>CM042539.1:25706254-25881254 GCA_023630585.1 Cranoglanis bouderius
ATAGTGTGCCATGATAATTAGAATAATTAGAAGAAGAAAGCCCCTCCTTTCTCGCTCACTCTTTCTTTCTTTCTCTCTCACCATCCGATGAGGACAAGAGAAACACCCTCCTAAATCACTCCATCTCTCTCACTTTAAACATGTTACCCTAATTTTGTCTCATACTGTACTCTCATAAGCACCTTCTCTTCCTCGCTAATGGCAACCTCATTGCGCTGTGTTGTTTACAGTTTGTCCTGTGAAATATAGCGGTGATAATTAATGACTTCTCGGTCACGGAGACCTTGCAGTAGCAGGCTCAGCATAAAACTACTTTATCGAAAGGCCTTTTAAAGCCGAACCTCTCTTCCTGTGTTGTAGCCTTTTAACCTTAACTCATAGTTTCTTCTTGTTAATTGCCCTGCAGATTTGCAGACGCCAGGGATGTAATGTGTTCTAAACAGATACAAATGCAGATCATACTATTCGTTTTGTGTGTTTGTTTGTTTTGATGTGAAGGACGTGACAAATATTTACGTGAGCGGGAGGGTTCAGACATGCGGACATGACCGAGTGGTCAGATGTGAAGCTTGCAGGACAAACAAAGATCACATTCATTAACATGCAGTGAGTTTACAGCTTTCATTGATCCTTAGTAACTGCCTGGTCAGGGTCGTGTTGATTTAAATTAGGCTACTGGTGTGTTTATATTTTGGGAAATAGAACCAAATAGAAAAGGTTGAAGAACTGAGGCTGAAGAACTGTAAGAGCCATAATTCACATACCATGCTGATACTCCTGGGATTTCTACATCTGTTTTTTCCCCCCCGAGTGCACAGAGATATGGTACACATTTAATTACAAACAAATATGATATTTATACAGATAAGGATATCTGGAGCACTAAACAGATACAGATAGTGGCATTGCGTTACACACCTAGCAGATACAGAAGAACAACCTGGATCCTGTAGTCTTTACTTAGTTTGCGCTTGAGGTCAGACTCTTTGTCTACTTATGGAATCATAAATCAACTATAATATGGCTAAGATTCTCATTACTGGCTACAATTAGATCAGATTTCCGATTTGCACGCATAGTGCGTTGCTTTTTTTTGCATCATTTCCTCCTAACAGCGTTCCCAGCCAACGCCGGTATTACAAGGCCTGCATGCATTTCCAATTCATGATTGTGAAATCACCAGCATAAATCTTGTAGACTCACAATAACAAGCCAGGCCAATCTGTAGTTATTTTATAAGCACTCCTTGTTTTGCTGCTCTGTGGCACATCTTCAGGTTCTCCATCCTACACGTGCAGCATTACTCACACCTTCACACGTTCATAGATCTTCTTTATGAAGGCATGGGAGTCTGTTGGAGGGTTTCGTCTGTCCATGCAGGGCCGTTGCGCAGTGACAGGCCACGTTTAGAGGTGAGTAAGTGGGCACTGGCGTGGCATAAGCAAAGAACGGCGCGAGTATAGGCCCGATCTTGTTCTCCCTCGCTCTTTCTCCAGCCGTAAATGTGCCCAGGGAAGGCGGCGAAGCAGCTGCTTCTCTGACCATAAAGCTGAGAGCGGAGGCGTTAATTGTTTCCCCGCAGAGAGGGGAATTAGGACGGGCCCAAGCATCCTCCCCCCTCCAGGGAGAGAGAGGGAAGACGGAAGGTGGGCAGCCTTGGCAGAGCCCGAGCCAAAAGTGGGGGCAGCGCTGGCACTAACCAGATTAGAAATTGAGGAGGGGGGATACCAAGGGGACATGGATGGAGATTTCATTCCACAATGTCTACAGACATGCACACACAGAAGTCTCAGTTTACTCTCGGTATAAATAGTGGCAAAGACAGCAAGAGGAAGAGGGAGGGGAGGGGAATAAACCGACACTATAGAGCCAATAGATTGTATCAATCAAAGTCAAAGAGTAACAGCAGTAGTGGATTCAAGGATAATACATTTTCTGCTCAGTTGATACTTGTATTTTGGGAATGCGTTCTTTTAAAGTGAGCTAATCCTCAACTTTCTAATGTTCTAACGTTCAATCAGTTCATTCAACTCAAATATATCTAGAAACCCTTAAGGTTCTTCAGTTTGTCCTTTGCATTTTCCCTTAGACCAGTAGTTCTCAAATGGGGTCCAGGGAGCTCCAGGTATAGTCAGGGGGTCTGTGATTTTACATGTTTTGTTACATCACAACCGATTTAAATACGACTAAAGTCATATTTATTGAGCTCGAATTAGACGTTTTGTCTGGTTGGCCTAGAAATAATGTCAACATGGATCTAATGTGTTTTGTTTGTGGAAAGTTAAAAGAAAGGTCAGGAATAAAAAGCTTCACTAAATAGATAAAATATTGTTGTACACATTTAAATAATGAGACTGTTGGATTATGTTTGTAAATAAGTTTATGCTAAGGGGGTCTGTGGAATTTCTCATACCGTTAAAGACATCCCTGACCACAAAAAGGTTACATTTGCATTAGAACTATATTAGAGAGGCGTTTCCTTTCAGAGAAGGTTCCAAGAACCCTTGAGGAGTCCGATTTGTATTTATTTATTTATTTATTTTTTTTACAGAAAAGCAGACAAAATTGTATGAATTATCACTAAATGACTACATTACTTAGTGGTATTGGTCTCAAACTTCTGTACTCTACTGTATTTGCACCACATCACACTGCCACCCACTTCTGAGAGCTAGTTATTGGACGGGTGCTTTCTAATTTGATCATCTACTGCCCCCACCTAGACCTGCGCTGGTGCAAGAAAGACAATGTGCTCTCTCCTGTACTGAACTCATCATGATAGGATGGAATGATGGCTGGGAAAAAAAGAAGAGCGTCTCTGGAGGTGAGCTCGAGGTTGCTCTCCATATTAGTTTTGCTTTGCACATAATGAGGCAGCAGGCCATGAAGGTCCAAGCACCCGTAAATGATGTATTCATTAAATCAATGGTGCTTAATGATAACGGCAAAGACACGAGTGACCCGAGCGCTCCTCTTGGGGGCCTGTTACTGCGGAGACAGCCAGCTGGGTGACATGGACATCTTCACCATTTAGACTGTCATTGAGACGCTTAGCACTAATAAATGAGCCCTTCGTTCGAGGATGAGTAGTTTTTTGCATTGAGGGCGGAGGGTCGATGCCCAGTAGGTAGCATAACTGCTCATTTCCTTAATAACTGCTCCTTATATACACTCCAATAACAATTTATTCACTAAACCTTATTATCTAACTGTATCAAAAACCATGGTTACCAGGCTTATGTTCTTTTTCACTATTTAACAGTGAATGTCATCTGTTTAGAAATAAAATACCCAATGCATCTTATGTTCACCTATATTTCTGGTAATTGGGGGTTTAATGGGGTAATGCCACTATTTGTATTTGTTTAGTGTTCCAAATATCCATATCTGTATTCAGATTTCAACCTGAACTGGGGTGGCCTAAAGCAGAATTTTTCCCCCCAATATGAACTCTACCATTAAAACCTGTATTGTTGTTGACCCTGACCAGGCAGTTACTAAGGATGCTGTAAATGCATCCCACAGTGCCACATGTTCATGTTGAAACACATCAAAATTAAAACCTCCTGAGGATCAGGAAGTTGTGTCCCACAGGATTTCAGTCCCAATGCACATCTCTAATATCAACCAGATGCTCTGTAAACATGAAAAAATTAATAGTGATAAATAAGTGATATACAAATAAAATGAGCACAGGGCAGTCTTTAGGATTACAGCAGCAGTTCCTAGTCTACAGTATCCAGGTGAGAAGCAAAGCTCAGACATGTTGGAAACATTCAAACATTTTTGGAAAGTGCAAATCTTTAGGGTATCCATGTGACATGTGGCATCCCATATAAATATGATTTGTAAACGTTCATTAGAGAAATTAGGCAGGCACAGGTTTTAATATTGTTTAATTTTTAGAACAAAATTACATATTAACAAAATGGGTAAGTTTGGTTTGAACAGAACATATGGGTTAAAATTATTCAGATAAGCAATCTGAACATGGTAACACATCCATGGTATAATCAAAAAGTCTGCCAGACTCTTATAGCATCTTAATGAAGAAATGTGCAGTGTATTATCATTTTCTCTGCACTCATCTGTCCCTGTGGGTGTTGGTATGGTATATTAACAGTAAAATAATGCCTCTCTCTCTTCTAGTGCTGCATCTTTCTCTGTACAGGAGAGAGAGAGAGAGAGAAAGAGAGAGAGAGAGAGAGAGAGAGAGAGAGAGAGAGAGAGAGCAGGTTTGCAGGCATATTAACATTGCTGTTAAGAACAGAGACTGATCTCCATTATCTCTGTAATAGCTCGAGCGCAGTCCTTTAGCGGCCTCACGCTGTCGTTAATCGTTAAGGATTTCTAGCCGGTAAAAATCCCAAAGGTGACACAAATGTATCCAAATATCTTCGGAACAGATGTTAGTTTTTATTTTTAATGACGGAACAAGATTTTGAAATTTTCATTATGATCAGAGAGAGTGTGTTTTTCCAAGGAGACTTCTGCATGCTGTACTATGTGAGAAGTATACCACCTACTGGTTACAACCTGCACTTCCATTCCCAAAACCCAAAACCTTAATGCTAACCCTAATATTGACTGAAACAAATGCACCATACCATAGTAATTTTGAATAAATCAAATCATGGGTTATGCAGTCTCAAAATATGCTTTTATGCAATGAAATGCAGTGTGTCCTCTCTATGATTATACAGTATACTTGTGAATATTCTGAAATAAATCAGCTCTGTACATAGACGGGCTTGTGTAAGAGTTTTGTATGTTTGTTATAAAGGTGTATTAGTCAATATTACTCATGGCTCTAGCTCCTTTGCTCGGTTAAGTAGGTGGGGCGTGTCTATAAAAAGACTGACAGGAGGCCCATGTAAACACAGAAACAATCCCAGCTCAGACTGCAGTTTTCCAAATGAGTTTTCTTAGCCTCATTTTCTCCTAGGTTATTTGTACTAGTAAGAAATCCATCTATCCATCCATTCATTTTCTGTACTGCTTATCCTACACAGGGTCGCAGGGAGCCTGGAGCTTATCCCAGGGGACTTGGAGCACGAGGCAGGGGATACCCTGGATGGAGTGCCAATCCATCACAGGGCACACACACAATACGGACAATTTGGAAATGCCAATCAGCCTACAATGCATGTGTTTGGACTTGGGGAGGAAACCGGAGTACCTGGAGGAAACTCCCAAAGCACGGGAGAACATGCAAGCTCCAAGCACACAGGCCAGAGGCAGGAATCGAACCCCCAACCCTGGAGGTGCAAGGCAAATGTGCTAACCACTAAGCCATCATGCCCCCCCACTAGTAAGAAATTAGAAAAAAAAAAAAAGAAAAAACAAACTACTGCACCTTTATGCTTTGCACAATAAGACATTTGCAATTTTCAGCTAATCAAGTCACCATCCATAATCTAGAAAGCTATCATTTCTGTGCATTCCATAAAGTCATGAGACAAGAGGCCTCGGACACTGGCACCATGCATGTCCTGACCTTTCCTGACCTTTGACCCTATATAACATTTATGGCACCTATCACTCTAAATCATGGCATTACATTGTGGCATGTAACTCTGCTGACAAGAACCAGATTCATTTGCAGGAGCGAGTCTCCAGGAACTTATCTGAAGACTCATTGGATCTCAGCACAAGAAAGATCAAGCTGTGAAGACCACAAGTGAACATACTGTAGATCATGATTAAGGACTGCAGAATCAACTGCAATTTTGACATAATATCGCTTCTGTTATTGTACTGGTCAGTTTTTTGTTCTGTATTGCTTTCATTTATTACAATTTACACAATAAATGTTTGACAATTTCAGTCCAAAAGTGCTGTGTTTCATTTTTCACTTAGTATACATTTTTACACTTTTGTGGTGTTGTTTAATTTGCAGTTGGACCTACTTTATCTGGATGTATTGCAATGGTTTATTGTCTAATTGTTAATTCTGTTAGCAGCCATGTTGTGAATACAGTGAATCTGAGAAGCTGTAACATCTGGCCCTGGCCCTGCTACAGGGTGCTTCAGAAGGCGAATTGAACAGAAGCATATGTCTGTGATTGCTCTTCAGGCCGTTTCCACATGTTGAAATTGTCACCAAAAGCTCTTGAAGCAAAGCCAAGCTGGCAGTTAATGCTAAGATGAAGCTAATGAAGCATCTCAAGGAAAATTCAAGTCACAGGTTGTCTAAATCCCCTAAATAAAAATCATGAATTTTTATATAGACGTGTGCATGGGACTATGCATGAGACTTGTAGGCAAAAATCAGCGAACAAGATAGTCAAGATAAAGCAATCAGGGATGACCTATAAGCTGTGTTTGAACTCAGTGACGAATTTGGTTAAACCATCTAACCCTGCAAGAAAGAAGTTGACAGTGCCATTTTGGGGCTTGGGTAAAATTAGGTGAAGTAGACTTGTGGTATGGTTCACATACAGCCAAAATAGAGAGAGGAGAGGAGAATGAGGACTTGACCCTCGATGGGGCTCAAGTACTAAAGAAATAGTAGAGGAGATGCAGAGATTGGCAGGGTTTGGATGCTATAGAAGGAGTAAATGAGATGGATGGAATGGCACATATCAAGACTTTGGTACAGAATGAATAGATAATGAGAGAAGAAGTGTCACCAGGTCTTGGATACAATAAAAAAGACTAGATGAAGGAATTGACCCTTGCCAGGGCTCTGGTCCTTGAGAAAGAGTAATTGAGATGGACAGACTGACACATACAAGGGCTTTTGGTACCTAGCTCAGGAAGGAAGAGAGAATATAAAGGGGTTGATCCACTAATGACCATGGGTAGAGTAGAAGGACCTTGGCAAAAGGGCAGGAGATGGAGGGATTCATGCTAACAGTTGGGTGCAGAAAATTAGAGAAGATGCCCAGGTACAGTTGATGACATGTCAAGACTTTAGTACTGTATAAATAAAAATGGGGGACTAACCCATGTCAAGGCAAAAGTTCTGTATAAAGATGAGATTGGGGATTCATGTCAAGGCAATAGTTTTTTATAAAGATGAGATGGGGGATTGACCCATGTCAAGGCCATAGTTCTGTATAAAGATGAGATGGGGGATTGATCCATGTCAAGGCCATAGTTCTGTATAAAGATGAGATGGGGGATTGATCCATGTCAAGGCCATAGTTCTGTATAAAGATGAGATGGGGGATTGATCCATGTCAAGGCCATAGTTCTGTATAAAGATGAGATGGGGGATTGATCCATGTCAAGGCAATAGTTCTGTATAAAGATGAGATGGGGGATTCATGTCAAGGCCATAGTTTTGTATAAAGATGAGATGGGGGATTGACCCATGTCAAGGTTATAGTTCTGTATAAAGATGAGATGGGGGATTGATCCATGTCAGGATTCAGGTACTGTATAAAGACAAGATGGGGGGCAAGGCTTTTGTATTGTATACAGACAAGATGGAGGGATTGACCCATGTCAGGGTTTTGGTACTGTATAAATATGAAATGGGGACTATCCCATGTCAAGACTTTGAGAAGAGATGACTGAGGAATAATCCAGGATGGAATGGGTAAGGAGATGGGGGGTTGACCCATGCTGAGGCAAAGGTACAGTAGGGTAAATGAGCTTTAAACTGGTGATCTTGCACTTTAATTGGGAGAAGTTACACCAGAGAGGATCTGGACATGAGGAGGCAGGTTTGTCCATGGCAGGGTTTGAGTAGAGTATACGGTGATCGAGTGAATGAGGTGATCGAGTGAATGATACCTGGGTAAAGTTATAGACTCCTGTCACATTGATCGCACTTTGTTAAAGCTTTGCACCTTAAAAAATGATTGGACTTAAGAGGGCGTGGGTGCTCTCGAAATGAAAGAATGCTCACTAAATGAAAGCAGATGCCTGAAATTATGAAACGTCTCCCCTCAGATGGAGGCTGAGGTGATGAAGCACTTCCTGACCCGGTTCGTGATCACTCACTCTGGCTTTCACTAGTCTCACACTGAGAACCCTGCACTCTCTCTCTTCTCTTCTCATCTTTCCACGAATGACTAGTTTTATTCCCCTCCCTTTCCCCCAAGCAGCTCATTTGATCGATCTGCTTGTTCTTCCATCGCATGATTGATAGCGCGGCAGCCGGAACCCAAGGCCGTCGGCACTTCGTTGAGAGTGAGTGAGTAGCGTCGCTGCCATTGATCTTCTTATAAATGAAACGTTCTGTTTTTTTCCTGACGCATTTTATTGTTAAACGCAGTTCATTAGTGGAGAGGAGGAATTTATCATCACTGCTTTCAGTCAGCTTTTCACTGCTCGTCCTGGCTACCTGAATATTCATCAACAGAAGTGGTACTGAGAGAGGAATGACAGACATGACCTCCAGGCCTGAGATTACACACTACACTCACAGTACATGACTTGTATAATTGTTCTCCATGACGCACAAGTAAAGGCGATATTTGTATTATTCTGGAAGACTAATTTGATTGTCGGGTAAAAGTATGAAAAACTAAAAATTTCCATTTTTTATTGTGTCTTATTTTATATAGGCAGTATTTCTGCTTGCATCTGAAAAACCCCACTTCATTATTAGCAGTAAATTTCAAGCATGCTCATACAGCCATGCACATATGCACACACACACACACAAACACACACACACACACACACACATAGACGCAGCCCAATTAAAACTTGTCATTTGACGAATGTCAAGCATATTCATTTTTTTCCATGTCTTCACCAGATGTTGCGGTGCACCTGCAGGCTACAGTGCTCTCCTAGTTCTGTGGAGAGAGAGGCTTGCTGCTCTTCATACTCCTCTCGAGTGCACACAACGCCCTGCTAATGCAGTGAACATTACAGGGGAGGGAGCAGATGACACCCCGACTCTCGGGCACGTCAAGGACAGAACCACACCTCTGTTGTTTTGCTGGAGTGATTAACAGAGCAATTGCTCTTACAATGAGGCGGGGAAAAAACCAACAACAACAACAAAAAACAGCTTTTATTCTGAGTACTGACCAGCTCACCTAAGTGCTTTGGACTTTTTTGCACTTTGTATGTGTGTGTTTGTATATGTATCCACATGTCAGTGATGAGTCGCACAGATTTCTCAGTCAGACATATAATTGACATCTGCGATGAGCATTAGTCCAACACTATATATATATATATATATATATATATATATATATATATATCTTACTCCAAAGTCTAAAATATCAGCCATAGCAGATTTTTACCGCATTAACATTTGCTTCAAAAGCCTCATCTTTAGAAAGGCACAGGGGGCACAATGGTTTAGTGGTTAGCACGTTTGCCTTGCACATCTGGGGTTGGGGGTTCAAATCCTGCTGCTGCCCTGTGTGCACAGAGCTTGCATGTTCTCCCCACACTTTGGGGGTACTCTGGTCCTCCCCCCCCCCCATGCATTGTAGGCTGATTGGCATTTCCAAATTGTCCGTAGTGTGTGCGCGACTGTGCCCTGCGATGGATTGGCACCCTGTCCCATCCCACAACCCTGTGTAGGATAAGCAGTACACAAAATGGATGGATGGATGGTTACTTTGTGTAAATTCAGTTATTATTGTGTTTTGTGGACTATGTGTAAACATCTGTTATGTGAAATGCAATTTTATGATCCCTCTTATTATTATTTTTTTAATGAATTAATTTTTAATTAATAATTTTGCAGATTCCATAAGGTGTATGTAAACTTATGACCACACCTGTAACTTGTTTTGTGGATATTCCACAACATTAAATGTAACCACAAATGGATAAAAAGTACATGTCATTATTTAATAAATAAATTACTGTGGTATACAGTGGTACATTGCTGCAGTATAAGAGGAACTGAACATTTCACAACGTGCTGTTACTGGAAAATAATCAACTTCGGGTTGGTAAGAGTAACTCCGCTTCATCACACCAGCCCATCATTGATTACTTTCCTATAACAGTACATTCAGAAGTGTTTTATTTCTTTCTACACTACGTATTCTCCATTCCTGCATAGTGATCATCATAATCCTAATTATAATTAATTAGTGTAATATGCTGATGTATAGTCGGGACTGTCTTTTTGGGACTAAGATCATCAAATTCCATCTTGCGCTCAACACCAAGAAAGGAGTGAGTGTTTATTCCCACTCCTGAACGTGGAGCCCTTTTAAAGTCAGAGAAGCGAGAACCGTTCATTCAGAGCTCATCCATATTCATCCGCTGGAATCGGGGAGCATGGCATATGGCGGTTTCTCCCATATGAGAATGACAAATTCAAAATTGGATTTAACAATCCGATTCCCTCTTGACCTCGCCGGCTGATACGACTGCCGTGCCGGAGGTGTGTGTCACACAGGCCTGGGTTTTATGCAATCACTACTAGGTGCTCGTACCTCTGAGTCAGGCCCTGCCTGTAGGTGAGCTCTGTTTCCCAAAAGCTTTCCAGCATCAGAATGATTGTTATATGGTAGAGTGAGGTTTCTGATACACTTGATGGTGATTGTTGTGCTGTGGAGCTTTCGAGAAACTCAAGCAGGATCTGGAGTCACTCACCGCTTTATGATGACAGGCAAGAAGTTTGGGCTATATTAGAAACTTTAATTCTCCCCTCTGATTGGTCAGGAGGTGTTGATTGTTTCCCTACAACAGCAGCTCTGACGATAATGCTGGCTGCAAATCATAGGTTTTTATTATCGTTTCTATAGTAACAAATTGCGCAGAGACTTGTATGATGGCCATTCAACACAATTTAAATCTAATAATAAATGGATTAAGTTTTTATTTAACAAAGCAATTGTATAGTTTTCTGAAAGGAGATGTTTAATTGAGCATTTTTGGAAGGAGTCTCCAGTGTCAATGCTTTGTAACAGTCAGTATGTTTTATGGCACGGGAAAGACAGGGGATTTTATTGGAAACTGTTTTATTCCTTAAGACACAAACTATGCAATTATGGCAAAATGTTAAATCATCCAACGAATCAAAAATCTTAAAATATCTATAATGTTTGGTTTAAAGTGCAGATCATTGCTCTGTGCTTTTGTGTTTGAGCACTTGACTCTAACGTTGAGGCTATGTTTTGTTTTTAGCCCAAATCAAACCAGACGTGTTTCTGATGGTTTTTGTTTTGCAGTTTAAATCCATTTCAAGCATTTCAATCCACACCAACTGCAAGCACGTAGATCCATGTCAAATGAGAGACTTCATCGCATCATACGGTCCCTTTGCTTCCCTTCTTGCTCACTAGCTCAACAGGTATAGGCACTACTTTCTTTCCAAAATCACCACACCAGGATGCTATTATCACCAGACCTTTTGCACTACTGCTTGTGATGGTACACTGAAAAAATATATATATATCATAGCATGTGGAAATTTATCTACAATTTCATATTATGAGAATCAAATTTAAGATTCAGCGGGTTGTTTTAGGATGCTCATTTCAAGCTTTAAATTTTCTTATTTTATTAACAGATATAGTTTTGCTTCTTTAAAAAAAAAATAAAAAAATCTTAAAATGATAAAAATGATCTGCCAACAGAACAAGACTTGAAATTAGCAACAATACATCATATCATATTCATATTTCATATATTTGGTTTACTGTAAACTCATGATTGGAAATACTTGATAAGTTTGAATATAATTGAAGATATTCTCACCTACTATGTGGTGGAATCAGTTAACACACCTTCTTTAAACAAGGCCTGGGAACAAGATAACTCAGGTAGAGAAATTATGTCTACCCAAAATGCACTGCTTTACGACACTTCTCTCTGAAGTAAAGTAAAATATAAATATATTGCAGAAGGAAGAAGGATTAGCATAGCTGACCCAAACATGTCGATAACAAGAATGGTATTAGTATTAACAGGTTAATGTTAATGTACAGTGTTTCTCCCACACTTTCACTGAGCAGGTTAGTGTGTGTGTGTGTGTGTGTGTTTGTGTGTGTGTGTGTGTGTGTGCTAGCACTGATTAAGAGCTGTGTGTCTCCCAGTTGGCTCGGGCCGAACACCGGGGACTCTGGTATCACTGCTGACAGATCACTCTGTTAATTGCTAATTGTGTCCCTCATTAGGTGCGGAGGGTGACAGGTGTTGTTAGTGTGTTGCAAGGGATTTTTTTTCCCCTCTCTCACTCTCTCTCTTTCTCTCTCTCTCTCACTCTCTAGTGATTTGCACTTGCTCCCCTGAGCCGCTTCCCCGATCGAAAACGCTAATGGCTCCCGGGAGATATCCCATCAGCCCCATGGCGCGGCACGACTTTTGATTTCGACTTTTGATACTGTGTCGCAGCCGAGTCCCTCATGAACGTGATCTGCTTTCTCCAGCTTCTGTTTGTTGTTGTTGTTTTTTTTTTTGTTTTTTTTTAAGGTGGAAAGATCCGGAGTGCTGATTCAGCTCATCTAACAGCTTCATCGGATTTGATGTAATGGAAAAATGGCATTCCTGTCAGCCTAACTAGAGTGTGACTCTGCCATCATCCTTTGCGTGACTCTTAGTGAAACCCTTATGTAGAGTCAATTTGTTTTTAGGAAAAAATAAGACATAAATCAGCTATGAATTATTTGAGACTGTAATTTAAATAAATCATTAATCTGATTAGTCTTTCTCTCTAGAATATTGTCATTGTCACTGCATAATGTTTCCGGTATATCTTTACAAACCTACATAAAGTCAAATAAAAAATAAAAAAAAATTTTTAAAAGTGCCAGACTACAATAAATGCTTTAGCATTTCTATATATTTGTTTATTCATTCACTTATTGGAGATCTTCCTTTCCTCTCAAATCAGAGGTGCTGTGCAACAGCTATATTTTGTTCAACAATTATATTTTGGTCATCAACATTAATTACTTTAGACCTGACTGTTAACAGTTAAACATATTAGAAGATATTTTTTTGAATCACAAGTATAATATTTTAAAATATCTTTTTTTTGATATTACATGGACAATCCATATACTGCTTAATATAAAAGTGATATTTTGAAAAAATTCATATGAAATAATAATTTAATTTTTTTTTAAAAACTAAAGTATCTGGATATGTTTTAAATAATTTATGCATGAAAGGGTTAAACTGCTGTGAGAAATGAAGGAGTGAATTATGGGTAGAGGTGATCAGGCCACTCTTTCTAAAAATTCTGAAAATTATTCAAAAAATACCCAGGACCTTAATACTTTAAGGGTCTATCATTCATTGATTCTTCATTCATTCTATTGTTAGTGTATCAAAAAAAAAACTTCTCATATTTGCTGGAGGTTGTGTGAGTGAACATAACAGTAAAAACTGTTATTTTAAAATCTTTTTTAATAAAAAGTCAAGTACTCATTTAGCAAATTTCTCAACAGCTCATTCAATTATGGTTTTAGTCTCAACTCGACAGTTACTGTCTTATTAATTTTAAGAGGAAAAAAGAGAGGGCGGTGTTTAAATTGTTGTTTATAGCTGCTTTAACAGGAACTGCTGCTTTAGAGCAACCTAATGAGCCTAATAAGTAGAGAGGCATCAATACCTTTTTCTATTTTCAGACTAAGTATGGGTACATGTTTTTTTGTACTTTTCAATAGTCACAGAAGATTTTATTCAGCTATGTTTGTTGGTTGCTGTTGTGTGCTGTTATCAATGAAGTCCTCATGCTGATTGTTATGTTTAAGATAAACAACAATTAAAAATCTAATATTAATGATCCCATCCTTGACATCATTCTGGACATCTCACACCATCATTTGGCCATATACATATATGTATATATTTACAAAGTAATTTGTGGTAAGATGTGCAGATTAGTTTTGTTGCCGTTCCACAACATTAAATGCAACTGTAAACTGACAAAATGTGTTGTACATTACGTAATAAACTATTATCATTAAGAGGAATAAAACACTTCGGGACAGGCTGTTATTGGAAAACAATCAACTATGAGGTGGTAACTGTCACTCCGCTTCATCACATCATCCTGTTGTTGATTATTTTCTTATTTTCACAACACAGTGTGTTTTATTCCTTATTCCTTACATAGGCCATGCAGAGTGTTACAGAAATAACAGAATAATAGAAATAATAATTAGCGATTTTTGTGAAATTAATACGTTTAAAGTATTCAACAGAAATGCATTGGCCCTATCATCAGGAGATCGAGAGATCAAATCCCGACAAAGCCACAGCCATCTATGGCCGGGAGTCCAAGAGAGCTCTCTGGGTGGGAGGGGCATACTTTCTCTCCCCTGTCAATCACAGTGACACTAGCCAATCATAGACATCTGTGAGCTCATGCATGAGGAAGAGGGCGAAAATGCGCCTTCCTATAAGTGTTTTACCATTGACATTCTCTGGTTAGTAGCTATGATAGGAGAGAGCTGGCTGGAGGGTGGAAATTGGCCAAGACTAGATCGGAACATGGAAAAAATGGGAAGCGTGAATGTAGAGGGAGGAAGTGACATCATGGGTCACTAGAAATGCATTTAAAGTTTAACTCTTACCGGAAGTAAATTCCTTTTTCATGCAAATGTTATTTGTATTATTTTGACCGATGCTTTAAAGTAAATTTATTACTACAGGATTAGATCATTGCTACCCGTTGAGACTTTTGCTGAGTCCCTTCGCGTGGAGGTCGTGCATTAATAGAAATAATAAGTGATGTGATGATTGTTTGCATTATTAATAATTATTGCTGTGTGTCAGGCGTGCCATGTCCCTGTGTTGCCTCTCTGAATGCTCCTCTCTGGTGTGCAGTGTTGTCACAGGCTACTAATTACAGCCATCAACTACAGATGCCTTTCTGCCCTGCAGCACTGCAGCACTGCTCGCTCTCTCTCTCTCTCTCTCTCTCTCTCTCTCTCTGTGGACATTAGCTCATCCTGACTCTCAGTATTAACGCAGGTATTAGTTTTCCACCCCAGCTGCTGTCTGGAGGTTCTGTATGGTGTACAGGGGCCTCAGGGTTTTTGTGCACAACTAAGGGGAGGAAGTGTGTGTGTGTGTGTGTGTGTGTGTGTGTGTGTGTGTGTGTGTGTGTGTGTGTGTGTGTGTGTGTGTGTGTGTATAAGGGTTCAAATTCTAATAATAACACCTCTTGACACAGGCTTGCTAATGAAGCGGTCTCTCCAGAGAGGGTGTGAATCTCAGCAGCGTATTTTCTCATGGGAGTGGAAAAGTGTACATAGAGTAACCCACTGGGAGTTTTGTAATGCTGAGAATAAAAGGCAATTAAACAACTTGGACATGCCCATTTGTTTGTAAGCACCCTTGTGAGTCAAAGGGCAACATTTCTGAGAACCAGGAATATCGAATAAATTAATATTAATATGCACTCACCATCCACTTTCAAAGGAACACCTTATGCAGTTATCCAATCAGCCAATCATGTGGCAGCAGCACAATGCATAAAGTCATGCAGATACAGGTCGAGAGCTTCAGGTAATGTTCACATCAAACATCAGAATGAAGAAAAAGTGTGGCCTCTGTGACTTTGAGCGTGGCATGGATGTTGGTATCAGATGGTCTGGTTTGAGTATTTCAGAAACTGCTGATCTCCTGGGGTATTCACACACAACAGTCTCTAGAGTTTACACAATGAGTTTATGGGGCAAAGAACAAACAAACAAACAAAAAAAAAACATTGAGTGGAAACACCTTGTTGAGAAGAGAGGTCAGAGGAAAATGGCCAGATCGGTTCGAGCTGCCAGGAAAGATATAATAACCATATAACAATCACTCTTTGCAACCATGGTGAGCAGAAAAGCATCTCAGCATGCACAGAACATTGAACCTTGAGTCTGATGGGCTACAACAGCAGAAGACCACATCGGGTTCCACTCCTGTCAGCCAAGAACAGGAATCTGAGGCTATCATGGGCAACCAAAACTGGACAGTTGAAGATTAGAAAAAAACCACTGGTCTTTTTCCAGTCGTCAACTCTCCAGTTTGAGGGAGTCCGTGCCCATGCTAACCTCAGATTCCTGTTCTTGGCTGACAGGAGTGGAACCTGATGTGGTCTTCTGTTGTTGTAGCCCATCTACTTCAAGGTTTAATGTGTTGTGCATACTGGGATGTTTTTCTGCTCACCATGGCTGTGAAGAGTGCTTATTTGAGTTACTACAGACCTCCTGTCAGCTCAGACCAGTCTGGTCATTCTCCTCTGATCTCTCTCATCAACAAGGTGTTTCATTAACTGAACATTAACTGAACTAGTGTTAAAACAGTTGGCCTTGATGGTAATCCGAGTCTCCGAGTAAATCAGCCTCAGGCTCAAGAGCCCCTGTTAAAGGTAACTAACAAAGTCCTGAAGAAAAATTAGCTAGATAGCTTTCACTAATATCACTAGCTAAGCTTACATCCAAACACTGCAAGCTGTGCTGAGATTTTCACAGAAATTATTGTAGCAGTGCTGCTAATCTGTACATCTGCAACTAGAATAACATTACCATGCTCTCCATTTCACACAACTAGCATCACGTGTAGCATTATTGCTTTTTCCATCCCATACAGGAATGATAACTCTGAGCAAAATTCCTGCAAATAGACCTTTGTTGGTTTCCTTCATCAGGGGTTCTTATCCTGGGCCAAAGACCGTCCAGTTCAGGATTTAATAGAAACAATAATAGCAGATCTCGTGAATCATTCGAGGCACATTAAGTAAGCAATAAAACAAGTTGATTATTTTTCTATAACAACTCATCCCATAGTATTTTATTCCTTTTATACCTCAGCAACATATTTACAAAGCTAATATTTTTTACTAACTGATATCATATTTTGTAATCAATTTATATCTGCATTTATTGCTGATGAACATCCACAAAACAAGTTAGTTCCTGTTCTCACTTACATTATAGCCGCCATAAACAGTTGCTCCGACTCTTCCCGTTTTTTCTCTCTGTTTAAATGAATAAAACAAACAAAAAAAATGCACTGTCATAAAGAAACCAAGTTACCGCTTTACCTCTGACTGTTACAAAGCGCTGACACTGGAGACTCCTTCCATAAGTGCTACATAAACACATTTCTCCTTACAGAAAACTTCACCATATTAACAATTACATGTTTAAATCGGTTTAGGTGGAGCATCCACCATACAAGTCCTTCTGTAATTTATATCAGGAGTGCATTAATGTAAACCTGTGAATTGTCTTAGAAGCAGAACTACTGTCCGAGTTGATGGCCAGATGATGGTCAGAATTGAAATTTTACCAGCACTGCGCGGTGCAGACAGACTTTTGGACCCTGCTGCATGTCCAGATCTCCAGTGTCTCTGCTGATCCCCGTAAGACAGATGTGGAAAGACGTCCCTCAACGTGTGTGTGTCGAGACACGTCACAACATTCTAAAGTGCTTTTTTGTGTGTATGTGTATTTTCATCCATCTAAGGAGTACACAAAGGCAGTGTGTATAAATGAACAAGTGTCACTTTCATCTACTGGACTAATTATCCATCATAATCGGAAGGGCAATTAGGCCTATTAATCCTCAGATCACACACAGAGGTGTTTTGAAGATGCAATGACACATTAGCTGATGGCGGGAGACGGCAGTGGGCCTCTTGCGCACTTCTCATCTGTCCAGCCTAATGTGGTGCTCTGACGTTTATTACACTGCTGTTAATTGGAAATCCGATGTAGTGCTATCTACATTTTGGCCAACATGTGGGTTAAACACAAGCTTATCAAGTTTGCCGTTATAACCAGGAAGTTACACTTGAGTGACATGGGGGGTGGGGGGGGTTAGATGTGGCTTCCTTTTGGCAGTCGCGTATGAGTGCTCCAGTACTGCAGGTGGTGCTATTAAAATTGCATGACAAGTTGAGTAGAGAAAAGTCATAAAGCATAAAATCAGAATAAAGCAGTTACTGAATATAAATGAATGAATGAATGAATGAATGAACGAATGAATAAATTATTGCTTCCTGCTTCTTTGCAATTCTGCAGTGACACTTTAGGAGGCAGGGCCTGGGGGCGGAACGAGAATCAATTTACTTAGTGTAGAAAAATGATTCCAGATTTTCAAGATGGCTGTCGCAAATAATGCTACAGCGTTCAGCTACACTGAAGTTTTGTCCATGTCTATAGATAGCTTAACATGCTTGCCTCACACCGCCAGGGTCGGGGGATTGAATCCCACCTCTGCCCTGTGTGCGCAGAGTTTGCATGTTCTGCACGTGCAGTCCAAAGACATGCGTTGTAGGTTGATTGGCATTTCCAAATTGTCCACAGTGTGTGAATGTGTGCGCGAATGTGTCCTGCGATGGGTTGACCCTGTTCAGAGTTCCCTGGGATAGGCTCCAGGCTCCCCCCTGTCCTTGTGTAGGATAAGTGGTCTGAAAAATGGATGGATGGATTCTTGGACACAGTCAAATGGTGAGAGGAGCGAGCCTCCTGAACACTAACGCTTTTCCGACATCAAGCACAGCATCAACGCACGCCGTATTAATGTCTTCACAAGGAAATAAAAAGCAGGAGTTAGCTTGTTCTTTGACAGCCACATGATTTACCCAAACTTGTCCTTTCTGTTTCGTCAGCATGCTCCGCTTTCATTATGTCAGTCATAATAAACATTACCTCTCGTTGCGAGGCCGCCCGCGTGTACATCTCTCTCTCTCTCTCTCTCTGTCTTCGTGCGCTGCTTCTCTCCTGGCAAACTCTATTTAGACAACCTGGTAAACATGCCCGTCTTCATTCATTATTCTCTCCCTCATCATGATCAAGCCTCTCAATTTAATGAGGCAAATAGATATTTCTGCAGTGATTGTCTGTCTCCCTCCAAGTATTAAGAATATTAAATGGACACATCTGTTTTTAATTAGGAGCTAAAGTCACCCCGGCGCTGCCTTCCATTTTAATGGACTTTGTGAGTGTGTTTATTTATTTATTTATTCTTTATTTATTTACTCTATCAGGCATGTTCTCCGGCTCGAGGTGAACAGCAGTGTGGCAGCGGCTCTGAATAAACAACAGCACGTCAAATCTCGTCGACGCAACCCTGCCGGATGGGTACTCAATTTCCCACCATTGCTCATGTCTTTGCTGTTATGATGGCCGAAATGTAAGGTCAAAGGTTACTTTAAGGATGGAAATAGCCTAAAAAACAAACGTCCAAACACTGCTTAGGTAATTGAAATGCTTAGGAAGCAAAAACACGGGCAGGCGTGGCAGCTTGGGGAAGTCGCAGAAAGGTTACTCTGTGAAGCGTGCTTTTGCAAACATGGCATATGTAGAGGAGAGGAAGTGTGGATCAGGATGGAGGGATGCAGCTTCTGTGGGGTAAAGAGAGAGGGAGAGAGAGACAGAGATAAGGACAGAGAGAAAGAGACTAAGAGAGACGCAGAGACAGAGGTACACACAAAGACAGAGAGAGAGAGAGAGAGACAAAGAGAGACAGACTGAGATGAGTAAGAGACATACAGAGTTAACTCCAGAATTATTGGCACCCTTATTATAAGTAGCCCAAATTACTTTATGCAAAATTATTGGCATCCTGCACTATAATGGCCAAAAGTTTGTGGACACCTGACAACTGATTTAGTTCCCCTTTGCTGTTATAATAATCTCCACTTTTCAGGGAAGGCTTTCCACTAGACTTTGGAGCGTGGCTGTGGGGATTTGTGCTCATTCAGCCACAAGAGCAAGTGTGTACAGTGGAAAGGATATAAAGGAAGTCAAATAAGAACCTAAAAGTCACAGTTTTAGAATTCCTCTGTTTAGTTCTTAAAGGGTGCCAATAATTCTGGAGCTGACTCTTAGACAAAAAGGTTCCTCACTGTTTTCTTTGGATAGTTTAGGATCCTCAGCTTCTTAAAATGGGTTTTAGTTGGCATCTAAATGTGTTCCCACAGACAGTCATATGATTTTATGATATATATATATATATATATATATATATATATATATATATATATATATATATATATATAATATGATAATGATAGTGATAATGATAATGATAGAGAGATGGTGAGAGAGGAAGAGAGAGAGTAAGTGAGTGAGAGACAGATAGAGAGTGTACTGGGAGAACAGACAGGTGTCAGACTCGTCTCTCTGTGGACCACAGAGATAATTAGACACAAACACTCAGGAGGGGCGCTGTGGAAACACACACACACACACACACACACACACACACACACACACACACACACACACACACAGTCTCACACTTTCTCTGAGCTCCACCTGCCATCTAGTGGAGCAGAAAAGGGCTTGATCATCAAACGTGATTATCTTCTGCTGCCTGATTTTTCCACAAACACTTCAGGCAAAAATAAAATTGAAATCAGCAGTCGTTCTGTGGCTCGCTCTAGAGACATGGTTGTGCCATAGTCTATATACAGTACTATGGTTTCATATATATGACAATCATTATGAAGGTGAATGATGGTACTGACACTTAATACCGTAACTCAAATAATCACTCTTTACAACCGTGGTTAGCAGAAAAGCATTTCAGAACACAAAACACTGCAAACCTTGAGGCGGATGGGCTAAGAACAGGAATCTGGGGCTACAGTGGGCTGTGAACTGAAAGGGTTAACTCTCCTTAGAGACAGTTGCAGTTCACTCAGACACCACCAGAGTGCGCTGTAAGACCATTTAAAAATCACAGCCGTGTCATTTCAGAGCAGATTTCCATTGGACATTAAATGATCAAGTGTTTATAATTTATTTATATAACAGCACCCAAATATTGCACTCTAAATGGTTTGTTCTTACTGGCTGAAAGCAGTAGGGATGATTACATATAAACCATAGAGGACCTTCTGAGATGTCAATTAACTGTACATTTAAATAACAATCAGTTAAAAAAATATATATTTATCTCAGCTTATTTATCTAAATATAATATCTTTTATAATATTAAACAAAACAAACAACAAAAAAAAAACACTGAGCTTGCACATCAAAACTATTACATAAACATTATGTCATATTTGATCATCTAACCTTTATCTAAAAGAGATGGTTTCATTTAATATTTTTATATGCATAATACGGGAATACCTGCATAATTTCATTAGTTTTTCTTCTGAAACTGCACTTCGGAGACCACAGTCAGTGTACTGTGTTTGACCGGTTGATGTTGACGTAGTGGGTGAAATGTTTTCCACAGGCTTCATCTTAATCCCTCTGTCAGGCCTGAAGAATATCTACAGGAACATCTTTATACACCAATATTTAAAGACAAAAATTTTTGAAGTAGCTTTAGTTGTCCGATCTTCATAAGACAAACATAATTTACAACATTGTGGCAGCAGAATATAGCGACTGCTGGACTAGTATGCCTAACATTTGGGGAAAAAAACCCAAAACAAAACATTAGGCATGCTACAATTAGGCTAATGCAAAAAATAATACATCTACATTGTGTAGGCTGGACACCACACACACTCTGGGACATTTATACTGTACACATGACAACTAAGCAGACTACATGTGTACATCTCAACAACGAGGGGACTGAAAATGGGTTTGTACTTCCTTCGATCCTCTTCCGAGTAGGGCCTTTGTCAAGAATGCCATTGTCCAAGAGTCCAAGACCAGGACTAGCTGAGATGGAGTCAAGACCGAGTCTTAAGGGGGTCAAATGCAAGCGACACCGAGTCAAGATCAAGACAGAATACCATCAAGTCCTGTTTGAGGCCAAGCCTTTACTTCAACTAGTTGGCTTCAATTGTGCATTACGCCAACGATTGAGCTGACCGTGTTTATCCAAGTCCAAGTCAATACAGAAAACATCTACAGTCCTACAGCTCTACTTCCAAGGCTCAACTCATTGTTGACTTGTACTGAGAACTTTTTGCAAAGCTTCACTTGACTAGGTTCCAATTCAAAAAATGTATAATGCCCCATTTTGAGTCTTTATTACTCCACAGATGAATGTTAAATTAGAAAACACTTCGGTTGAACAGCTTTTAGTTCTGATATGAAAAAATTTTAGACCACAACACACTTTCCAGTTCTAGTTTTAATCAGCTAACTAACTAGCTCTCTAAGATAAGGTTTAACAGGCGACGTCGAAGTTGTTTGTCTTCGTTATAGCTTTGGAGGCAGAAAATCAAGTTTGTCTGTGACTTAACTGTTTGGAGCCACAGTTAAAGTGGGTCACATCATGTACTGGTGAACATCCCGATAATAGACACGTTCTTATTTTACATCGCATCATTGGAATATTGGAAATGAAATAGTTTTGATTCCGCATGATGCAAATCTCCTTAGATTTGTTCATTAACAAGACGCATTTTTCTCCATCTCTTTGTCCTCCATTTTGTTTTGTTTTTCTCGCTTGCCCCTAAACTTCCAAACTCGACTGGAAAGAAAAAAAAAAAAAAAAAACTTGACTGTGCTTTTCTGAAAAGTTGAAAAGTTTTTCAACTTTTGGAAGCGCTCCCCTGAGACCTAAAAACCGCAGGAGGCTGTGCTTTTTGAAAGCGCCTCCATTCGCCCACCTTGCAGCTGCTTCCTGTAGGATTACGTGTAAAACTGGCTGTTGAGAAAAAACTCGAAGTGTGAAAGCAGCATTTGTGATTTTAAAACGAAACCCCCGAACCATACAATCTAGTATAACCACTTTTTAAGTTCTGCCACATAATCAGTAAATTTTGGTACTCTTTAAACCAGTAGAGCCACGTGTATAGATGTAGATATGAGCCTCGTCTTCATACGTCTTGTGGTCACTGACGAACAGAAGCCAGTGGAGCTCAGCACACTCACGCCTGCCAGTGGTGAGTCAGAGCTGATTTTCGAGAAACAGAGGGTTGAACCTTCACGCATAAACATGTACTACTCTCGCCTCCCTCTCGTGGGAAGTGTTTTCGAGCTGTAGGCAAACACAAGCATCACGATTCCCCACAGCATTCACATTCACAGAGGTGCAAATTAGATTTAATGAGTCGGGATGAAGGAGGTGTAGATTGACAATGTGTTGGAGACGTACGAGTCCACTACCAGTCTGTTATCAAATACAATAGAAATAAATGGATTCACTTAATTTCCTATTAGCGGTACATATTTAATTCGAATGGTAACACTGTGTGCTCCTAACACACTGTTAATCTCAAGATAACACCTAATACACACTCTGACACATTAGTGAAGAAGATTGTACTCTTGTTTGAAGCGGTTTTCACACTTGGTGCTTTTTTTTTTTTTTTAAATTGCTGTCTTTTGTGCAGATATGATTTATTATCATCAGTAATTCAGATGTAAAAAACTGGTATAACTGATGATGAGAAGGTTGTTTGTCTTTGCTGTAGCTTTGGAGGCAGAAAATCAAGAGAATTTAAGCTTGTATGGATTGTCTGTATGTAGCCACAGTTAAAGTACCAGGGAATGTCCCCAAAAAAGCCTAAGACTTATTTTTCACTAGTAGTCTGTCCTCTATATTTGCTTGTCTTGCTTGCCCCCTGTCCTGTGACCTGATTGGTCAGAAGGTTAAAAAAAAAAAAAAACAAGCTTGACATCACTGGGTGCTTTTCTGAAAAGCTGAGAGGTCTGAAAACTTTTTTCAACTCAGACAGCAGTGGCCATCTTCCCTTCCCATAATCCCTTTCTAATGGGGAAACACTCTTTTGTAGAATTCTACATGGAACCTTTAAGGGACAACGGACGAACCTACATTTTCTAACTGTGCTGTTCTACCAAACTTTGGAAACACTAGAAACAAAACTGCTTAGCAAGGCCTGAGACTTGCCCAAAATATATCCTATCCCTGTTTGTGTAATCTCCGTAACATCCTTCCTCATTCAAACGGTTTGCCGATGACTCTGCTTGAGCAAAAGCCAAATGCCATGATTGCGTAGATTCGTGAATAAAAAAGTCATTTTGCCAGCCTTGTTTGGGGTTGACCAAAATGGCAGCATTACAGCAGATGGAAGCAAACAGAGCTCTGTTGTGCTGCAAAGGGAAGCAGTAGAATGTTTGCAGCTTCTTCCCAAAATGAAGGCCATACTGTTGACTGATTTCAAACAAGTAGGCATTGTGTTATTGACTAAGAAATCCTGTTAGTTCTTCCCTGACTCTGTTAGTGGAAAACATCCTCCTTTCTACAATCCCAGGGCTGTCATTTTCAAAGAAAAACGGCCCTGGGGTTAATCTGAAGACACAAAGTCAAAGAGTTTGTGGGTTTTCCTCAAAGAGTTTGGTTGGTTTTCCTGTAGCTAATTGGTTTAAACTGTTTGTGATTATTCTTAACATCATGCACTGAAGCTGGCATCAGGACCCTTGACTTATCAGGCTTATAAGTCATGGCACGGAATCAGATGCCCCCGATATTTATTCTGCTTCTTTCTCATCAAGGCTCAGATGACTTTTTGACCACCACTGGGAATATGGTTTTGCGTCAACATATGCTGTAATTAGAGCCTAGGTCAGGAATGGGTATTTCCAATTCTGGTGAACCAACATACTGCTTTGTTTTGGGTGTTCCCAGCTTTGACAGCTCTGTCGAATGCTAATATTCACGTTTACTGAATCGAGTTTGGTGTTTGAACAGGAAAAAACACAAAAGAATGCTGTGCTGCAGGCATCTGATTCCTGTACCAGATTCTTCTTGGCTGGTGGGGTCAAGTTTAAGTTTGAAACAGAGCTGATACATGATGAATCTTTGGACAGATGTCTTTGCTAAAAGTAGAAAATGGATTTTTGTACACTCAAGTCAAGAGATTTGTGTCACATTAAACCTTTTATGGAGTCACTAGCATAAGCAAAGGCTCTATTATGTTTGAAGGAAACCAGGCATACAATCAAGGCACTTCTCTGCCATTTTTTTTTTTTTTTTTTGCTGAACTGTGAGGCAAAGAAGTTGTTGCCCAAATGACTTTTTTGTATAGGAATGAAAAGGGATAAAAAAAAACAAAACACCCCATTAGCCGGTGA
This sequence comes from Cranoglanis bouderius, assembly GCA_023630585.1. Taxonomy (NCBI): domain Eukaryota; kingdom Metazoa; phylum Chordata; class Actinopteri; order Siluriformes; family Cranoglanididae; genus Cranoglanis; species Cranoglanis bouderius. The sequence continues at coordinate 25,731,100 of CM042539.1, forward strand.
ACAGTGTCTATGTTTAGGCATTTATGGAGGCTATTTGGTGGCTGTTTGTATTCAAAGCCACCCATCAGAGAGCGAGAGAGAGAGCGTGACTAAGAGAGGTCAGTTTAGCAGCAAGCTGAGTGTGAAATACTCCTTTATATTAAAAAAAAAAAAGACAGCTAACGTGTTTGACTCCAAGGCTCACAACTGTAAACAGGGCGATCTGAATGACATGTTACAGCGGCTCCTCTTCAATCAAAGTGGACAGAAAAAGTCATGGCAAAAGCCAGGATGATAATTGAGAGCTAATGAGGGCAGACTACGGGGGCAGAGAGCATGCATGAATGGGTGCACACTCTAAAAGTGGGCAGGCCGTTAAAAAGGGCACTGTGATTTGTGGAACTGGAGGGCTGATTGGAACGGAGCCTGGGTTCACGAGGGAATCAAAACCATCAGCAAGAGAATCAAAGGTCCCAGAACTGGACGTCAATTTGGACATTGCTTTGTGAATGAGCGCCGTGTGAACTCTGTGGCTCTCCGGCACACTATAAAATGAATGTGTTGTGAGGAGTAGATCAACATTGGCTTGGCTAAGCCAGCCCAGCTTCTGATTTTATGTGCTTTGACTTGACTGATATTGTCGGTGTGGGCCCGTGAGCACACATACACACACACATACACACCATTTTATAATCCGCAGCACATCAATGAAAATATTCAGGATCAGGCATGAAACAAACTGATGTATTCAGTTATGCCAGCAGCTATACACTTCCAGCCACATGCACAAACACGTGAAGGCTTTTGGCAGAGCTACAACCCGGCACCCTTTTTGTTTGGATAAGATTTCACATTGCCATCAATTGTTGGACGGTTCTGTTAATGTTCCGCTCGCTCGACCGTGTTGATCCAATGCAGAATCCAAACCTGCAGTCAGGAACAACGTCCGCTTTGCTAATGTAGTCCACTCTAAAACAAAGCTGACAACTAGCTGGCTACAAGAGTTCCTCACAGTCATCTTTATAAGCTTTAGAGTCTTACTTAGTAATAACATTTACAGAGGAAGCTCGATCGAGCAGTGTAGTTGATGAGCTGATGAAAGCAACAGTCACCTGCCAAAAATCTAAAAGTGGACCTACCATTTTTTAAAATTACTATAACAAGCTCTGAAAGGGTCAAAATTCTCAGAGATACACCACTGCTCAGCAGTTACAACCAAGAGTTTTTCTAGATACAAGAGGAAATAAAAGCAAAAGGTCACAATTACTTGTGCACCATGTTTTTTCCCCCCAGTCTATCCAAGCAAATCCAAACTATCCATAAATTGGTACTAGATGGAACAGCACCTCCTTACATGTTCCAGCATTCGATTGAGCAATGTGAGGTAGTTAAGTTGAGCACTGTGGCCATCATAATGCAATCACCGCCCTTTTGTTTCTTCCCCTTCAATCAAATCACTCTAAGACTGTCATGCAAAAAAGAAGAAAAAAAAAAAAACTTATTCAAGGTTATTCAGAGGTGTAAAAACAGATTAACAACTTTCAGAGAGAAAAAAAAAATCAGAACCAGGATTGGTAAGGGTAACAATTTAATTTGACCAGTCTCCAACCCTATTAACAATTCCTCTAATTATTGGCCTTAAACACTAAACTGTATCAAACAAGTCCACTATTTAAGTGATACATTAAAAAAAAATCCAGTCAATCCTGGGGGTCTGTTAGAGCATGTATATAGAACAGTGCTGTATTTGCATCTCCTCCAAGCGTGTTTAGGTTTCAGGAATGATATTCCCCTTCATCCCCAGATTGACTGATATTGTGTAATAGGTAAGACAGTTCTTGGAAAAGTGGCTACTGGACTACTGGATTTTCCATCCCAGTGGCTTGTCTAGCCAGAGCAATAAGGTAAAGTCACGCTCAGTAGAACACAAAGGCTCAGGACAGGAGACAGCAGAGTGTGATTCCACTCAGAGTGACAGCAAGCCGAATCCAGACATCCTCAGGCATTTTCCCCACTGCTTGTCGTGAACAGCACTGCGGTCAAAAGCAGCGTGTTTGTCCTGCCAGATCTGCTCTGATCCGGTGTAACGGCTGCAGATCTCTCAGGAAAAGGCCTGTCTTGCTTTCACCTGGCTGACAGAGATCTGTTCCGAGACTTTCGTTGCATCTATTATTTATTATGACAGTTTTGCAAGCTCACAAGTACGAGCCAAGTGTTATTCAGCTAATTGCCTCAAGGTTAAGCCAGGTGGCATGTGCGTACAGCATTTCTCAAAGTGTCCTCACTGAATGCTTAACATCAAAAATGCTGACAGAAGAACTATGAGTTCGTGTTCTATGTCCTAATGGTTGTTTTTTCTCTGTTTTTTCCCCCCCTGCTCATCTATCTAGCCGGTAATGACATTTTACATTGCAGCTTGTTAAAGTTTGATTTATATTTTTACTTCATTTTGAGAAAATATTATTCCATAGATCATACGTTTTTTTTTTCTTTTTCTTACACACACTGTCTAAATGGCTAAGAGTACTCTGCATTAAAAATCACATTAAAAGGGACGCCATCTCTGATTTATTGATCCTTGACATGTACTAAAAAAAGGCATTTACCTTTTGCACTCGAGGCTTATCTCTACCTTCTTGTAGTATGCTTATTTTATTGAAGTACATAAATAAAAGCCACGCTGCATGTTTCCTAGTTTACAATGCATGTAGTCACAAGTTCAGCAGACTTATGTTGCAAGATTGGATTCCCAACAGAGAGGTCTGTATCTTAGAGTGCTTTCACATATGCAGAGTTTAGTCGGTTTGAATGAAACCCTGCTGTGTTTTCCCCCTCGGTGCGGTTCTTTATGCAGGTGAGAAGCAGCAATAACAGTTAGGTGTGGAACAAAACAACCGGTCCGAGAGTGTCTGAGCGAGGTGGTCTTGGTATGCTTCCAAGTTATCTTGATTGCGGTGAGAAAGTGAGTCGACTGCAGACTGAATCAACTCGACTGCAGGAAGTGACTCAAACGTTGTGGATTTTGGGTTATGTGCAGCATTATTTGTAGATGTGAGCTGATAAACAGAGGGTACAAGATACTGAGCTGTAGAGCTACAGAAATGCCATTTGGTCTGGATACATGGACTAAGAAACAAACAAACAAACAACTCTAGCTGTGATGCACAAAATGGTTTAAAATACTTACTTATATAACTACGTACTCATATTTAGCGCTGACTCCGTATTCTCTGTCCAACATAACTCCAATTTTCGAAGGTTTGTTTACCGTCTTTTCCAGTTGCTGTATTCCTGACCAATGAAATAGAGTTTTATGAGTATTTTCAGTCCTACACACACCCCAGCCAAGTGAATTATATGCAGTGTGAAACCAAACCAAACCAAATAGCGAACGGAGGAGAAGTATGACATTTGCAATGGTTCAGCAAACAGACTAAAAGTCTAATAGAAAGCACACTAAATTACATGCAGTCTGGTTCAATCAAGCCAATGAAAATGAAGCTTTAAGCTTCATCCAGCTCCAGACCTTTACTTTTGGGTTTTAAAATGACAGACTCATGTCCACAGAATGAAACAACTAAGGTCAACAAAGAGTAGTCAGTGCAAGTGAACTGAAAATAACCAAATGGGGCAAATCTTTTAACTACATCACTATCCACATGGTGACCTTACACAAGAAAGAAAAGACATACAAAGTCATCAATTACTTCAGTTTGTGTAACAATACTGAAAAACAACAAAAGTGAAACAGTCCTTACCTTAAACCTTTAGGGTTTTACTGGTAGATACATGATTTGAAGAGTAACACACAGGCGAAGTGTATTTATTCAACACAATTTATTTCAGAGCTTTCAGTAGTTCATGGGGTAAAAACAAAACTGCTATTTTGTTTCAAATCTAACCCGCTTCCCCATTGGTATAAATGGTTGAACTACAATTAAAAAGACACCAACTTTTACAGCACTGAAACGTATCAGACAACATTGTTTTCCGTTTCTTGACGTTCTGCTAAGATGATGGAAATTGGGATGGGAAATTGGGCTGACAAGACCAAGGAGACAAGCCGGAGATGAACACCGGAGAAGGCGACAGACTTTGGGCTGATGTTAGGCAGGCTTAGCTTAGGCAAAACACATGGAAAGGATCTTTCCCTCTAGCAAACCAGTAGGCAAATCTTTCCCAGAAACTGTAATTGTAATCATAACTGTAATGGTGACTAGGAATTAACCATGTACCTGTAACACACATTTCCTCAATTTTTGTTGTGTCTGAAGGTACCGTGTGTTTCATCGAACGACCCATGAGTGGCATACATTTCTTCTTTCCGCTCATCTTTTGCACGTGTTCACACAAATAAAATATTCTCTTTAAAACAGCTGTTTATCTTAACAAAATAAATCTCCTCCATTAAAATGCCGAACATAGCAAAAAAAAAAAAAAAAAAGTAACAGATCTCCATATATATATTTAGATTTTATATACATACACATACTGTTTTGGCAGACAGAACATGAATTAGTTTGTAAACAGCTGGACTCATTCGTTCTTGCTTTCTCTCTTTCGAATCGTTCTCAGCTCCAGTTTCAGGTCCTCTAAATCCGTTAGATTTGTGCTTATAGGCGGTCCAGGAGCGAGGCTCCATAAGTGCACCTCTCAGTTCAACACTGCAGTGAATCACGACACTGTGCCAGCACACTAGCAAGGCGATCAGCAGGCTCTGGAAATAAAAGTAGTCCTGTTAGACTACCCTGAGTTGGGTGGAGGATTGCAGTTTTGGAATTTGGTGAGGGAAGGGGGTGGTGGTGGGGGGGGGGGCAGAATTTGGCGAGGTTTGTTGAGGCACTTTGGCCCAACAGGTATGGAATGATACTGGAAAAAGTGTAGAAGAGACACAGATTGTGTAACAGCCTGGCTTCCTCTTTATCCCTAGATCATTCTACTCTTCCTCTGTAATGTCACAATTTCAGCAGGGCTTCAGGAAGCTTGACAAGCCCTTAGTTCTCCTCATCATCGCTGGCGGCGGCGTTGTCGTCTCCTGACGCTTTCTCTGGAATGGCTCCCAGGCTGCGGCGGGATCTTGACTCGGAGCTGGACAACGTTGCCCCTTTGGCTAGGTCGCAGGTGAGTGCAGCGTAATGCACCTGCTTCAGGTTCTCCAGCACCTCGGCCCGCGCATGTTTCAGCAGGTCCGCCTGACCCTGGAGAGACAGCACCGAGACGGTCAGTGGGACAGAATCATATGAAGAAATGCGAGAAGCATGGAACGTCACCCAAGTACAGCTTCACGAAAAGCAGGAATTGTCATTTGGTATAATTATTAGTGATTCTGCCGACAAAAACTAATAAAAAAAACCAAATAGATAGAAAATGATTTTCTTTAATTGTTCCATTATGATGCTAGCGAGAACAGTCAACTGTCATAATGACATTTTATGTATCCCTTAGGCAACAGAATGCAGTCTGCAAACTGGCTAGGCAAAAACAAATATGTGTAATTCAATAAGAAATGAGGGGAAAAAAACATCAAGGCTAAACTTTAGGTACATTAACTTCTGGAAATGTCAAAGGAATGGATTTTTTCTAACATCCACCCAATCTAACAAGACACTGTAGCGCTTACACTCTTAGACTGACTCTGCAAAGTTGACAGATTTCACTGATGATCAACCTGAAAATCCTCCACAGGCTCACTCGCTCTGGCCATGCTCTCTCATTAATTATGTAGTCTGGCAAAGTTCTTCGCCAGGATAAACAACAGGAATGACCTTACGGGGAAATGACCGAATGACCGTGTTTTAATCAAAGGGCAGCTTTTGCACGTAGTGTAATGATTAATTAGCACATGCAAATGTGATTTGTGTTAAGGGCTAAGTAGTTATTATTACAGTGGAAAGGCCTGATATATTCAACATTAAGTGGATATAATTAAAGGGCAAAACATTTAAACTTCTAATTCTAAGTGAACTAAATCTCCAGGGTCACTCACTGTCCACATCTATTATGACATTTAAATGGTTCAGTGAAACAGCTGTTCTCCTGCATTATCCTAAAACACCCTGGAAAGCAGCTGTTTCATTTTCCGACTGGGGATCATAGTTATTTTGTTGTGATATCAAAACAGAGATCTGCTTCATCATTCGAACCGGCTTGAGCTGGATCTGAGCAGGCATCTGAAACTTTCCTACATCAGAACTGTGTGAAAAGTCGAAACTAAGCTGCAGATAACCGGTTTACTCGAATGTCCCAACAGAATGCTGAAAAGCTCCATGTTGTGCTTACAGCGTCAGTGTTTTGCTCCACACCAGGAAGCCGGCTAACAACAAATCATACATTTATTATTTGGCCACTGGGCAAGTGGATGCTCCAGTGTTCTGCCCAGTTTCATGTTTTGGTTGCCCAGAAACTGACTAGGCTGAAAGGTAATACCCTGGGCATGAAATCTGCTTTAAAATCTGTTTTATTCACCCCAGTATGCCAAGGGAAAAAAAGCAGCTCTACCAAAAACCAAAAAATCTGTACCCTAAAAGCTGTGTTTGTTCATGTTGGCTATTTAGAAACGACTTCCCATAAATAGCACGTGCTTCAGGTGCCATATTGCAGGGGAGGTACCAGTGACTTCCAGAATGTGTAGCCAAGGGCAGTTCACTTAAAGCTGAGTGTAAAGTGAAAGTGAGAGAAAATGAGGGGGCGAAGAGAAAGAGAAGATGGAAAAATGAAAAAGGTCAGAGAGAAGAGAACAGGAGAAAGAAAGAGATACAGTATATATACGGTGCTCACCTTGAGAATAGTTATGTTCCAGGTGAAGCTCTCCACTGCCTTGTGGAGCTTCCTGCCTTTCAGACCCTCCTTCACCGCCATGTTGTGAAGATTCTCATGGAACTCCATAGCTGAAAAACACAGCAGAAAGAAAAACACCAAAATGTTATTTAATTTTCATACAAAAGACTAGCTCGGTTGTGGGTACTAATTTATAACTGTGTAATTTTGTATGACATTTTTTTTAAACTTCACATGCAATTTCAGATAGATGTAACTCAAAAGCTGAAGTCGAAGGCCATCACTGCTTTCATTTTTGATGATTCACTAGGCTACAAAGAAAAGGTATTCGGTTCTGCTTCAAGCATCCAGAGCTCGCTCAAAGTCAGGGTTGGAATGTACCATTCTGACTCTCATTGTTAAAACACCCTCTAAATTAATGCCATATCCAATAAGTAAGAACAAAGCAAATACAATGTACAGTCCCCTCCGAAACAATTGGAACAGCAAGGCCATTTCATTTGTTTGTGCTATACACCAAAGACATTTGGGTTTGAGATCAAAAGATGGATATGAGACAAGAGTTTAGGATTTCAGCTTTTATTTCCTGGTATTTACATCTAGATGTGTTAAACAACATAAAACATAGAACCTTTTGTATCAGACCACCCAAGTTTTAGGCAAGCAAAAGTATAAGAACAGATTTTTGGTTGCATATCCCTTGCTTGCAATAACTGCATCAAGCCTCATTGACATCACCAAACTGTTGGTTTCTTCTTCTGTGATGCTTTTCCAGGTTTTTACTGCAGCCTCTTTCAGTTGTCGTTTATTTCGGGGGGTTTTGCCCTTCAGTCTCCTCATCAAGAGGTGAAATGCTGCTCAATAGGGTTAAGGTCTGGTGATTGACTTGGTCAGTCTAAAACCTTCTACTTACCACCCCCCCGATAAAGTCCTTTGTTGAGTTGGCAGTGTGTTTTGGATCATTGTCTTCCTGTCTTGTTGACAGATTTTTTTCTCTTTTCCCAGCTTCAAAATGGCTTGGTGTTCTCCCATAGACAGCTCTCTGATCTTCATTCAATTCAGTTCAATTCAGTTTTATTTGTATAGCGCTTTCAACAATGGACATTGTCCCAAAGCAGCTTTACAGAAATATATAAATTCAGGATATAGATTTTAAACGTATTAATTTATCCCTAATGAGCAAGCCAGAGGTGACAGCTTCATGTTGGTTTATCCTTGTTAAAAACAAATGCGGTCTTCACAGGTGAAACTGAAGGCTAAAACCAAGAGTAGATGTTCAGAGATATTTATTGTTTAAACAATCAATCTAACAGGACACACCTGGGTAACAAGAAACACCTGTCAGTCGCATGCTCCAATATTTTTGCTCACCTACAAATTGGGTGGTCTGATACAAAATGTGCTATGTTCTATGTCATTTAACATGTGTACATATAAATACTGGGATATAAAAGCTGAAATTCTAAACTCTTCTCATATTCATCTTTTGATCTCAAACACAAATGTCTTCAGTCTACAGCAAAAAAAAAAAAAAAAAAAAAAAAAAAAAAAAAAAAAAAAAAAAAAAAAAAGAGCTGGCCTTGTTGTTCCAGTAGTTTCGAAGTGGACTGTACATTTTAATTAAATACTGTCGCACTCGTTAAGTAAGGAATAAAACACTCTGAGGTGTGCTGTTATAGGAAGATATAGACATTTCTTTGTTTTCCTATAATACCATTATTCCTAAAATACTGTATTCCTCTTACGTGGTATTGCTATGGTATTCCTATATAAAAATAGAAGTTATACTGCCACAATGGAATATTGGCAATGAAAGATTTTCAACACCGTAAACCTCCTAATATTCACTCACTAACGAGTAATTATTCACTGGGACTTCGACTTCCAGGTTTGTGTTTTTCACTTGCCTTCCAACTTGCAACCTGTTTGGTCAAGGGGTTAAAAAGAAAGTGCTCAACAAGACTTTTTTTTTTTTTTTTAATGATTAACTTTTTTCAACTTCGTAAGCTCCGCTGTGGCAGAATTTTTTTTTTTTTTTAAATGCCAACGACAGCACTTTTAAAAGCGGCTTCATTCCACCCACCTCACTTCCCATATTCATTGTAAAACGTCCGCTGACAGCTTGAGCTGCTTGCGTTTTCTGCTCGACTATCAAGCTACCAAGCTATAGGTGGCATGAGTGACATTCCTCAGGTGTTTTCAGAGCGCTTGTCTGCAGTCAAACTCTGACATTGTATGAACAGGTGGCAGAAGTGTTTTGGTACACTGAAGCAACTGCCTATATTTGCCCATATGGACACACTGGCTTTGCTCAAAGTTCTTTCCCCATCGTGTTACAGAAAGAAGGTTATTACATCAGTTAGGATTAGTGCCAGTCATGTGTCTCCACTCAGCCATGTTGTATTTGCTGTTTAATGTCCAGCATGGAACCGAAATCAGGAGTGTCAGTGCTCAGGCAAACAAAAGCCGTAAATGGTTAGTGAAGTGACAAACCGGTGGCTGATACACCTGTACAATAAGAGGACAAGACATGGGAAACAAAGACAGAAGGGAAAACGAGTCTGAGAGTGTGTACACAGCAGAAATGACATGGAATCCTTTCAGGCTGCATTAGTGTTGAAGCAGGAAAAATAGAATGGGTTTGTCAACAGAGAGCTATTTTCCTTTTTTTTCCTCCATCCTTTCTCACTCAGCGGTTCTGCTTTGATGAAGGATGGATGCTGAGAGAATGCTTTCTAATCTTTTCTAACATGTCAAGTCTGTCTGGGTCAACCTGAAGATGTGTGTGTGTGTGTGTGTGTGTGTGTGTGTGTGTGTGTGGGGGACTAACAAAAAGATAATGCATCTAAAACTCAAGGCCGTTGACTACTGTGACACAAACGAGTTCCATACTGGTCTCAAGCAGAGAGACAGACAGACTGAACAATGACGCTGTGCAGCTTCCCAGGGGGCAGGCGATTTATTATTATCTCAAGATAAAGACGTTATCGTGGGATCGGAATGTAGCACTTCATGACTACTGATCGTTTCTAATGTCTGTTAACCTCACTGATGTGTATAAGAGTGAGAAGAGGTGCTGCTGGTTTTAATCGCGCATGACTGTGCTGAGCATTGGGGCTGGCAGCACATGCCTCTCGTGGCAGGAGTTGCCTAGCAACATACTGTAGGACGAGGGTGGGAAAATCCACGCATAATTCAAACGCAGCTCCTCTGTGAATGCATGCTCTGTGAAGAGCCGCGCACCTCGAAGGAGCCCTGAGAACCTTTTACAAGCACAGAGAGAAAAGTCTACCTGTTTTATGTAAAAAATAAATAAATAAATAAATAAAATAAAATATTTTGAATATACTAGCAACACTAGCAAGAAAACACCTAAAAAATTGCAACAAAAAAAGTTACATAATAAATTTGCAATAAAGTTGATGACAACAGATTTTTCAAAAATAAATCACATACTGAGTGTGTATTTCTGTCTCGCCATGACTGGTTGGATAGTTTGAGTGTCAAAACCAAACCTGTGGTACATTTCTATCAAAATAACATCTGAAAACAACATTTTCACCATAATTGAACTACAGAACTATAGAAAGATCTCATATATTTGCTCTAAAATGTCACTTGTAAACTGAGTAAACTGCTTCACACAACCAGCTTATAGAGTCATGGCTGCTTCCTTCGTTCCTGTCTCACACCATGCAGTAAAACAGAGAGAAGATAGAAGAAGGTGGAGCGATTGTCAATTCTTCAAATCCAGGTGACATGAAGGCATAAATGACGATGGAGAGATGTTTATTTGAATAAAAAGGTGTGCCCCTGATCACAAAACTCTGTCTAAATCACCAACACTTCCTAGTCACTAATGCAGGTTACATCCAAAACTACTGTATAGAGTAAATACCCTACTACATAGTCTATTAATATAATACAGTATGCCATCTATCTTACCTATAATATCTTTTATCGCTTTTTTCAGCACTGTTAAATTCTCATTTCTGATTGGACAGTGTTGGATTCATTCTAATAGGATACTGATTATTGTTTCTATAGTAACAGCTTACACTGGGAGTTGTATGATGGACTCTCCATATAATCTAATAATAACTAATAAGAAAAGGAGCAAATAATGTGTTATTTAACAAAGAAAACATGTATAATCGTTGATATGATGACATTTTCTGTTGTTCATTTAGAATTTGTGAAAGGAGTCTCCAGTGTCAGCGCTTTGTAATGGTCAGTAAGTTTTCCGCCATGGGAAAGTCTTCAGGACAGAGGACTTTAGGAAAATTGATTGACTAATTGAGGAATGACTGTTTATAGCTGCTGTAATATAACTGATAACAGGAACTAACTTGTTTTGAGGATGTTCCATAACATTAAAAGTAACTAGAAATGGATAAAAAAGTATGATGTGTTGTTCTTTAATATTTTTTTAACCATAATTGTTGGCAAATTGCTGTAGTGGAAAAGGAATAAAACATATCAGGATGTGCTTTTATAGGAAAACAGGGTGGTACTTCAGGGTGGTAACAGTAATTCTACATTGTTGAGCACACGACTGATTATTTTCTTCTAACGGCAAACCCCCAAGTGCTTGTCATTTTATAATTCTGTCACTATAGATAATACATCAGTTTTGGAGAAAGCTTTTCAATTTGATGATCTAAACTTCCTTTCACTCTACACAACATTTGCATACCAGTAATTCATGGAAACATGATAATTAGCATTTTCTTTAGAAGAGTTTTTAGAAAGTCAATTAAATTTGACCTCAGACACACCTGTGCTTCCTGCCCTTTACTCAGCTCCCGTAAAAACCTTTTCAAATGGGAGAAAAGATGACCGTAGGGCATGAACTATAGCGCTGATGGAGCAATCGATGCTTCCTGAGCATTATTTGTTTTATTAACTGCATGTTTATTCAAGCTAAAGAATTGGTTTTAGCTCTTGATGAAGAATTTCCAGTGAATTTCACCCACAGAATGTTATGTACTGGCCATGTGGTTTAAACTGTACTATAAATAAACTGTCAGTTCGAGCTGGCATGAAAACAAGCCCTAGATTTGTAACTCATTACTCTGGTGAATCGATTAGGAAACATCGGTTAAAACATCTTATCGTAAGTGATGGGAGGGATTGATTTTATTCAGTGATGAATTAGGGAGCTTCCTTACAAATGTGCATTTGCTCCACGTCCAAAGCATTATTTTAAAAGACACCAGGCATCCAAATGAAGTTACGGTGCAACAAGCGTATCTGTGTTTGGCATTCCACATTACCCCAAGGGCCTTCTGAATCATTCAGAGAGGCAAAGCTGTACAAGTGTGTAATAATGCCATCGCCTTGTTACCCTCTGGAGAACTACTGATGTGGCATTAGTTAAATTCCCAGGGTTACATAATATCTCATTCTTTTTCAAATAACACAAATACACTCATTTTATACTTATTCATAATGCCACTGTTGCACCCTTGAGATGGCACTGAATAAAATAATCCTCACTGCTATAAATTAAAAAAGTTTGTATGTGCGCTTTCTAAGTGCCCACCCTCCACCAGGTTTGATAAAATATGCTGTATTTTATTCTGTGCTCTAAACAAAGATTCTGCACACAGCACCACTTGCCATTCATTTACAGCTTTTGAGGTTGTCTTTCATTGTGTTTAGTTCAGATGTAGGTTTAAAAAAAAAGAAAACTACTACCACCACTACCACTACTAATACTATTACCACTAACACTACTACTACTACTAACACTACCACTACTACCACTGCTTCTACCACTACTACTACTACTACCACCACTACCACTACTAATACTATTACCACTAACACTACTACTACTACTAACACTACCACTACTACCACTGCTTCTACCACTACTACTACTACTACCACCACTACCACTACTATTACCACTAACACTACTACTACTACTAACACTACCACTACTACCACTGCTTCTACCACTACTACTACTACCACCACTACCACTACTAATACTATTACCACTAACACTACTACTACTACTACCACCACCACTAGTACTACTACTACTACTACTAACACTATTTCTTCTACCACCACTACTACTACTCCCACCACTACCACTACTACTGCTACTACTCCCACTACTTCTACCACCACTACCACTACTTCTACCACCACTACTACCACTACCACTACCACTACCAACACTACCACTACTACTACTACTAACACTACCACTAGTACTACTACCACTACTACTACCAGCACTACCACTACTACTACTACCACCACTACTACTACCACCACCACCAATACCACCACTACTACTACTAATAATAATTATCACTTTTTAAAATGAAACATAGTATTATTTATGTATTTCAATATTTCAATTTCTTTTTTCTGCTGTATTTTTCTTTTTATGACCTTTACAATTTATGGCATGTGAACCAACACTTCAGGGTCAGCTTTATACCAAAACATTCTGCTGCATTTGCTCTGTTGAAAGAACCATTGTATTTCTCAACTTGCACACATGCAAACGGAAATGATTGGCCACTGAAATGTTTTGTTTTGCTCAAACGTTGTGTACAAGACAAACGGAGCGTGCACAGCACAAATGAAGCACAAGCAAACAGAAACATTTGTATGTTTTCTGATAATATCAAGTGACGACTTGAAGATTTCTCACTGTGTCCATAATGTCCTCTTATTTTCATTTTACCACATTTTTGTCTATAGGCAGCTGCAATTACAAATGTTTCATTGACGAGTTTGTCACTGATCTTACCCCATTGATCATTAATGTCTTTTAGATTGCATCTGCTTCATGACTAGTGCCCACCTAACACACCATCACTCCTACTCTAATTCACCAAAAAAAATGAATAAAGGAAGTATTTGTACGCTCGCTATTGACCCCGAAGTTTCCTATTGCTTTCTGTGAGTTAGCACTGACTCCTTTTTCTTTCCAGAGTCACGTGTCATGACGAATGCTAGCACTCTGGAATGACAGGGCGTCTGATCCCAAACGACGTAAACAAACGAGATTCAATTTGTCGTCTTGCGGCATTATACTTAGTAAACGGATACTAGGGATGTAATCTGAATGGAAGGAAAAGACATTCGTTTGCATTTTCCTGCTGCCTTCATGGCTGAAGTGGCAACGTCACAGATGAAAATGTGTGTAAAGAAGGAAAGATGAAAGAATAAACATCTGTCAACAGCAGGACTTGTTCTCCTTTAGGAGAAGCAGCATTACATTTCATGGAGAGTAACAGTTTACTAGAGAAAGGGGATCCATTTGAGTAGCTTTCATTAAAATTCTGTCTTGCCATTTTTATCTTAATTAGATTTTAATTTGGGATTTGTTGTACGTAAAATCTGATCGACTAAAAGAAAAAAAGTTATAATTTTAATGGTAAGACCTGTCAATTCAAATGGATCAACATAAGAAATGTCTGTTTTTCGGGTTTGAGGAAGAAAAACGGCTTAGCGAGTGAACGCTAAATAGGTTCTGACAGTTCCTCAGATTCCATCAGCTGAGATCAATAGGAACCTCTGCTGAACTGTCGGCTTGATCAGCTGCCAGTCACGGTAACCTAGCAACAGCAGCAAAGGTGGTGATAAAAAAGAAGGCATTTATTTCTTGCCCTGCACTTCTCCACTTACAAAGTTGAGTCAAGACATTATCAGATGAACCAAGACGTATGTTTTACTATCTGTATATGGATACCCCCATCTTCTAACAGGATCACGTTGCAGAAAACTGTTTTTTCCTTACTATATATATATAATTTATCATTGAGTTTCAAAATACACTCCTAAGCTGCAAGAAGAGCCCGTTTTAAATTTCTGATGGTTGTGATGTCACTGCTACAAACATTTTACATTTTGCGAATGACCAAATACATTTACGTTTCAATGGGTTCAGCTTGGAGTAGCGCTTTTGGAGCAGAAGATTCTTCGCAACATATCTTTGCAAAACCTTCCGAGGGATCTCAGAAAATAGTGGCTGAATATTCTGACAAACTTGGAGATTTCAACGCAGTTCAGTTCAGTTTCTGAACGAGTCAGTGCCGGCTTTGCTAAAATAAAATAAAAAGTTTAAAGTTTAAAGATGCGTCATTTCCAAATATATCAGTAAACTTGCTATCGGTTAAAGGTACAATAGTGTATATTAAATAATTTAAAAAAATACATAAATAAAATTATTCCTTACTTGTACAAATAACCTGGTAGATTGTCATGTAAAACACTATAAAGAACAATGGATTAAGTCATGGCCTTAGCAAAAGTGTATTAAGTCTTTGGAAAATGGACTTCTCATCCATAATGCTTGTTTGTGTTTGGATGTGCCTACTGTCAGTCATTTTATAGACAATTTACATTCTACTGTACATCCTGGGGGCAGAGCTTTGTGAACATGGGCAGGAATCATTCAAATGCCGAACCCACTTAACCCTTAGAGACTTAAGAAAAAGAAAAAAAAAAAAAAGACTAAGCTTACCTAATGCACCTTTAATATTCATGTAAGGAATAAACACATGGGGGCGTACTATCATAAGATATTAATCAATGACAGGGTGGTGTGATGAAGTGGAGTTACTGTTACCACTCCAAAGTTGCAATAACACCTTATTCCTCTTACACTACAGCAGCTTCCCAATGCTTTCATTTTCACTAATGAAGGAAACGTCATTTTTGTCCATTTAATTAAATTTAATGTTGTGGAATATCCACAAGACAAGTTCACTTACATTATAGCAGCTATAAGCACTCATTCCCTCACCAGCCTCTCTTTTGTTTTTTACTTCTAAGTGTTACAAAGTGCTGGCACTGCAGTCTCCTATCAAAACTGTTAAACATCCTAGAGAAAACTTCACCAAATCAATGATTATGCGTTATTATTATTTTTTTATCTGTACATTTCTTTGCAGCTGGATCTATAGTCAGAGCTGCTGTTAGAGAAAATTAAATCTGCACCTTCTGACCAACTGTGACTGCTTTTACCACATCCTAAATTGCACCTACTGCTTTTGTACTGATACAGGTTTCTAGAGATCAACTCATGTTTGGTCACGGTTCTTTCTTTAATGCACTTGATTAAGATGCATTTAATCAAGACCTCTGGTGCATTTAAACAGTATAGTATTTAAACTATATGCAATATTAGAGGGAAAATTCCACAAGCCCGTAAGCATGTTTCCACTTGTGTTGTGCAGCAGCAGGCCGACGTGTCAAGCCAGTGTGACACAAATGGAAATTTTCTTCGGGCTATTGTTATTATTGGCCTTAGAGAGCACCATGGCCGGAGCTCAAAGCTTCGGTGCTGGCGTGTCATCTTCGAGCTTCATTATCCGTGATGTTTGTTCCGTTATTTGAAGCTCAAAAGAAAAACAAGGATAACAACAACGACCGAAGCCCATGAAAGAAGCAGAAATTCAAACCAAATTCAAGAGGCCATGAACCACACTTAAAAACAACACACACGCTTAATAAAATGCACTGTGGCCTTTCTTCTGCGTCAGTTCCCTTTCATGTGAACGCAACTGAAGCTCATCTCTGCCGATTGTGGTTTGCAGCTGTTTAACTCGTCGCAGGTTGTGCGGCTTTGATACTGCTGCACTGGCTCAAGCAATAGATGTTTACCTTTTTTGCAACCCTGCTAATTAGATAACAGAGAACACTTAAAAAAAAAAAAAAACATCCGTCTGAAACATCTCAAAGCAGGTCATCACTCCTGTGAAAAGTAAAGGTTATGAAGGGGGGGGGGACGACCTCCTTTATAACATACCAAGTGGCAGCATAATTAGATTACTCTCCTCGAGTTCTCTCTGAACTTTTTTTGTGTGTGGACTTGTCAATTTCTGCACAGTTGGAACGCCGATCGTTAGTGTTCCGGGAAAAAATGCCCTGTGACAGAACATGATGTTTCCCTCTCACTCTAATTCCTGCCACTCACCTGCTTTCTGCACTTGGAGTATCCTCTCGTAGACGCCGTCCGAGTTCTCCAGCAGCGTCCTGCTCGTCTGGATCATCTGAAAGAAGAGAAAACTGCTTCAGCACAATGTCAGCCTGTGTGCTGCAATCAAACACCCGAGTCTAATAGTTGTTTAATAGTGCAGAGATGATAGCTGTGGTTTCCTGTTCTGGACGTGATGGGGGTGGGTTGGCACTGAGAGCCTGTAATGGCCACATTTACTGTGTTGTTAAGAAATGTAATCAAATCTGGCGTATTTTATTTTTCTAACCAGTGCTCATAATGAAATGAGAAAGTGGGATGAGTTGCACGGTGAAAATACTGGATATATGCTGCTTTGTTTAAAGGGCACCACACCCTGTTAATGACCCACGGTCCACTGTACGCTCCATATTAAGAGCTTATTCAGAGAGATGCGTTAAAAACAAATCTATCCAGGGCCACTGGCCTCAGGTCCTCGAGTGGCCCTCAACGAGAGTTATATTTTAGTATTTTTGTTTAAATGACCTTTTAAATTACTTTACAATTTGAAAAGGAATAGAGCAGGGTTATTCAGCTAAAATATGTTAATTGAGAAATGTCTGGATCTAATTTAATCAGGAGATGAAAAAAATGAAAAAAAGAATTCTCACACTAATTAGCCACATATTTATGTTTTACAGTTAATACTAGTGTTGCCAATGAGTCTTTTATCTATAAGCTTAACATGTTTACCCTCCATGTCTGCCTTTGATAAAACACTCGTTTAGAGTCATGAGAGGAATGGTTAATAAGTTCAACAAAGGTTTCCTTAATTAGCTGTTATTCTGTACTATTTCGTTTGGTCTAGGGCAATAATGACGATTAAGCTGTAACAAAACATAAACTCCAGGGGTTGAAAAACTTTTGACTGGCAGTGTAAACAGCTGTGTTGATACTGATGCATTATGACCAAACGTGAGAAACAGCAAGAAGGTTTAGTACTCGCAAAAACAAACTGTCACACTGTGGTTCTTAGAAGCTGTGGTGGGTCATTAGCTAAGAACCCACAACGAGGGTTTTTTTTTGCGACTTAAGTGCGACTCGAGTCCAAGTCGCAGACTCGAATTTCCATCTCTGCCAATACCGCTCCTGTACCAATTCTGTTCTACCATCGTGTGTGAGAATGGCTGTCGGGATAAAAATAAAGAAAAATAAATTACCTGCAGGCTACCATGTGTGAAATATTCAAACTCTACACAATATAAAGCTGGTGAGGCAACAATGAAAATAATAATAGGAACTAACTTGTTTTGTGGATGCTCCACAACATTAAAGGCAACTATAAATGGGTAAAAAGTACAATGTGGTTGCTGTTCTTGCAAAATAATCAACCTCGCGGGTGCTAGCAGTAACTGCTCTTCATGTCAGGCTGCATTACATCACCCCATCAATGATTATTTCCCTAAAACAGCATGCCTTGTTATGTTTTACTCCTCAGACATATTATACATGACATGTCTTATATAATATATTGTAGAATACATAAGCACTTTTATTTGGATCTAAGCATCTGGTGACACAGATGGTGGCATGATTTTCTCACATTGCTGCTGACAGTGCAAACTCCTTATCCTGGCATGGGAATTACTTAAAAATGAAAGCCGCATTCATAAATTTATGATTATCGTTAAACTGTGCCCATGGGAGCATTTTTTCCCCCCCCAGTGCCTTTAGCACCTTATTTGAGAGAGAAACTCAAAATGCTGAAACACCCAAGAAGCTAAAAATGAATGAAAAAAAGAGAAAAAAAAAAAAAAAAAAAAAAAAAAAAAAAAAAAAAAACACTGCACAAGCTATCACCAATTAATTTACAGCTGGAGAAAAGAAACCATTTTGTGATGGCATTCCATTAATTATGGGGCATTAGGTGCTACTGTCTTGAGCAATTAATGTCAACAAAAATGTTACATTAGGTAAAACTAGAGCAAGCATTCATTTCTAATCTGATGCAGAGTTCTTCTAACTTTGCTTCATTTGGTGCCAAGGGAACGGGTCTTCAGGTTAGACTAATTGACTTGTACATTCCCATAGTGGCTAAAAGCACGAGAAGGTCGCTTATTAAATAGCAGATTGTCTCTCTTTGCCACGATTCAAAAGAGAGAGAGAGAGAGAGAGAGAGAGAGAGAGAGAGAGAGAGAGAGGGAGGAGAGCAGCTGCTTTACAGCATGCTGTGCGCCAGCCCATCAAAAGCAAGAGGCTGTGCTCAACGTGTCTCGTGGATCAATCAATGCTACTTTGTCAAGTCTTTGGCAAGGCTACAGCAGACAACAGTCTGTCTCTTGATCCACAAGTTAACCAGCAGCAATTGCTCTTATTTGGTGAAAACAAATCGGCACGCTATCGGCTCCAAAGCCAACAAAATGAGAGAAACACATACTGTATAATCCTAACGTGATGGTTTACTGAGGTTTTGTGAACAAGAACTCCCAACTGTACAGTTCAACTCCGACTTGATCCTAGTTCAAACAGGACCACAGTCTCCAGATTTCCAGCGACTGATGTGGTTCCCGCAGTCACTCTGGGAGGCCGAGGAAAGCGATGGGCGGCGTGGAAGCTGCTCTTAGTCACATTCCACAGCTGCAGCGACAGTCTCGAGGCCGACGTGTCTACTGTGATTAGGTGCCTAATGACTGCAGAAATTACAGCCTTGGTGGCAGGCCCAGCAGTATGCACAGGGTATTTATAGCACAGGACACTTGGAGGAAGAAGAGGAGGAGGAGAAGGAGGAGGTGGGGATGTATGCATGTCTCTGTAGCTGGTAAACTAAAAAAGCTGACTGGCTTCAAGAGCACATCATGTGCATATGGTGTATCTTCATATTATAAGGAAAGAAGCAGAGTATTAACACATGCCACTGGTCTCTAGTGAGAATTGATATAGACAGACTGAGCTGCCATTCTTTCGAGAGGAGACACCATTTTAGTTGACTTTGTCATTCCATTTAACTGAAGTAGGAAAGATGCTGTAAAAGGAAATCTGACTAGGCATGTCTTAGAACGTGAGACACTGCCAAAATAAAAAAAACAAAAATAGTGTTTGGTCATGTTTGCAACTATCTTTTGACTTACTGTACAAGATGGATGACAGTACAATGCAACCAGCTCATCCGTGGGGAATAAATCTGACTTTTCAAAGCAATGAGAGGTCGCTTTTTATACAAACAGGGATTTGTGTGGGGCGACTGCCTGGAAATCTTTTTTTAAACCACTTTTGTATTCATCTCTTTCCCATTTTATTTGCTCCATAGTTGTGAGATCATATAACTGTACCATTGGGAGGGGGCAGGCCTGCCCACGTCTTCCTCAGAAAAATCCTCAATGGATTTTACATTTCACTGGAAATCTTAATAGGAAATGGGTCTCCATCGACCTTGTGTCTGGTTAACTCTTTCAGACTGGCCATCAAACCAGCTGGATGAAACACGGCACTTTGGGCCATGTTCAGATTTAGTGACTTAATTTAACTTAAGTCAATAATAATGTGCGGAACGTTTCTCATATTCAGAGTTGGTTTATGCAGGTGCTTAAACTGTAGCCTATTCAGATTCTGCAAATTGCCCGTGTGTAGTTTACACCTCTGAGGCTGCCTGGTTTTTTCTTGAATAGTAGCCTCCATGATGGGGAGACCACCACCTTTAAACTCGAGCACTTGACTTTAAGCTCGGAAAAAAATCAGGGGATAGAAACTGAGCATGAAGATGCAGATTGCGTTTTTTGTCTTTGCTGTATGTTATATGATACAACACAAAAATGCAAGAGACAATAAAAAAAATTGTAAATGTATAATATAAATATAAAGATCTAGTGCTCACGGTTTAAAGAATAAGATGACTGAGCACACAGCTCAAATTACGGCAGGATTTTGCAATTTTGCGATCGCAGCAATGAACACAAAATCAAGCAAACTCTGCAATATACGGAGGAGCTTGCGATTTTTCAAAATTACCGCAGATTTTCCGCAGATTTGGGCCAAGACGCGTCATGTGATGTCATCACAACGCACATTCAGCCAAAGCCGTCTTCGATTCAGGTGCGTCGGACATGAGTACAGCTATAACTTCTCATTTACCGTCAAACATCACTGCAAAAGACAATTTGTGCAGAACAATTTCGTGCAATTGAGAAAAGTTGCATCGCAAATCTTTTAAAAACCTGCAGCAAAATCAAGTATTTTTGGCTGCAACAATCACAAAAAACTCCACGAAATCCTGTATGGACTGCTGAGTGATGTTCATAAAATTCAGTCCATGAGATAAGCAATCTCTCACATTAAGATGCTGTCTCTTCCAATGTCAAAGTGAAAAAAATAAAAACTTTTCATGGATGAAAAGGACGATACTATTAATCAAATAATGGTGTCATATTTATGTATTAAATATTGCCCTTGATTGACATTACATAGTTTTTGTGAATGCATTTACACCCCAGAACATAAATGTCAGCGTGATATATTGTGGTTACTTCAAACTGTCAGACAGTGGCGCTGGAATTAATGCTGCTCCTTGTTCGAGCCGATACCGTGCAAGAAGTTCAAGGTCAGGATCACACGAAACTGAGGCAGCTTTGGACAAACTCCACCCTTTGTACACAACTCTCACATAAACCGAATATCACCGCTCACGACACACATGTAACTCAACTACGAAAATAGAAATATGGAGCTAGTTTCCTGTGAAACTATAAACATGGAGCTAAATACCAAGCCCCAGTTCATCAATGTGGAACATTTCGTTTATTTCATCAAACTACTGCTGCTAAGTTTGGAACTTAGGTCGCACTGCTCACTCAACTGTTTTATACAAACAGTTCTGCTGAAATTACGAATATATAATACTTGATGCTGCTGTGAAAAAAATGACACAATCATGCAAAACATAAATGTGTACAGAAGTGGTCTTGCAGTAGGTCTGAAAGGGTTAATCCAGGAGCAACTTTGGGACCAAGAACATTGCAAAATATCAGGCACTTAGCCTGGATTTTATTATGCATTTGTTGTAATGCATTATTCAAATGGAAATCACATCCATATATTAGTCCCAACCGTGCATTTGTGATTTATCAGTAGTTCAGAGTGCTCTGTTCGCCATGAAAATTCTACTTATACATCTGGGTTGATGCCTCAGGCTAGCTTGGTTTTTTTGGTTTTTTAATGTATCCAGCTTGGGCTGTTTAAAAGAAAACACTTAGGGCACTGAATGCAATGAATGCAATACATAATTGACAAGTCATGCTAAGGCTACTCTCATAGCTGTCCTTATTACATCCGTATCCTATCTCTATAGTGCATTATTTTGAAAATGTATGAAGCTGAAAGTGTTGTTGAAGGAAGATGCATAAAACAACGCATATTTCAAAGGCGTTAACATAAATTATTTAATCTTTCCATCAGCAACTACTGCAATTAATTGAGATTCATGCGTTGTTTTTTTCTTTTTTTATGCTCTTTAGGCATTCAGCTGCTACACAACGACAAAGCACAAAGTTATTTCCGACCTCCAGAACAAAGGCGATCGATACTGGAGTGGCTCGAATGTTACTTCACATATAAAATCAATCAGTTGCATAACTGCTTATCTGACTTCATTAACTAAAGCTGAGCTCTCAAAACTCTAACGTCTCTGTTCACTACATTCTTTCTTACTCTGTCATCTTGACTTTGTAGTTGAGTGCAGACAAGCTTTACAAACTGTAGGACCGTTCACGTTTGGGGATTTCTGACAAAGAGCAGCTAATCCCCAAACTCTCACTTGCGCTCTCACACAAAGCACACAGTTCACTTCAGTGGAGTCTGACAAGCTCATATGTGCAGAAAAAACAGAACAAGCAAACAAACCAAACAGTGGAGGAGGATGGGATGGGAATACACGGACAGCCAGGATTGAATGTTCTCTGGAGGGAGTGGGATTTAAATAAATACTGACATAACACTAGAAAAATGTAATTATCCTTTTGTTTATAGCATGTGCCTGCTATAAGAAACTATTTGTCTTCTGTTTAAAAAAAAAACAACAAAAAAAAACACATCCAGTGATTTAGGTATGACTTGTGAATGAATTATTTCACAAGAACTGCAGTCTGTCTGGTTTCATCTGACAGTCTTTTGTGATTTAGTGTGCTTGCACAGAAGCCCAATTAACCAGGGGTCAGTGGTAGCTCAGTGGTTAAGACGTTGGGCTACTGATTGGAAGGTCATGAGTTCAAATCCCAGCACTGCCAAGCTGCCACTGTTGGGCCCCTGAGCAAGGCCCTTAACCCTCAGCTGCTCAGATGTAAAATGAAACATCGGCCAAATGCCGTAAATGTATCTAGGCTAAAATAGTAACTAACATTTTAACTCAACACTAGCCTATAACAAGCTAACTACGTGCAATAATACAGACTATGGAAAATAAATGAGTACTTGAAATGCTGTGAGGTGTGACTTTATGTAGCTAAAGCCTTTATCCTCTCACAATAATGTCTCTGATAATGATAAAGCATCCTGCTTGTGTCCTTGACAAAAAGGTAGAAAGTCTTGTGTTTGGCTGATTGATTTGACATTATTTGAGTTTGGTTTGCGTCTTCATTTTTGCTCGATGAAGTAATAAAGGTGCTTAAGTCAAAATCAGGTCTCTATTTATTAAGTAGGAGGGTTCAAAAACATTTGGATTTTTTTTTTTTACTCCTTCCCCCTTTCCCACCCATGAACACAAACCGCCATCTCACCTGGGCAAAGAGTTCAACTAGATTTAGCATGTGAAATAGATTTAGCATTAGCAAGACTTTCATGACATCATTTCAAGCATACTCAGCCATTCAACTGCTTGAAAGCCATAACA
The DNA here is from genome assembly GCA_023630585.1 of Cranoglanis bouderius. NCBI lineage: Eukaryota > Metazoa > Chordata > Actinopteri > Siluriformes > Cranoglanididae > Cranoglanis > Cranoglanis bouderius. Next base: position 25,754,664 of record CM042539.1, read on the forward strand.
AATGTTAATGTTAATAAAATCCTCATTCACAACTCCATACATATAAATTCCATTGAAATGTTGTTTTTTGACAGATATACACAGATGTACCAATTTCACGATGTTGCACAATCTTGTTGCAGTGCGCTCACTGGCCCATTCTGCTCTATAGAGTTATTACTGCACCTAATAAATTGCACAAGAGCTAACAGAAGCCCGTTACGGAAGGAATCACGCTGCCCCGTGCTCGCTCTACAGGACAGTTAATGACAGAGTTGCCAAATCGGGCTAGTTTAAAAATACTCTGCGGCTGCCAAGATCTTGTTTTATAGTAAATAATTTGAATTAAATCAAATACATTTCAGCAAACAAAGGCAAAGTGTAAGTGTAGACACTGTGTCAATGATAGAAATTGTAGGATACATTGCAAAGATAGAAAGAGAGGACCATTATAGAGTGGGTAATGTCTGTATATCAGCCATGTTTCATATGCAAAGGTTGAGTAAAAAAATTCCACAACACCTGCTTATTGAACACAGGTACAACTAAAACTGTACGCGGGATGGCCGTATATTGTCGAGTCTCAACTACCCATTACGGGGTCACTCTAAACATTCACTAAACAGTACCATATAGCATAATTCAAGCGTGATAACCTCTCAACTCTCGTTGTTATCTGAGGCGTTATTAATGTCATCCTGCGGCACCAAACTCCATGGTCACGAGCCGTTCCTGGTTTCAATAACAGCCTACTGAATCTGCATGAACTGAGAATGAAAAACTGATATGTAATCTGCTTGTCTCAGGGCGCCCGGGGCAAGACATTCATCCACCACTGCTTGGTAATTTCAAATCTGCCTGAAATGTCAGGGCATCTGAGATGACACAAAGAATGAGGACGTGCATCTCTGAATAAGCCATGAGATGATTTGTTTTAAATGACCGCACTAACCATTTCTCCCATTCCGAGACTGCACTTGGCTCCTTTCTTTGCTGAATAAAACTGGTTCTGTGGCTCTGCGGTATGATTCGTCATCTTTAAATGGAATCTTCACACCTGAAAAAGGACTCCCTAATCTGCTAAATGACCAGTCATTACTAATGTGTATCAGGCTTTCTGCATTATTAATGGTGACAGCTATATAATGATCTGAGTGAAATTCACTTAGTGTTAAATCTTCATGGGGATTTTTAAAACATATTTCTAGTATGGACTGGGTAAAATCAGTATGGACAAAATAGGATAAAATAACCTTGGCAGAAATTTCTGCATATCGTTTACAATCTTACAAATCAGTGCAAGGACACTCACCGTCTCATACGCAGCGAGCACCTTCTTTAGGACATCCGGCAGCAGCCCCTGAGCCTCCATGCTGGGGTACTGCTCCTTCAGGTTGAACAGCACAAGAGGGTTGTTGTCGGCACCCGTGAGACGAGACGACAGGGCCAGGATGCACTGTTTCAGATTGGCCACCGCTGACAAACCGCACAGCTCTTTAAATGATGCTAAAGAGTTCTGGGGAAACACACAGTCACGTCACATTGTGAAAAGTTCTGCATGCAAGATATTCATTATACATCATTTGATGCCAGTCTACAAGTCACTAATGTCTAAATGTGGCCTAAAAAAAAAAAAAAAAAAAAAAAAAAAAAAAAAGGCAGCGAGTAAACTCTTCATCAACTCTAACTGTCTCTGATCTGTAAATGAAAACTGAGCTGCTACAGGAAGTGGTTTACTGTATTTTACCTGCAAGATTTATCAGAGCAAAGCTGTGACTAAATGTGTAAGGAAAAAAAAAAAAAATAGCCTGCACACACACACACACACACACACTTACACAACTCCATTCACATCGAACAGAGCCAAGTTATTCCCAATAAAGGACAGGAAGCTTAGAAGCAGCTGACAGGACACCTAAGATTTGTTATAGTCTCAAGGCGAGTCAATTGTTTTCACAGGATGAGCAGAGCGTAAACAGCTGTTAAAGTTAACTGCACAATGTGCCACGAAAAACTCCAACAGAATATAAACGAGGTTAACTATAATATCATATAAACGTGCTGATGGTCGAAAACTTGGACTCTTGCTTGCTCATAAGACGGCCTTCATTTTTACTCTGAGGAAATTAACACTATGAAGTAACATAATATTATACAGTCATCAAGAATAAAATAAGAATAAAGAATAAAGAAAGTGTTTAGTCAAAAGTGCTCCAACTTAAAGAGTTTTCTGAAGCCATGATGTGCTTGATTTTATTCATTATTAAAGCAAAGATCCATCCTGAAAAACATTAAAAATGTTCATATTGAAATATTTGTAATGTGTTTATTGATTCTGGTGCTCATTTGTTGGTTGGTGCTGTATGTTTGATATCCCTGTGAGAAGTCAGCGGTCACAGGGGAACATTGTTAGTGACATTCAACATCATATTAATGAGAAATGCAATGCAGAAGTATAAGCAGTGGAGACGCTGGTGCAAATGCTGGACTCAAAGTCCCAGGATGCAATGTGGCTATACGACGCAGTCACAATGAGTTACGGGTAGTTTAGCGTTTACGTTGATCTGTTTGAGCAGTGTACAGATGAGGAGGTGAGAGAGCTGGAGAGATTTTAAAAAAGAGCTACAAATGTCTGAAAGAAGTTTAAACTAACTCAGAATTTCATTAAAAAAAACAAATCGTGGATGCCATTGAACACAACATATTAATTATAAATATTAATAGTCGTTCAGGGTTGAAAGAGAAACTGGCTCACATATAAATCCAAAGACTCTCACTACAGTTATACTTCTCCTACTTGCAGCTCATATTTCTTCTACATTTTATAGCTATTCTTTATGAGCCTAGTGCCAAGAGTTGCTCACTACATCAAAAAAGTAAATGGAAAAATGGAATCATTTCCTACCTGCATGTTCTCTCTGAGGTCAGTTCCTTCTCGAAGCGGCTGTATGGCACTCTTAAAAACCTCATCCACCGCCTTGATGAGCAGTATCCTCATGGTGGCGTACTCCCGACTCCTTTTGCTTTTGCGGACAGACAGCCCTCTTTTGTAGGGCTTGCCCCCACCACGTCGGTTGGTAATGGCCACATGGACAAACAACCAGGCATGAGGAAGAACTTCACCAGTTAAAGACTGAAGGGGAATATGGCGAAAGCCTGGCTGTAGACACTCAAATGGAATAGTGTACTGACCAATAAATTCATCCCCAATGTAGTCGTCATCCAGAACAACGAAGCGTACCATCGCTAACTCAGGAAGATTAATCTGAAACTCAAAGCTCTCGTCGAAAAGGGGGTTGTCTCCATTCTGATTGACGGTTTTGGTCTTTTGTTCAGCACAATCAGCAGGGATGCCGTGGATCTCAACATATACATAAGGGTCTACGACATCACCTTTGGCACCTGAGCCTTTGGGTTTGGGGAAATTTTGTCCACTGATTATCTTTATGTGAAGGAGTTGTGGAGATACTCCGGGCACTGAATCTTTAGTATTTGCACTGAAATAAGACACCTGCTCCCTCATTATGGCTGGACGAAGCACATAGCCACAGTTGCCATTTTGCCTGAACCAGCCAATGTTCAGGTCCATCATCAGACCTGGAGTTTGGTAGTTCATTGCAACTATTTGGCAACCGCACTTCCAAAAATCCTGAGGGTTCATATTGCTCGAGTCGATCCGCATTGGACTAGGGTAAACCCTAGCAAGAAACTTCTTGTTGTAATTTACAAATTCACCAGGAGAATCGCTAGCACACCTGCTAGCAAACACCTCATTGAAAGAGCAAAGCTCCCAATGCTTCTGGCTCTGGAATGCTGTCTGAAAGTCTTTAAACTGAATAGATTTACACAAGGTCACCAGGTCAGAGAGGTCTTTGGTGAGCTGGAACTTTTTAGCTTGAGTAACAGTCTGCTGTTCCCCTCCTTCAATGTTCATTCGTTGAGACATTTCTGCCCCTTCGTCCTCATCAGTCACTTCCCCCTCTGAGCTTGTGCAGGCGCTCCCTAGCTTCTTTCCTTTCAAAATAATCTTGCCTTTCAAGTCATTGGGGGAGGGAAGGTAGCTATCTTCGGGTTTTGGTGGATCGGTGTGAATTTTGTCCCCGAGGATTTTTTTGAGGTGTTGAAACATTACTTTCTGCTGCTTTATGGAACAGTGATTCTCCAAACACAGAATCAGAGGAAATTCAGATGCTACAAAGGCGTATTTGTTTATAATGTCAATAACACTGCGGAAGACAATCTGCGACGTCATGGTATGACCAGTGTAAATTACTGGCTCATTGTCAGGCCCATCCCAAACATCAAGCTCTACGCTTCTACATCCCATTTTCAAAGCACGGATGTACCCTGTGATGTCCGAGGGACCCCTGAACTGGTCCTCGATTAGGTAGGTATTGTGAGACGAGTTAATGTAATAGTGAGACAAAGGCTGGTTCATGTCTTGGCATACTGTCTTTTGTTCCGGATCAAAAATGTGGCAGTCATTGGACATAAGGTAGTTTGTAAATCCGTCTAATGACAGCCAGCCCTTGAGCTGCCCCTCTTTCGACGGTTCATACCTCTGAATAACCTCTAAACTTGTGTCTTCACTAACTTGGGCCATGCCTTGTTCTGCCTCTAAAAAGATCATCAAGTCCTTGGTATCAAGAAATTCTTTGTTGCTAGAAAACTGAACAAGCAAGAAATATATTTCTGGCCTTGTGCAAAGATCATGATAGATCTCAACAAATTCCTCCTTTGTAATATCACACCCCATTTTGTCTTTTGCTTTATGCAGCTCTTTGAGTTTGAGTTCTATTTTAACATTTTTTAGTCCAGGATTCAATTTTTTGGTCAGCTGTACAGCGGTACAAAGACTTATACTTTTGCTGCCGCTCACATCGGCCTCATCGAAGAGATCCCCGAGCCAAGAAGAGCGCAGATTGTTCTGACTACTTTCAATCATGTTCAGGGTATGTTTCCCATAGGATATCATGTACCTGAGCCCCGTCACCCAAATGTTAGCTACATCAGCTGTGTTTGCAACTAAATCCAGAGACTCATAGTTCTCTCCATAAATAATTGAGAATGCACAGTCTTCTGAAATCTGGTCATAAACACCATTGGTCCTGAAAGTGTCCGTATTCTTACCAGTTCGCACTTCCTTAATGGACTTCACGTCAATTTTTGCTTTATCTGACTCCTTTTTTGAAGGCTCCCACCTGAGAGACTGCATGTCTGCATCGAGCAGAAAGTATCGATAGTAAACCCTGGAATTGGACCTTACTTTCCTCAACTCGGAACCGTCCACCATGGCATTAATGCAGTCACTAGCACTGCTGATCTTCTTTTCTGTGGGCATGCTGCTGAAGGAGACGGTCTTCTTTCTCTCTTTGCGCTGCCTTGATCCATCCTGTAAAAGGACAGAGTTTATAGTAAGTATTCAGTATAGCTGTCTAAAAAAGATCTTGCCTTTATATTAAGACAAATGACAATAAACTACGCAAAGATTATGATGTTTAGCTTCACCAGCAAAAGCATCTACAAACATGACTTATTTTTTAAATTTTATTTTAATCAGCTATTATTTACTGTGAACAACAGTCGAGATGATCAAAACAGGCTTTAGGAAATGTGTTACTTCCTCAAAAGAATTTCCACCTCTCTAAACATTGAGTACTACACATTCTCTTAGTCAACAACAGCATCATAAGACAAGGTTATCCAATCTTATCTGCAAAGAGCCGGTTTGGCTACAGGTTTTCATTCCAACCAAGCAGGGGCACACCTGATTCCAGCTGATGAAGCAATCATCTGCTATATCCTGCCCACACATGCACAAATTTTGACCAATCCTGCCAACTCTTACAGAAAGTTGGACCAATCCCTGCACTCCCAGAGAAACTCCTGTAGATTCCTGTGCATTCCTGCAGAAAGTTTGTCCAAACCTGCCCTGTCCAGCACAAAGTTTGACCAATCCCACCTACTCACACATAAAGTCTGACCAACCCACCCACTCCTACAGGAAGTTTGACTAATCCCACCCACTCTAGGACAAAGTTTGACCAATCCTGCCAACTCTAGCACAAAGTTTGACCAATCCCACTTACTCCTGCAGAAAGTTTGACCAATCCTGCAGAAAATGTCCAATCCCACCAACTCCTGTAGAAAGTCTGACCAATCGCATCTGCTCCTGCTGTTATTATTTTTGTTGGCACCTGTACGTAATGTTTTCTAAAAAAAAGTTCTGTTTCCAAAAATATAAACAAATTAATTTCATTTCATTTAAAACCAAATTTAAAACCATTCAAATTCATTTAAACCACCGTGGCCCTGACAAGGATAAAGCAGTTACTGTATATGAATGAATGAACATTGTAAATGTACATACAATATATACACATACTACTGTATAACATACTGTATTTCTATGGCCAGAAAGTGAAATAAGGTTTGTTTCTGCCTAGCTATAGTGCTACTTACTAATAATTCAAATTAACAGCCCTGAGATTTAGGTTGGCTTCTTAGTCTAACAAAACATCAGACTACTTTTCTTTTATAGTTCACTGAGCCCTCAGGGAAGAAATGCTAAGCAAGCAGCTCAACTGAAATAAATAAATAAATACATACATACATAAATAAATAAAATGTATCCTATGATTTTCCAATTAGGTAATGTCTCTTCAATCATAATACATCACTTCACACAGATTCAAATGCTTACAAAATTAATCAAGTCACAAATACCACTACACATTCAGGTGAATATATGAACTTATGCTGTTTTATATAATTGGCAAATTAAAATTAGTCTCTCTTAAATCTTATTATCTAAAAGGGTCCTCATCTAAAATAAAAGGAAATTCAAAAATGAGGAGTTATAGTTTGGGTGATCGCAGCCAGAACATTATTGAAAAATTAATTTGGCTGAGTTTGCAATTTATCCATCTCTAAAATTTAGTTCATAATGCCAATTACAAACGTCCATATTTTACCCAGGACTTGACCGAAAATCAGTACGCATTCAATATCTCTCTTTAGTTTTAGCTGGGTAGAGGGAGATGGCAATATTACCTACAATGTTTTAACTTGTCTGATTAATAAAATAACTACATGGTATCATTATTATGATACTTTTTTTCTTTTAAATGAAAACGAAATACCAGGTTCAAAGGTTAAAATATCAATACTTTAATACTGATCCCCCCCTACCCTACTTGAAATGGCTTCACAGATGCAAGGACCTTAATCCTCGAGTGGTCATGGAAAAGAAAATCTCCCTAGATATGGACTTAAGGAGACTCAGAAGGGGATTAGCACTTAGCTTTAAATCAAACAGTCTTGTTTAAGTGGAAATAACATCTAACAAAGGGTCTAGAATCAAGAATTCATGACTTTTCATCATATTAGACACCTACACGAATTCAAAAAGTCAACATTAAGGCTTAGACCATTCAATACAGGATAGTGTAAAATCAAGGAATTATAATCAGAGAACAATGTCCTCGTTCTGTTCAAACATTTATAAAAAAAAATAAAAAATAAATAAATAAAAAGGTATATTAGGTAAGATTAGCACAAATACTTCTTCCACAGGTAGCGCTATTCATAATCTCAGTGTTGTTTGGTTAAATCCAAAATGTAAAATTGTGCATCTACATATTATACAGGCATGTTTTCTAAATTTGGACAGAAGTGCATAAACCTTGCATTGCAAAAGAAATAGTTCCTATTGTTTCTTTCCCTCTCTCTCATACTGTCATTTTAGGAGAAGCTCTCCTAAGAGAAATAGCATAGGCTTGACTTAGTGTCTCTGTCACAGTGAGTTATGACTAAAGCATGATGAGTCTCCATCCAGAACATAAAGAACATTCATCCAGACATGCCCAAAAGCGGTAAGTGGGTAGGGCTTTACAAAAAAAAAAAAAAAAAATCATACTAAAATCGCAATCTCGATTAATTTCTTGATGTGATGCCGCATCGATTTTTTGTAATTTGCGCTCAGGCAATCATTACTTAAAACAGAGCACTGATGTTCAGGTTTATTCCTATAGACAGCGTACCACATGACTTCACAGCGGCTCTGCAGAAGAAAAAGAGCTACGACTGAATATTAATATGAATGGAATCAAAGCTCGCCAACACTGCCACTAGGGCTGGGCAATATATCAATATAGCTAGTATCAACATGTGATAAATTATGTCAAGATACACTTTTCAGAAATATTGCAGGTAGTGTTAATATTTTTATAACAGTTACAAACACTGACTTAGCCATGGAAGTAGCTGATTAGATTTGATGCTATATTAATATTTATTGGGCAGGATTGGTCAGACTTCGTGCTGGAGTTGGTGGGATCGATCTACAAACTACCAGTATCCTTACGGAAGTATCCTTAAAAATGCAACGCTGCTGGTTATCTGATAGTTTGTGGTAGTTTAACCTGCAAACATAGATACTATATATATACTACATATTGTGTATCGTATAAATGCTTTCATCTATCATGATATGATATTTTTATCAAAATGCACACCCTTAATTGCCATGAATAATTATTTAACCAGCTGTTAACATTGCTGCTTTCCTTTTAAATTTAGAAGCATCCTAATATGATTATCGATTTATACTAAACAGCAGCTATTGCTAAATGTGCAGCAAATCAGTCATTCTAAATGTAGATGAGCTGCCATGCTACAGTCATGTAAGAATTTAATAAATATGCATACTGTTGCTTACAAAGAATCCATTCTAATCCATAAAATACCTATTTCATCTGCATTTATGCAGCTCTAGCTGTGGCATTTGCACAATAATAAGTGCAGGATTTCTACAAATTTACTCAGGTAAAACACTCATCAACCAAGAGGCTGTATATCGACCTCGAGCAAAACAAGCACGGCTTTGTGAGCGAAAGGCCCCCGTGGGACCAAGTCACCATCCAAGCCTTGGGCTTTCCATGTGATAGGCTTGAGAATAATAGGCCACCACAAAGGCGTGTGTGTTCCGGCACACTCGGCTGGGTCAAAAGGAAGTCTTAACTTCCTGTTGGAAATCACTGCCCATCTGAGATTAGCACAAACGGTTTAGGGGATTAGACGCATAATCCGAAAGCAGCTGATGTCCTTTATCAAGAGAAAAAAATTCCAGTGATATCTTTTCATTTGCACAGACAATAATCTGCTTGTTGTTCTGAGGAAGCCTGAGAAATACAGTGGGTATAGAAAAGAATCACCCCCCCCCCCCCTTAAAATAATCACATTTTGTTGCTTTTCAGCCTGAAATGAAGACGGACACAGTTTTTGTTTTATCCAGCTGTATTTACTCAGTGCAACTTATCCAAGTGAAAGATATAACACCAACATGTCAGAAAAAAATAAAAAACCAGAATCACTGAGTTGGAAAAAGGATCACACCCCCTCCTAAAAATTACTTGTAAACTCAATCAGGTGTAGCTAATCACCTTCTGAATGGCACACAAAGCCATTTGACTTTCAACTGTGATCAGTTGTGGTCATTTTGATTAGCTCAGAATGAAAAGAGCTTTCCTGGAGCATTTTGTAGTTCAACTGAAGCAAACAATCAACTATGGGTGGCAAGGCACTGTCAAAAGATCTCCGGGATAAAGTTGTGGACAAGCACAAGTCAGGAGATGGATACAAAAAAATTTCAAAGGCTTTATCAATTCCTAGAAGCACAGTGAAGTCTATTATTAAGAAGTGGAAAGTATTTGGTACAACACAGACCCTCCCTGGATCAGGATGTCGCTCCAAACTGGATGAAAGAGCCAGGAGGAAACTGGTCAGAGAGGTTACCAAGAGGCCTACAGCAACTCTGAAGCAGTTGCAGGAATTTATGACAAAGAGTGGTCACTGTGTGCATGTGACAACAATATCACAAATTCTCCACAAATGTGGATTGTATTGGAGAGTTGCAAGAAAAAAGCCACCCACGACTGAGCTTTGCCAAAACGCACCTTGAAGATTCTGAGGCCACATGGAAAAAGGTGTTATGGTCAGATGAATTATTTGGCCTCAACACCAAACGATATGTCTGGCGGAAATCCAATACAGCTCATAATCCAAATAACACCATTCCTACAGTAAAGCATGGAGGTGGTAATATCCTGTTATGGGGCTGTTTCTCTGCAGCAGGGACTGGAGCACTTGTCAGGATAGAAGGAAAATGGATGGGGCAAAATACCGTCAAATTCTTGAGCAAAATCTGCTGCCCTCTGCCAGAAAGTTGTCAATGGGAAGAAGGTTTACCTTCCAACATGACAATGACCCAAAGCACACAGCAAAACTGACCACACAGTGCTTGAAGGAGAAAAAGGTGAATGTCCTTGCATGGCCTAGTCAGAGCCCAGAACTTGAGCAGTTCTGCAAAGAAGAGTGGGCAAATATTGCAAAGTCTAGATGTGTAATGTTAGTAGAGACATATCCCAACAGACTAAAGGCTGTAATTAAAAACTTAAGGCAAATTAAAGCAAGGGGATGATCCTTTTTCCAACTCAGTGATTCCGTTTTTTTAATTTTTTAATTTTTTCTGACATGTTGGTGTTATATGTTTCACTTGGATGTTACAAGTTGCACTGAGTAAATACAGCTGGATAAAACAAAAACTGTGTCCGTCTTCATTTCAGGCTGAAAAGCAACAAAATCTGACTATTTTAAAGGGGGGTGATTCTTTTCTATACCCACTGTATCTGCTAAATCCATTGTATATGTGGGTGTGTGTGTGTGTGTGTGTGTGTGTGCGCGTGTGCGTATTTAATCATTGTCACAGTCTGACAGCAGCCAGTGATTCAGCTCTCGGACATCCATTAATGGCTTTTAGCTGAATGTTCTGCCCACCTCCAGTGACATCATCTCAGCAAAAGAAGGATGGCAGAATAATGTATCTTTATCTCCAGGTGCCTGGAGCTTTGTGTCACGGATATGGCTGACTCAGGCAGACTCGTGACCCGAGATTTTTTCTCACAGGTGTGCACAGAAACAGAATGATCGGTATGCACAAAAAGTTGTTTTATTTTGTAGAGTCACAAAAACCAGTATGCACCTGGATATTAAAATATAGGTCTCTAATCTCAAAATGTTTGTATGCATTTTGACCGGATCTGATTTCTCTCATGCACTGGGCCTCATTGATCAGTCTTTTAGCAAAGTTGTGTGTAAATGTTTGCTTAAACCAAACTGAACTAAAAACCTTTCTACCAGATTTATAAGCGTTTCAGAAACACTGATTTGCTTCGTACTCGCGTGTGTATGTTGCTTAGCCATAAAGTGCAAAGTGCGTTCCTGACACAGCTCATTCGCATTTAGTGACGCCCACAAAACTCCATAAAAGGACAGGTGCGCAAACGGCAAAGAGCATAAAATAAACAATGAGAGAAAAGACTGAAAATCAGAAGTGAAAGCTATTTTGACTCACTTCTATGCCAATAAAAATATGAGGAATGTGATTTTGATAGAGACCCCAAAGCACTTCTATAGGTCGCTCTGGATAATGGTGTCTGCTAAACACTGTAATAAATCACTGTAATTAAAAAAATAAGCTATTTTAAACTCGACAGTAAATTCCACATATAAACGTGCAGTAATCCGTGCACGTTGTATGATTTGAAGTCGATCAAGTCGTGGTTTACATTAATTAGTTTTATTATGCGTAAAATTACACACACTCTGGAGCACGCGTAGGATACGAACGGTTTTTCCGAATTTACAAGATTTTCATGAAATGTCTTGTGTAAACATTTGTATGAACATTTTACGAATAAATCCATTTGTTTCCTGCTTGACAGTTGAAGCCCAATGTGCCACTGGATGGCCGGAGATTATTCCACTGGACAGATTTAACTTAGATTTTCCTCTTGCAAGAAATGAGTTTTCTTCCTCACAGGGTCCATGTGCTATAGATTTATTCTGGAACATTCTTACAATCAGTTAGTGCCTGATGCTACAGAATGCATTTATACCTGTTTTTTTTCCTGTGTGGTCTGATTATATTATGCTCTATGTCAATATCTGAGGTGCTTTTGTTGTTTTGTGTCTTTTCTCATCAGCAGTTCATCTTCTCTGCAATATCTCATCGTCATTTCAAGCAGAACAATAATCTCTCATCTGTAATCTTTAATCTCTTCATAATCAGAGTGCACAGATAATCAAAAAAGGAGGTGTCTTTTGCTAATTTTCTTTTCTTTTTTTTTCTCAGAGCAACAAGTTTCCTAAATTGACTATATTATAAATGTTTAATATATTTCAAATGACATATTTCTTGAATGTTAACTTTTTAAATGAGCAGAATTTCACAAAAAACTCTCAGATGCTGTATCACAGTTCAAAACAGTGAAGTGTATTTTAATATATCTGTTTGTTTACTGATCTAAAGAAAATACCTGCATATACAGTATAACTCACTGAAAAGTAAAGAAGTGCTACTTTGTTTACTGTTGATGCTGTGAGCAGCCATTTTGATTTGACGTCATTTGCTGAACTCCGGGTTGAAGAGACCTTCCGAGCTGAGGGGGCATTTTCTTTCGCTTTTCTTAGTCCTAAGCCTAAATTTGATGCAATTCGAATGCAGTATGCAGGCCAGCGATAGTGGTGAAGAAAATGACTGGCTGGTTACCTAATGGTTATATAATCCCAAAAATCATATCACACATAAATCCAAATGCTTATAGGAGAATCTTCTTTTATACTGAGATCTCATGAACGCAAGCAAATGTGCCAAAATGCATGCCAAAACGTGTCAAACCACTGCAGTCTGAGTTAGCACTTTCACACAACAGATCCGTGAAGATAAAGTTAGCGCGTTTCCATTTGAAACTCAGCAAACGACCTCGGTCAATAAAGCACAGATCTCACATCTGAAGAATCCGTTGCTCTATCGTTTTGTTTCCTGAAATGGTGTTTTAAATAATGCCGTCACTGAGATAACAATTCAGGCAGAACTTGTGGAACGAATTCCAGCAACTACGGCACTGAAGGCAAAGAAGGCTCTCAAAGTGCTCGATCAAAATCAATCACTGAAAGCCAAACTGTCATCTGCAGCCCAGGCTGCTGCAGTCTGTCATGAAACACACCGAAATAGCACAGCGAACATCTGGCCTAGTTTTCTTCAAAGAATTTTGATTAAAGTTAAAGAGTGTGTTAAAATCCTCTTTTTAGAAGCGGAGTGTGTCGAACAAACCACAAGACAAGCAGCTAACAAATGACAGAGGAAATATATGAAGGCTTTAAAGTCGGGAGGTTACGCATACTAACGCAGAGCTGAACAGAAAGACTAAAGAAGTTTCCTAATCCTCTGGATAGACATGTGACCGGATACTGTGACATGAAGAGAAAAAAAACAACAACACTTCTATCAGATGCACAAAGTTCCAGACGATTTTTAAAACATACTTTTATAGCAAAGATGGATATCAGAGGGGGAAAAAATGAATAAATGTCAGTTACCTATGAAATAATTCACACTTACAGAGGTGCAGCAGCGTTTATGTAATGAATAAAACACTTCAGGGTTTGCTGGTTTTAGAAAATAATCGAGGACATCACGCAGAGTTACTGTTACCACCTCAAAGTGGATTATTTTCCTATAACTGCACATCCCGAAGTGTTTTATTAATCTTGTACCACAGGATGAATTTGCCAAGGATTATGTTATTTTATTTTTTTTAAATGTCATGTTACCAAGAAACCGGAAAGCACAAACTCCTCCGTCCTGAAGACTTTCCCGTGGCAGAAAACGTACTGACTGTTCTAAAGCACTGACACTGGAGACTCCTTCCTAAAATGTTAAATAAACATCTTACAGAAATCTTCACCATATCAACATTGATACGTTTGTTGTTTGTTTTTTGCTGTTACTATAGAAACTATAACATGTTAGAACGAGCGCATTAATATCAACCCATGATTCGCAGATGGCACTACTGTAGAACTGCCTTTATAGAAAATTAATCAACACCTTCTGACCAATCAGATTCGAGAATGCAACAATACTATGGTGTACAATGGAAAGTCATAAGTGGATACAAAGCGTGTTTAAGGTTATCAAACCATTCATTTTTCTAATGTTTCATTTACATTTACACAATTAAGCAGAAATGCTTATCCAGAGCCACTTACAGACGTGCACTGTGTTCTCCATGGAAAAAACAAAACAAAAAAAAAAAACATATCCTAATGAACAGGAAAACAGGCTACAGTCTGAGAATACTCTTAACGCTATATCCCAGTTAACATGAGAGTTAGTACAGCAAAGAAAAGAGTATAAAGAGTCAAAGTTTTTTCATTCTAATAATATCTCTGGGTTTTTGTCTGATTGTTGCTGATGACCTTCAGGTGTGGTTGTGTGTTTGGAAACAGTGTTGGCTCCTCATGCTCCTTAGGATTTCCTCTCGTGGCGTCTGAGGAGAGCCCTCATGCCTTTGGGCTTCAGGAACAATGCTGCGAAACCACCCTGTGGTTCGCACAGCAATCTCATTATTATTAAAAAGTCTTCTGTGCGTTTGTGTGAGCTCTGCTTTTAGAAACGGCTTACGCGCATCATTTCATTACGATCCACGTGAACAAAACCGCTTCTTTGAGTGTAAACAGCCTTAACATTAATAACATTAAGATAGCCACAAGGCTATTGTTTAGATACACGTTCAGAAGAATACTGCCTTTTCCAAATTTCCAATTAAATACAGCTCAAAGGAAAAATATACAACTAAACCATACATAGACAAAATATGAGTTCATATAAAAGCAATGCAAAGTGTAAGAAGTTAATACTAAATGCTCCTTATAATTTAAATCTAGCAATAAATAAACTGTGATGTTATTTAACAAAGAATAGTGTGAGATTAATATGGTGAAGCTTTCTGTAAGGAGATGATCATTTATGGCACAATTTTGGAAGGAGTCTCCAGTTTCAGCGTAACTCCAGGGTGGTAAGTTTGTTGATTATTTTCCTATAACAGCAGGTCCCCAAGTGTTTTATTCCATATAAAACATTAGAGTGCTAAACACTGTGATAACATTCAAATGTAAACAAATGTCACATGGATGGCACAACAACAGGAAGTGATAACACATGCTGACAGTGAAGCAAGTCCTGGATGTGAGATCCACTGAGGTTGTTTCTTTAACAAAAATCGAGCAGTGGTGACTTAGTGGTTGGGGTTGAGAGTTTAAATCCAAAAGAGCTCACAAGGCATGTACGAGATCTCATTACTGAAAGGTATCGATCAGGGGAGGAGGTTAAATGAATTTCCTAAACATTAAATGTACCATGGTACACCATGAAGGCCATCATCAACAAGTGGAGAAAACTGGGCACCAAAGTGACATTACCAAGAACAGGACGTACCTCCAAAATTGGCAAAAGGACAAGAAGAAAACTTATCAGCCAGGTTGCCAGGAGACCTACGGCAACAATAAAGGAGCTGCAGAATATTTGACAAGTCCTGGTCACTCCCTGGGCATAATTCCAAAAGACCTGTTTTGTGCAAAATCAAGACAGCCATACCATACCCACAGTGAAGCATGGTGGTGGCAGTATCATGCTATGCTGCTTTTCTTCAGCTGGGAATGAGGCTCGAGTCAAGATCATGGTGAGAAACAAGAAATAACAGCATGTAAGCAAATGTCACATGGACAGCATAACAGGAAGTGATAACACATGCTGACGATGAAGGAAGTCCTGGATGTGAGACTTACTTAGGTTGTTTCTTTAACATAAATAGTGCAGTGGTGACTGGGGTTGAGATTTGTCGCTGTTCGGACCTTAAACATCTTTACTCTTAACTGTTCCGCTAACTGGTTCAACTAAACATGCTGTGTTTTAATGCAACTATATAACTATTATAATGAAGTGATTTGTTTTGGACAAAAGGTTTTACAAAACATCCTTTACATTTTCCATGTCAGAGGTCGGTGTTTTCTGACTTCCTCTTATAAAGGAAAAACAAAAGCCACATACGGAGTTGAATTTCCCACCAAAACAAGAACCCATACTGAAAGGATTTTGTTTAGTGTTGCACACAGAGTCGGGAGCGTTGTGTCATCAAAACCCATCAACAGCCAAATACAGAG
Organism: Cranoglanis bouderius; assembly: GCA_023630585.1. Classification (NCBI taxonomy): domain Eukaryota; kingdom Metazoa; phylum Chordata; class Actinopteri; order Siluriformes; family Cranoglanididae; genus Cranoglanis; species Cranoglanis bouderius. The sequence goes on from CM042539.1 coordinate 25,770,708, forward strand.
GGACAAAAAAGGCACCGGAAACCTGTGTTTCCCTGATGAGCGACATTTTTAAATCCCCTAATGGATTGAGAGGCTTTTTCTGGCTCGCTGCACAGTCCATTGAGGTATTCACATGGGACTTGTGTCTATCTGCCTCTAATGTCCGCTGGGCAACGGTAATCACACTAAAGTGCATCGAATGTGTGTCTAGAACGCAGGCTTACAAAATAAAGCCATCAATTAAAGCAGGACAACATTTTGCGTTCTTATATTACCTGACTCTTTTTAAAGGAAATAAATAAAACATGAACGGAATATGTTTGGAATACTGAGTGCGTTAGACCGTCTTAAAAATCCCTTTGGGTTATATTATTGTAAACAGTAGCTTCAGAGACCCCATATGGACTGTAGTGCTGAACATTAAGTGTTCACTGCTAAACAATTTGCTCGCTCCCAAGAGGAACGTTAACCTGGTTACTGATGAACATGTCCAGCTGCCTTGAATGCACCACGAGCCTAGCTCAAATCACCTGAGCCGAAGGGCTTTCTCTAGAGGCTCATAAGCTGCCTAAAGTGCACTAGTATCCCTTCAAAATTGGGTCCTGCTCTGGTCAGAAATAGCTCATTAAATCCTGATGGATAGCAAGTGTAGAGCTGACAGCACTGGTCAGTACACTCACTGCCATTACTAGGACTGGTACAGCACTAAGCATGGCAGCTTCTCTCTCGAAATTTAACACCACAGCTTGCATAAGCTTTCCTGCACTCCAGATTCTTTGCAAATGCATCACCTTCGGAGTGCTGTGCAGATTTAATGAATTTCCACAGCATTAATGATTAATGCAAAAACACCTGTTGTTGCTCAGGGAACTGTTTTGACTATTTGTTCATTGATCAGATATGAAAGTGTGAGGGGTTTTTTTCTTCTTTTTTTTCACCATATTTTCCCTAATTTATTCTTGGCCAATTCCCACCCACCAACCAGCAACAGCTACAAACTGGAAAGGGTGAAAACTAACATGAGCGTCCTCCAAGACACGTGAAGCCAGCCAAGCATATCTTTTCAAATTGCTGCTCATGCTGCGCAGCACACTCATGTGGTATACGTGACACAGTTGAGTGGAAAACATTGTGAAAACACTTCAGGTAAATATGGTTCATTTTCTATTATTATGATGGACCAGTATTAAGTTTTATATCACAATGCTTTGATATGACATCGTATTACAAAAAAAAAAAAAAAATGCTAGATTTTTATTTGGACATCGTAAATGAACTTGTACATAAAAGCATTTCTTTCAGAACATTAGCATCTAGTTATCCTTAGGGTAATTAGCAATGGTCTCTCTTTTTTACCATCGAGAAAAAGAACACAATGTTTCATTAACCTAAAATCATCGCATGGGTGAGTTCATTACTAATGGCGAGTGAGTCAAGGCTGAAAATTAAATCTCAGATAGACCTGAACATCGCAGGTTTTCATTAAGCCTGAGATCCTGGGGCCATGAGATCATAATGAAATAAAATAACGTGTGGTCCAGAGATTTAATCAGATGAAATCAGTCTCTTGCTTCCCCACGCAGACTATACTCTACATCCAAATGGAAAGGCGGTAGAACCTCCTGGGTGGTACCCAGGGAAAAAATACGATTAGTTCAAATTAGGTCAATTACAACTGGGCAAACAGGAAAATCTTTAGTGAAAATAAGCTGAACATGACTTCTTAATGCTACTTTGCCTTCCTGCATCAAATCAACTAACTAAAGTTTCACCATCATATTTACTTTGTACAGGAAGCTGAACACAAGGGGACATTGTGTCAGCATAACCACGGTACACAATTTCCCCAAATTACTCTACTTTTATATCTTAAATGCCTTCCATTTAACAAAGAACAGCAAATGGAAAGTGATGTTTTGGATTTCACCAGTTTATATTATTTATAAAAGCAAAGAACGGCTCGTTCCAGGATCGTTCCTACTATGGTTTGGTTTTAACTGACAGCCATTTATGCGGTTTAACCACAGGATTTCAAGTGGCAGCACAACAAATTAAATTACCATCATGACACTTTGACAAGACTTCCAAATATGGCTAGGTTATTACGATGGAACTCACAATTGTGGGCTCAAAAACTAGAAGAAATTGGTTGCCACTGGGCTGCAGGGGCAAACAGGCCAAATATGGTTGAGGCATCTTTGGCACATGTGGCGTTCAGGCTACTGGATGAAATTGTGTGGAAAAGACAGAAAATAGTGGATCTGTGAGAAATATACACATCACTTCCTGTAAGATGTACATTTGGTGGTCACCAATGAGTAGGAAGGATTAACTGTTTAACCTTCACGCGCATACAGAGACAAATTCAATCATGAAAAAATGTGCCTTTTTCCAGAATCAGAATGTGTCTCAGTGAAATGTTTAAACAGCAAAGCTTGGTACTGAATATATTCAGAAGAGAGAACCTGCAATATATTAAGACATACACTTTATACACCAGCCACTTTATTAGGAGCACTGGTTCAAATAACGACTCTATACAGTCGTGGTGAGCAGAAAAGCATCTCAGGAAGCACAGCATGTTGAACCTTGAGGTGGATGGGCTACAACAGTGGAAGACTACATCATTCGTGTCAGCCAAGAACAGGAATCTAAGGCAACAGCAGGAACAGCCTCATCAAAACTGGACAGTTGAAGATAAAAGAAAAATCACCTGGTCTGATGAAGCTTGTCAATTTTGCATCACCAGCATGAATCTATGGACCCAACCTACCTGTCAACAGTTCAGGCTGCTGCTGGTGGTGGTGTAATCATGCTTGGAATGTTTTCCAGGCACACATTAGGCCCATTAACACCAATCAAGAGTCGTCTGAATGCCACAACCTATTTAAGTCATCTCAAACTGGCTCCATGATTGTGACAAGTAGTTCAGTGTTCTTCAGCAGCCTCCTCAGTCACCAGTTATGAATCTAATAGAGCACCTTAGGAATGTGGTAGAACTGGAGATTCACAGCACAAATGTGCAACTGACAAATCTGCACCAATCATGTGATACAATCATGTCAACATGGAGCAGAATCTCAAAGGAAGGTTTCCAACACCTTGTGGAATCCATGCCATGAAGAACCTAGGCTGTTCTGAGAGTAAAGTGGGGTTCTGTCCCAACAGTTAGCTACCTTTTAATGCTTAACCATTAATTCACTTGTTTAAAACAACAATTTAAATTGGTTATGTTTTGGTTTGTCCATTCTGTTTTCACGGTCGACTTTTTTTTTTAAAGCCATGACATCCATTAAACATTAAATGTAACTAGAAATGGCACAATAGCACTTTTTCTTTTCCAAAATGACTCTTATCAGATGACATCACAACCCATCTAATATTTTTTCTTTAAAAACTACTAAGCTTACTTTTTTATTATTTTTTACAGCTCCTGAGTGTTGAATCAGTGCCATCTCTAAATGTAACAATAAACAGATAAAAAGTGCTGTTCTTTAATTGCTCAAATCGCTGTGGTGTAAGAGGAACCTTGGGGAGCTGTTTTCCTTTAAGAGCACACCTACCTCTTTACACCACAATAATCTGACATGACATTGTATTAAACCCATGTTGAAATAATTGATATAATACTGAAGAACAAAGTTGTTGTTTTTTTTCCAAAAGCCATGTTGATTCAATAATCAGACCAGGGGGGTAAATGAAATAAAAAAATATATATATATATATATTTGAATAATATATATATGAAAATCTGTGAAAAATATTTAAATTATTTATTTTGCTGAATATTTTCTCTTGGTCATCATTCGGACTGTGGTTCGGACAACTGACGCATCACGTCCGTTTAGGACACACTGCCATGGACAGTTTTGAATCTGGAGATTAATTTGCCATTGCCGAGACTCCCTCAACACATTGACTGACAGATGACTGACAAAACTGAATACATATCATCCTTACACGAACCTTACAATTTCTTACTCTCCAGTTCTACTGGGTCTCATTGGAAAAATCTAAAAAAAGAACCCTGTGGTAACAAGTATGACCCAAATACCAATCAATGTAATCAGAGTTAACCGTTTAGTAATTACGGTTTTGAGTGCAGGGGTACTTTAACTTTATCACAAACCGTTTCAGTGCCAAGACGATTTAAAGCAGAGTTACTGCAAAAAAAAAAACAAAAAAAACCCCCACACACCCTGCAATTCAACTCACAGCAATTATAAACATGGGTTGCAAGATTACGGCATAGTCACGGCTCAAGAAAACACCTCAAATTTCTGGTTAGCTGTGTTGGGAAACACGCTGAGTCAGGCTGAAATATATTTCTGAAGAAGAATTTGGATGATTCATTGGTATGAACAGGAACCGCTAACAATTTTTACTTTACTTCCAATACGCCTGATAAACATATCTGACCGGATCACTATGTTGTCTAATTAATGATGAGAAACTAAATGCAGTGGTAAAAAATTTGCATGTCAGATAAAATGCGTTATTACAAGAGACCGGCTCTACTTTCCAATTAAATCCGTCTTCACGTAGCCACAACCTGCATCTAGGCTAATCTAAAAATAGACCGCAATTCTGAAAGGTGTCTGGTAAGAAGACGTGTCTGTGAAACGGCCTGACCACGTCCTCTCGCGGAAATTGATAAGGATGATGTGCTTTCTGAGCCGTGAGAAAAACGACTTTGCTGACCATGTCTGCTCCTCTAATTAGAAACTTTAACTCGCTCTGTGGCTCGGCTCCCGAACTTTGCAATAAGGTCAGGCCTGTTGTTCCTTTCTGACGCCATTACCTTTCCATTTTAATGACTTGAACAAAGAAGAAAGAGACACAAAGTGTGAATATCATCCCTGAAAGCCATCTGCAAGCAAAATGGCAACTTGGTGATGTATCAAGATGGTGGTTTACTTTAAGATAAAGAAATCTAAAGTAGCTTAAATAATGATCTATACCGATATAAATAATGATGCTGCCACCCTGAAGTTGATTATTTTCCAATAGCAGCACATCCTGAAATTTTCTACTCCTCTGATACCACATCAACATGCCAATGATTAAATTTTTTAATTTATTAAATAATGACACTTCATACTTTTTATGCAATTATAGTTACACTATGGTGGAACGTTCAGGAAATAAGTACGTTCCTGCAACTATCAGGCGTTTAGCCTTGGAAAGACTATAAGTCTACTGATGCTCAAATCATATCGACCACCGAGGCACACACACTGTTCTGTATTAACTCCCCGATCGCAAGAATTTATGCAAATCGGTGTCCTAGTTTTCGCTTTGGGACGTCACTGTTAAATCCATAATCATGATGTGTCGCTGGGTTAACGTTACCGGCTGTGGCTCCAATGCAGTGAAAAGCAACAGAAAGAAAAGCATCAATCTGCTCCATTTGCTGAAATTGCCCTTCAAGGCAGATCTGCGTAGAAAGTTCAAAGAGGCAGACACCAAGATAAATCGCCCTGATCCTGAGACCTGGAGCTGCGGTGGGATCCGAACGTCCAACTACCAAGCCCTTCAGTGAGTGAGTGAATGAGTCAGTGAATGAATAAGTGAGTAAGTGAATATGTGAGTGAACCAGTGAATGAGTGAATATGTGAGTGAATATGTGAGTGAGTGAGTGAGTGAATGTGTGTGTGTGAGTGAGTAAATGAATGTGAGTGAGTGTGAGTGAGACAGAGTGAGTGAGTGAATATGTGAGTGAGTTAGTGAGTGAATATGTGTGTGAGTGAGTGGGTAAATGAATATGTGAGTGTGTGTGTGAGACAGTGAGTGAGTGAGTTAATATGTGAGTGTGAGTGAGACAGTGAGTGAGTGAGTGAATATGTGTGTGAGTGAGTGGGTAAATGAATATGTGAATGTGTGTGTGAGACAGTGAGTGAGTGAGTTAATATGGGAGTGTGAGTGAAACAGTGAGTGAGTGAGTTAATATGTGAGTGTGAGTGAGACAGTGAGTGAGTGAGTTAATATGTGTGTGAGTGAGTGGGTAAATGAATATGTGAATGTATGTGTGAGACAGTGAGTGAGTGAGTTAATATGTGAGTGAGTGAGACAGTGAGTGAGTGAGTGAGTTAATGTGTGAGTGAGTGAGTGAATATGTGAGTGAGAGGGTGGATATATGAGTGAGTGAATGAATACATCATTGAGCATGAGTGAGTGAATCAGTGAGTGAGTGAGTGAGTGAATCAGTGAGTGAGTGAGTGGGTGAATCAGTGAGTGAGTGAGTGAATCAGTGAGTGAGTGAGTGAGTGAATCAGTGAGTGGGTGAGTGAATCAGTGAGTGAGTGAGTGAGTGAGTGAATCAGTGAGTGAGTGAGTGAGTGAATCAGTGAGTGAGTGAGTGGGTGAGTGAATCAGTGAGTGAGTGAGTGAATCAGTGAGTGAGTGAGTGAATCAGTGAGTGAGTGAGTGAGTGAATCAGTGAGTGAGTGAGTGAATCAGTGAGTGAGTGAATCAGTGAGTGAGTGAGTGAGTGAGTGAGTGAGTGAGTGAGTGAGTGAGTGAATGAGTGAGTGAGTGAGTGAGTGAATCAGTGAGTGAGTGAGTGAGTGAGCCAAGTTAGAAACACTGAACCTATCCATTAAAGCAAAGCACTAAAACAAATAAATGCAGCTTTTCATCAAGACAGCCCCTTCTACTGACGGGAAAGATCAGTTCAAGCTTTCCAGGACTTTACAAGACATGGGTGATAATGATACTCCACATCTGTCTGAGCACTGGAAGAGTTTCAATGTGCAGCAGCCGAGACGAGCCAAGAAGACACCGTGGCTCTGCGGCTTTACTCGATCGCATCATTACTTTCACATTCACAAATCATTAAGTTACAATGCTTTGCCACCGAGAGTGGGAGGAGCTTCAGTTCCTCATTCTACAGTTAGAAATATACATACTGATTCAATTATTTTTAACTTAAATATGTCCTGTGGCATGACAGATGAAAGGCATCAAATTTCGAAAGGTTTGCGAGGCAAAAAAGTGTCAAAAAATATATCTATATACCATGTGATATACAGTAGGTTCAACAGGAAGCCTGTGGACTTGTTGATCTGTCTTTAAAATGTAATATAATACAATATCCTAATTATACAGTTTTCCCATTGTGAAGGAAAACGTGTGTTTCTGTCCTACTACTTCTCCTCGTGTGACATTTCAGTTGCTCACACAAACACTTTCCACAGGAAACGCTGTGTATCTCTACCAAGAACAGAAAGTAGTGTTACTAATACACTACTATTTCCTCTTCCTGGTGTACGCGAGTCAGACTTTGTTTGTCTGTACTGGTGAAGCCCTCAGTAAAAACTGAAAGGAAAATTTCATTTCAGTCCTACATCTAAATCATGTTACCTCGGTGCTTAATTTAATTCTCTCGGAAAGATCTAAGCGACACATATTAAATGAACATGAAGGGCGTAACGTTACACTTCTTGTCTACTTCCTTCCACAAATACAAATGACAATATGCTTCTATTATGTACTTACAGTAACGACTAGCTGCTTGGATGTTATTTCTTTTTTAACCATGTTCAGTTTTTTCTTGTCAATTAATACATTTTTGCAAGCAAATAATAGTCTTCCTCACAAGTGCACGCACTTCACGTTTAGTTATTATATGTTCACTAGATCTCATTAATAATCCGTTTCCAGAGAAACGGGGTCATAAATATGCAACATCATGGTCAGGACTGGAACTGACACTGAGTGCTCTTTAAATAAAGAATAACAAATTGATTATTTTCGGATGACAGCACGGTCTGGAGTGTGTTAAACCGCAGCAATTTGCCAACGATTACAATGTTCAATTTACTAATGAACGACGCACGGAACATTTTAACAGTTTATAGTTCGAATTAATGCTGTGGAACGTCTGAGAGACAAGTTAGTTCATGCCCTCACACGCTATTAACTATCGAAGCGGTGTATAACGGTGATGTTTCGCAAAAATAATGCACACCTTCTGACCAATCGCATGCGAGAATTCAACCTCGCTGTTGTACAACATCCTTTTCATCACTCCTCTTTCATACTGCTGCAACAATCTTATACATCATCATGCTGTTGGGTAAAATGTCGCTTGCGCTGTTGTGTCACAGGCTGTTAAGCTTTATTATAGTGCAAATAGTGATGCTGATTCACCACATAGAAGTTTGTGGACATTATACCCATGTGTGCTTTTTAAATACCCCATTCCAGATTTAGCCCCTCTTCGCTGTTATAATGACCTCCAATCTTCTGGGAAGGCTTTCCACTAGATTCTGGAGCGTGTCTGAAGGGATTTGCTTGTTCAGCCACAAGAGTGAGCACCTTATCATAACGTTGAATTGGTAAGAGTAACTTCGCGTTAAGCCACATCGTTGATTATTCTCCTATCCTATAACAGCACAACCATGAAGTGTCTTATTCCCTATTTACAATACAGCTTTTTGCAATAATAATAATACTACTACTACTACAGAAGCCTACAGTTTGCAAATAAGATATATTTATATTGCGTTTTACGAGATTTCGGAAAGTCTCCGAGGTTCTTGTGGGTGTTTTGATAAATTGTGGCTTTGGTGTAAAACACCAAGTCAAGACGTATCACGGCTTTAAAGTTTTCTAAGGCCTTGTAATTTTCTTGCACGCTGCACCAGACCCGAATTCAACATACGAATCATAGTTGGTCACAGCTCAATTTCAAGGTCGCACTCGTTTAACTGCTGTGTTTGTCATTATGAGGAAGTAAAGCAACATTTCCTGCCTCAACTCTTAATAATGTATCAGCTTTGGCACAAACTTTTCGCTGATGAGTAAAAACGTGAACGTGACGGTTAAGGTGGTGTACGTAGCTCGCAATCTCGGCGGCTGAGTAGTGACTCATACGAGGAGCTAATACAAGTCGGGTTTAAAAAAAAAAAACAAAAAACAAAAAAAAAACCAACAACAACTAGCTCGTTTTACTACACGCTACCTCACACAGCAACCTATACTGTAAAGATTTGTACACTGTGATGTTCATGAAGTCATTTTCCTGTGTTTCTGTATTTCCTGTTCATTGTTTTACCACTTCCCTGTGACATTCTGCTCGTGGCCTGTGTTGCCCTGCGTGGTTCCTGTCTGCATAGTGGACATATCGAATGTCACTCAAAATCGTGTGTTTGTCCTATTTTTCTCTTCTCCAGCTGACGATTTCTCTAGAGGGTCGGTAGCGTTCCCCTGACGTACCACGGGGCCACAAGAATCCACACTTCGTCGCGTCCTGACTGACAGATTTGATTGACATAATACAGAATAATTCATTCTTGTTTACATGATCAATCACCTTTATCTTTTTCACGCATAAATTATTCTAAAACTAAGAATCAAGATTTTTAGCTGGTTTTATAGCTTAAAGAAAATGGTATGCAAATTCTCTCTCTCTCTCTCTCTCTCTCTCACACACACACACACACACACACACACACACAAAATAATCACGTTAATAAAAGTTAATGAATTTGAAGACATGGCGTAAAAATAAAGCGGCGTGAAAACATTACTAACATTACATTAAGTTACTAACTAATATTTTCCATCTAAAATTATACAACTCATACAATATAGTACTTAAAAGTATATTTTAACAAATGAAGCCTAGTAATTATGCAGCTTGGTTCTGACCTTACATCATGTCCTTGTTCGTTTTGTTACAGCCTGAATTCTTTTTTTCTTTACACACTTGATTAGTTTTTGTGTCTATTCATCCATCACTGTCTGCAATATTGGATTGGGAGCAACACTTAGTAATAAAAAACACAGAGTAATAAAGAAAATAATCAAGATGGTCTATTTAACTCTGGAGTGGTCAGATCTACAGCCTTAAATGAACAGTTCACACAGTGTGTACACTGTACAGAGAAGGGTTAAACCACAGAAACCTTCGAGCCTGAGATGAGACGCACTGCATATGAGGTACATACATAATGATAATGCGTGTTCATTTATATAAAGCACTTCTTACTAAATACGCCACTTCATCATCATTGTTAATGACCGCAGACCTAAAAACCGGCAAGCTGACCTGTAAACGTATTAACTCGCCGGGTCTGGTCACACAGACGCATGGATTTGTGCGGCCTGTGACATTTATTGCTGTGAATTTTCTGCACAGATGCTAAATATTTAAGACTGATAATGACGGTAGGGTTACGAGGGAAAGCACGTTATTTTGCGATTGCTGATGTGAAACAAAGCACCGTGTTGCGATTAGTGCTCGACTGATACAGGGTTCTTTTAAAAAGCTTATGATGCTCCCAAGCAGATGACCAATATTACAGTCTGGTCTTCTCCTCAGGTGGGTTTCCTCCGGGTTCCTCCCAAAAAAACATGCAAGTAGGTGGACTGGCTGCGCTTAATTGCTCCTAGGTGTGTGTGTGTGTGTGTGTGTGTGTGTGTGTGTGTGTGTGTGTGTGTGTGTGTGTGTGTGTCACTCCCCACGTTCCCGGGATAGACTCCAGATCCAAAGTGACCCTGACCAGGATAAATCGCTTCCAGAAGGTGAATAAATATCTGAGTGATTCGCAAATATCAACTGAACAGGAAAAGAACAGAAAAGTCTAAAGTCGCAATCATAATGGTTCTGAGAAGAGAGAAGATTAGGCAAAATGCCTGGAAACAGGAGCGATTTGGAAATGAAAGGGCCATGAATAATGCCGCAGGATGGGACGTGGTTACTCACGAACAGTCTGGGTGAAAAAAGAGCATGTGATAAGTTTGAGTAATTACAAAACCTAAGTTCTACACCATACGTTTCTCAGCTCAGCTCAGACAAAAACCTCACAGTGTAAAACGATTCTTGATTCGTGACTGTTAGAACGCATAAGGTGACGCATTCAATTCAGCAACATTAAAACCGAAGAAATTTCTCATGTCTGCTACGACGCTTGTCTAAAAGCAACCAATGGAACGATAGCATTGGATGACGAAAAAAAACAAAAACAAAAAAAAAACAAAAACAAACATAGGACGGCTACAAATACGGTTGCGACGATGACGAGACGTAAAAATGGACAGAAAAATATCCTTTTTTTATGGAAGGAGTCTCCAGTGTCGGCGTATTTGGTAACAGTCAGTACGTTTTCCGCCTCCATGGGAAAGTCTTCAGGATGGAGGACCAGGTTTCTCGTTAGTGCGTTTTTTGTTTTTGTCTTATTAACTTCAAGAGAGAGAAAAAAAGAGATGCTGGTGAGGAAACGGCTGTTTATAGCCGTCATTACATGAGTGATAACAGGAACTTGTTTCATGGCCGTGCCACGACACTAAATGTAACTATAAATGGATAATACGCACAGATTACAAATTGCAAGTCGCTGTTTTTTTTTTTTTAAGATGAATTGCAGTTATACTAAAATAATGAACTTTAGGTATGTAAGAGTAACTGGTCGCATCACGCCACCACAGCGTCGTTGATTATTTTCCTCCAACAGCACAGCACACCTCACTTAACCACAGACCTTTCATTAGTGTATCTTCACTGTACACTTGGACATGGAGAGCATGTTATGTCATGGAGAACAGACAGTCTGTTATAGAAATCATTCACACACTCTTGTGTTGCTCCATGAGCCCTTCATTAGAGAAGAGCAAAAAATAATAATAATTTTAAATAATAATAATAATAATAATAAACACAATGATACGGAGAATAAAAGCAAAACGGCACAATGGTGATTGTACCCACCTTGATGATACTGGCCTTTCGGGGTATTCCAGGTTTGCCGTCTGATGCGTTATCCGCTCCGGTTGATCCAGCCGGCTCTGGTGCAAGTCCACAATCGCCGTTCGATACCGATACCGAGCCCGAGAGCTCGCGCTGTGTGTCCGCGCCGCCGCTTCCTGGTTTCTCCGTGAACTCCGCCATGAGCGCGGGTCGACGCTGACACGGCTGTGCGGGATGAATCTCGAAGTCCGTGGTGCTTGATCACAGACGAGCCAATTTCACTACCGTGGCGCGTGTAAGGCGCTCGCGCTGACTCACATCTGCGATAACGGGAGCAATAACCTCTGGCGCGTGCGGCCGCATCTGGACTCCATGCACACGATGTTTTTACTACACTCGTGCCGCTGCTGCCGCCGCTGGAGGTGGTGGTGGTGCTGTAAGCCTTATTGTTTCAGCATCACATCCAGGATGAGGACAACCCTCCGTGCTACTGCCATCTGCTGAATTAGTGCATTATAAACATCCCGCTTCCACATCGGTCCAAGCCCAAACGCACGAGGACGTTTTTTTTTTGTTTGTTTGTTTGTTGTTGTTGTTTTTTTTTTATTTATTTTTTTTTTTTAAAAAAGCCAATTTACTGTCTAACTATGTAACCGAAATTATCAGTCATTTAGTTAACGCTTCCTTTGGTTTCTCCTGCTTGTTAGACTGCCTACATGTCTATTCTTTTTTTCGTTCAAATCCCTAAAAAACAAAACAAAAAAAAAAACATTAACACCCAACACTCCATATGAATAATATGCTTAGCTTTAGTTAATTCCGTTAATTAGCGAGTTAGCTAACAAACACCAACACGACGGTTTGACAGACCAGACAACGCGACAGCTAGCCTTCACTTAGCTATAACATGTTAGCTAGCTGCTACTTTAATTAAGTCACAACGATATATAAAAATACACTCTGTTTTATATTTTACACACTTCGAGAATGTTCTTAGCTGCCGAGCACGTGAGCCAGTTAGCAAAAAAAAAATATATATATATATATATATATATATATATATATATATATATCACCAGGAAATAAACCCTCAAAAAAAGGTCGCGTGCGTACCCCGTGTTACTAGTTTTCCTCCTTAAGTTAACCGTAAGTTAGGTTGTAACTGTATGCCGTTTGTATCAAAATCAAAGTTAAATCCAACTTTCCAGGAGTTTAGCTGTTGACATGAAGTATTCTTTTACTTCGTAAAATAAAAAATAAATCCCAAGCCTAGTTTTATTTCTGGTATTCTTGCAGCGCGTCCACTTCCTAACTCAAAACGTTGCCCACCTTGAAAGTGTGTGAAGGATCCCCTTTTCTCTTCTTCCCTTTTCATTTTTGCTCTTCACACACACTCGACGCATTCAGTATGTCAACATGGAAGTTTGGACACGTCCAAAAATGCCATAGTCCCGCACTCAGTAAAAAAAAATATGTCCAAATACCAAGCTTGGAGTAGCGCCGTACTATTTTGTCATACTCTTTGGTTTGTTAGTAGGCGAGTTCGGGCGTAGTCATGGCGACCGGCATAAACGCACCAGTTAGCAGCGTTCTATTTAGACATACTATATAGTATGTAAGGGTGCACTTTTGATCCCGCCTTTTTGTGGATTTCAAGAACGCGGATAGGCTGCCTGAATCAGAATTAACCAATCAGAATTGAGAAGAAGGGGGGCTTGTTATCTGGGCTGGTGAAGCTGTTGTTCTATATAAAGTGTGTAGGAAAGCGCACGCCATTCGCTAGTGCACAATTTTAGGAGCTTTGTCATTTTAGTCATGTCCAAAAGCATAGTGGGGGACCTGTGGACACCCATGATATCCCACAATGCAATGCAAAACATGTATAGCACTGTGACTCTCAAAGATCATGTTCAATCAGTGTTACAATCAGTTAGTGTTTTTTTAAAAAAAATTTTATTAGGGGCCCAAGCACTTGCGCTTGGAGCTATTTTGCTTTTCTTCTTCTTCTTCCTCTTCTTCTTCTACTACTACTAAGACTTCATTAATTCATACTCAATAACTGATTTATCCACCCTGCTGAAAAAAAAACAATAGAAACAGAAAGAAAATAAAAAGAATCTGTAATGGTTATAATGGGGATTGTATTGGTTTAAATGGAAACTGTAATGGTCCCTGTGGGTCTCTACTGGTAATTTGGTGCCTTCTATAGGTGGCATGTTATGTGTAGTGGATACCATTAAGGACCTACATCCCTAATACGTTCTACTGTGTAATGGAAACCATTTGGTAATGTTTTTAATGGTTAACAGCTGATGGTTTGTAATGGCATTTGTAGTGGAAACCATTAGAATTTCTGTGATGCTTTCTATTGTTTTGTTTTTTTCAGCAGGGCTGGTCAGGATTGCGGTGGGCAAAAAATTGGAATACACCCTGAATGGGAAACTTCACAGAGACGGTAATGCTAGCTCCGGATCAAACCAGGGACCCTGTAGCTGTGAGGCAGCAACTGTGCGGCCCTTTTTCTTCTTAGAATTTTTTTCTCCATTAAAACTGACTAAACCAGTAGGTCTTTCAGATGTGAAACTACTACTAGGCCACTACTAGGCAAGAGAGATTAGCCTGACTGGCCTGAGGGTGGCGCTATAGCACAAAACTTTTTATGTTCTGGCCTATATCTTGAGAATCATTAACCCTAGAGAGAAAATATGAACAATATGTTCATCTATGGTCTCTTTATGGTTCTGTGTAACTTGGCAGGAACTGGCTACTTGAGGCACTATTTGCAAGAAACGAAGGTGTTAATTTCTTAATCTAAAGTGTAATATAATAAAACAAACATAAATAATGCATGAATCCAACCACATTTTGAATAAACAACACAACAAAAATTATGTTTGTGTAACTGGCTTGCAATAAATAAGTATGAACGTACATATATGCTTAATGTACATATTTTTCGAATACTTTAACTATATTCATAAAATATACTACAATCATAAGGTGGACTGGCTAATGCTTTACACTAAAGGGGGCTGCAAAAAGTTTGTGAACCCCTTAGAACATAAAAATACCCTTAATGACCTCAAAGATTTAACATGTGTGGTAAATGTTGTGAAAAATGTAATATACTTCAATATTTCTTCTGTTTATATTTTATTCTGCACTTATTTCCCACAGTTTAATGCAAGAAAGGAATGAAGTAAGCAACCAAAAAGACAACAAAGTCATCAAATGTATACAGTGATGAGCCGCTGAGTCCTGTTATTGTGCAATAGGGCCATCTGCTGGATATCTGCTGTAGTACAATATATTATTATACCCCAATTATACAGTAATAACCCACTTCACTGGGAACAAAATGTTCTTGCATATAATTACTTACACCACATTCCATCCTTCAACATATTTGAAGGAAATCATTGTTTTTCGTTTTAATGAAAAGCAGTTTGCATTTGCATCGTTTACCTCGACTCCGCTGCATCCTGTTTCAATTATACAGCTCACATGTATTATTTCGACTGATTGGACTGGAAAACCGATATAATTTCTGGACCACCCGTAGTCTTGGTTTGGACCCAGCTACTGAAAGGAAAACTCCACCAAGATGAAGAGCATGATGGCATTGATGGTGGCATGAGCATGAAAGCTGAAGATTTGGAGCTGAGCTGTTTGAGCAGAGTGTACAGGTGAGGAGGTGACAGAGCTGGACAGACTAAAGGACTAAAGTGCCACTGCATCGCTCCCTTTAGGTAGAGATGAAGCGAGGGCTAAATCTCACTGCGCAAATATCAGTAGGTATTCGAACTGTATTGTGTGTAACATCGGAAGCCATTAAGCAAAGAAGAACAACATATCAGTGAAAGTTTAAAGTTTAAAAGTCAAGTCAGAATTCCTTACAAAATAAATCTTTTACACTGCTGAAGATCACATTTTAATTATAAAGATTAATGTGCAAGCTGTTCAGGGAGGATTGTTAGTTTTATGTGGGAGTGTTCACTGAGTCTCTACACACCTATGATAGTAAAGCAAACAACTCTAAAATATTCATATTGATGAGGTAAGCAGAACGCAGTTATTTTCTTTAATCGTAGATCTGTTGTTAGAGGACCTTCATGGAGAACACCTTATCATACAGTCTGTTATAGAATTCAGCCAAGATTTATTGGGATCTTCTCATACAGTGTGACAAGCAATAACCCCCTGAAATCACACAGTCTAAAATCGGCTTAGGTTGTGCTCCTGAAGCCCAGTTATATTCACTTCACTACAGCAAATAATGTATAAAAATGTCTTGATTGCTTCAGAGAAAACGATGAGGGGAAGTCTGCGAGTTTTGGAGTTTTGTAATGCAGGCTAGATAATCGCAGCAGTTCCTGTCTTCCTTTTCTAGTTAGTAGGAATGATCTCAGTGGTACAGAAGCACTGAGCCGGGCACCATTTTTGCAGGTAAAAGCTACACGGGCCCTGTTTTTTCAAGGCGGGGCAATTGGCAAAAGTGTTGACGTAAGGGCAAGGATTGGCTAGAAAAAAAAAAGATAAATGGTTAGGTTTGAGGTTACTGCAAACAAATCCATCTATACATCAAGGCATAGGTTTAAAGTGCTATGTTGATTCAGTTTAATGTTTGCGTAATTCTATACTGAGATAACGGCAGGTTACTCACTGCATAGTTTGTTGTCACAGGCTTGCGGACAGGCCGAGCAGGGTTCTCCCTGTGAGTATGGTGGCACTCCTCTGTAATTCCCTCTGTTTGCAAAAGACAAACAAACAAAAAAAAGGACAAGCTAATTATGTAAGAACGTTTCAGGTGGGCCAAGAACGCTCCATAACGCTGATCGGTGAGTGCATGGCCTCTACGGAAGAGAGTAACATACGCTCGATAGTACTGGCAGTTGTAGAAATAGACATCCCCGCACTTCGCCACACCACAGCCGACCTCATACGAGCTGAACCAGATCACCTTTAATCAGAAACACAATATTGCTTTAGTATTTATGTTAAGTATAATACTTATTAAAACAACTAACACCAACAACTTTCCAACATAATACGCTATGTGCTTGGTTCAAATACACTACTAAACATTTATATGACATATAATCATATTAATGCAAACGTAATAAAGTGAAATAATAAACGGCTGGTCTCTGAACCTAAAGCTAAAATCAAACTCTTGATTGATTTTACTCTTTGTCTTGTTATTGAGTTATTTATATTAAAGCAGGTTCTTTTGTACTATCAATTATTTAGTAACAGTGAAACTAATACAATTGTGGACATAAGTTTACATCTGCCTTGCAGAATTTGCAAAATGTTAATAATTATTAAAAAATAATAATAAATAAGAGGGATCAAAAAGATTGCATTTTTATTTGCACATTATTTGGTTTTCCAGCATCTTCTGGATATTTAACCCCTTTCCAACAGTGACTATAAGATGCTGAGATCTTTTCACACTGAGGACAACTGAGGGACTATTAAAAAGGTGCAAACATTCACTGATTCTCAAGAAGGCAAGACGATACATTAAGAGTCAGGGGGATGTAAACATTTGAACAGGATGATCGGTGTAAACTGTTCATACAGTAATGTAAGCATGTAAGAAATATATCTATTGTTCCTTACAAAATTGGTCAAAGATACATGATCTCAATTCTAAACCAAAAAAAAAAAAATGTGACTGCTATTTCCTCAAGAATCTTTTAAGGTACGTTCACACATACAGCCATTTTATCGCTGCAAGTCGCCGGTCGCTGTACTATGGAGTCACCAGTAGGCTGGTTGCCATAGTAACGTGGGTGGTGCAACTAGCTTTCCACTTTTGACAACATACCAGTTTTCTTGCCGCTAAAATTAAACATTCTGGAGGGAGAGAGATATTATATAAAATTCACCAGTGTATATACGCATCATATCCTACGAGAGGACGGAGAAGCCGTGTGAGCTCTTTGCCATTGCAGCCGTCTATCCGAAGTAAAACCGCTAGCACCAATTAGCTTAGCTTAGCTTATGGCCTTAGCACGTTTAAAGCTAAATAATAATAATGAAACACACTCACTTTTTGTTGCAATTGAGCAAAATCTCGGTGTAGCTCCTATCTCAGTAAGTGAGCGTCAACATCAGGGTGTCATTCACTATATGTTCGATGGTGACCTCTGTGCTTCCTGGGTGAAGTGTCCTGCTTGGTGCTGCTCGCTCCTGGGCACCAGGATAGGAGCTTCACTGGGAGTTTGCTCAATTGCAACAAAACGTGAGTGTGTTTCATTATTATTTCTTTTCTTTTATATACATTTTTTGCTTTAAACCTGTCAAGATGCTACGCTAAGCTAAGTTAACTGGCTACTACCCTAATGGCGCTGCTTCTGCTAGTGAGCAAGGGTGGCTAAGGATCACGTGTGCTCTACTGTCTTCACTCCCATTGGTAGTCGCTGCACCAAGTCACTCCAAATTTGCATAATTAGTTAAACTTTTCTCAATTTTCAAAGTCGCCGGACACGCCCACATCTAGTCGCCAAGGGTTGCCGTCTCTCATGTCACCCGAAGTCGCCAGCTCTCACTGAAAATGAGCGGCCTCCGGTCACTTTGTCGCTGCGAGTCACTGTATGTGTGAATGCACCTTTAGTCCTGTACTGAGTATTTAAACGTTTATGATTCAGTGATTTCCCTGAGTTAAAGTTCACTGATTCAACCACCTTAACTACTGAATTAATCCGCAATCCTGCTGCCAGTAAATTGCTGTAAAATTTATGCAAAACTAAATGACCTGTGTGTAGTGGCCGATGGATTTCCCGTTGGTGGACCCTGTGGGATAGTAGTAATTGGCCACTTCATTGTGCCATGCTGTGACGACATCAGTCCATGGCAACAAATTAGAGCTTTTGAACAGGTTTTCACCCATTTCATATGCTGCATGGACAAAAGAAAGAAACAAATGTGCTTAAAATATGTATGTATTAAGGTTGCTAATTTCACAGAAAAGTATATCATAAATAAAACACTAAGGGATGTCCTGTATGGAGAAAATAATCAACAACAGGGTGCTGTGGTGTGGCCAGATGTGAAGTGGAGTTATTGGTACAATACCATGCCAAAGTTAATTATTTTCCGATACCAGCTGGTCCCAAAGTGTTTTATTCCTCTTATATGACAGCGATTTGCCAGCGATTATATTTTCTAATTAATTACTGAGCATCACATCATTCATTTCATCTGTTTTTTGTTACATTTAATGTTGTGGAACATCTGCAAAAAAAAAAAAGTTAGCTCCCTTTTTCATTTACCCTATACAGCTATAATAAAACAGTCTATTTTTTTTTCTTTCTTGAAGTTAATAAGACAAAAGTAATCGCATCTTGCAATGTTACAGAGAAATCAGAAAGTGCAACCTCCTCTTTCCTGTGGTGGAAAACTTACAGTTACAGCTTTACTTCTGACTGAAACATAGTGCTGACACTGGAGACTCCTTCCAAAAAATGTTTAATAAGCATCTCCTTACAGAAAACTTCATCATATTAATGATCTTTTTTTTTTTTTTTTTTTTAATTACAGCATTTTTTCCCTTTCGTTTAGATGTTGTGGATACAAGTCCACCTACAAGTATCTGTAAGTTAGTTACTAGAGAAACTAAACACCTTCTGACCAATTCAGAATTCAGAAAAGCTGTGATACAAGATATATTCAAAACTAACAGTGATTATGACCATGTGAAAACAATTCATTTCCTATTTCCAAATTTGTTAACACTGCTAATTGTCGAATTAAAGTTAGTCTGTTAGCATTTGTCAAATGCACTTGGTTTCAGCTTATTCATTCTTAGCCAGTAACCGGTTTTCCCCTCACATCAGCTTTCAATTACGTTCCTTCTCTGCGGCCAACTTAAACTAATTCGTCCCAATGGTCCACTGGAAAAAGTGTCAGGTTGAAAAATATTCTCAATTCATCATGTCTAGCATTGTAATGTGAGCTCGGTGAAACTGAAACACTTGAGAGTAACCTCTAAGTAACCCTTATCTGAGCTAACAAAAATGTTCACATAGATCTGAGCAAACAGGGAGAGATTATTTTAAATTTGGAATATGTAAAACAAAGTAAGTAAAGACAATTGGCCTACATCCGAGCATGCGGCTACTGATTGGGCCGTGCGCCAATGCGCAGGTGTTTGCCCAGTTCTGAGCCGACGTGGCCACCCCCTCGCTCCAGTTCTGCAGGAGAGACACACACTAATTACTAGTATCATCACACGCTGTGAAAAAGCATACTGTTACAATAAATACACTTTGTTTGTCCTGTCTACAGTGATGAAATTGTGACTTGTGACACACGGTGATGAAACCGTGATGATACCATCTCAAACTAATTCCATGAACATGACAATGACTTTAGTGAGGCTGTTCTATGAGTAAACAGGGGTCCTACCCAATATTAGTTTGTTGTTCCTAATAACATATCCAGCAAGTGTGTAGTGAGTTTAATTTCACTGAGAGTTAAAAAAGAAAGGTCCTGGATGTGCAGAGCGTTAAACCACTTGCTAAAATCTGAAGTTGTACTTTACCATCTTAAGCATGTTGCTGGCGGTTGGAACGACTTCTCTCCGAAACGCATTGTGAACGTTGACAATTTCATCCTGCACTGCCTTCAGGCTTGTACAGATCTGATCTGTGAGACACAAACAGATCAGAAGGCTTAATTAAGGTGCGAGTACTTCACAAGCAATATGAATTTGTAAATTGTATTTGCATTACACTTTATTGTATTAACTTTTTAATACAATTCAAACTTTTAATATTGAAAAATCATTAAATTCTGTTGAATTATCAGTGAAATTATAGATTGTGCAAGATCATGACTGCACATCTAAAAAAAAGAAATGATTCAGTTATAAGTTGATTGGTATACAAGGTCATATTATATAAGGGGTTAATTGTATTAGGATTAGGGCTTACCTGGCTGTTGAGGTAACAAGACAGTGAGTTACAGGACAGAGAAAAAGAACACAGTATTATCTTCTACATATTATTATATATAAAAGCTCTTCACTTTTATTTGTATGAAATTGCATATTTGAGTTGTACTGGAGATAAATACATCATGTTATACAGCTTTTTTGTGATATTTAGAGCAGGGTGGTTGTGTTTCATTGTAAGAGCCATTCTAGTAGAAGAAAGGAATATTCTGTTAATATTAATTATTACAGTGTATTAGTGATTTGTGTTTTTGGTTGTGTTATATATGTGTTTCCCAGGCAAAACATTATATGCAGTTGCTCTCCTCTGACTTGGTAACCCTTTAATAAGAACCAGAAGTTTCACTTCCGCGTTGTGAGCTGGACGAAGCTATTCAGCCGAGGGAGCACACTAGTCTTTGACCGTGTCTTTATTTCATTTTGTACAGTCAAAAAGGAAGAACTTGGTTTTGAGAGTCTCATTGAGTCACATGCCAATTACAGTACTGTGCAAAAGTTTTAGGCACCCTATTTTTTTTTTTTTTTTTTTTTTAGTACAAAGTTTGTTATAGATTTATTTATTTGATGACTTCTACATTATCAAGTCAGTACAAAAAACATTTTAGATTCTCAAACATTAGTTTTCTAGCACAGAATTAAATGTTACAGAAAAATGTTTGTGTGTCATTACAGAAAGCAGCATATTACGTAAGAGACGCTTTTCAGACAAAAACACAATGAAGGCTGCTGGGTTTTGCTGCAAAAATAAGAAGCAAGTGTGAAAGTCAAAGTCTCCAGAAGAACTGTGTCTGGTTCTGCAAGATGCTCAATAAAACTTACCAGCTCATTTCCTTATAAAACTGCACTAATTGTACCGGAGACTACTATTTTTTTTTATTTTTTACTTTTTTAAAGTTGTCCCACCAAATATTGACTTTGTTTCATTTACTACTGTTTACTGCTCTTTACGATTTATTTATTTATTTATTTTTTTAAATGTAGAAACATTTAATTTCATTATTTTGAAGGCATCTTTGCTCTACAGCATTTCTTTGCATGTGCCTAAAACGTTTGCACAGTACTGTAGATGCTTGGATTCAATAGCTTAAGTGGGCATTTTGAAGGATTAGAAGGAGCCAAACTTACAGTCATGTTTGTACTCAGTCGATTCCTTATTCTAATGTTACCATGCTGTCAGGTTATTGTCTTGTTTTGTTTTGGTGTATAACATTTGATTTTTTTGATGTGGATTCTACTGTAAAACCCACGAGATTTAAAACCATATTACGTACTACTATTATTACATAAGATTAAAGTAATAGTACTTCACAGTAGTTGACATTATGGTGACTGCAGTATGTAAAGCCTCAGTTTGAATAACTGTTGGCATATTCATGCAGAAAATGAAATCTAGTCCCTAGACTTGATCCCCATTTGGGCTGATATTTTTCAGCCTGCTTCGCCGGACTTAAAACATTAAAAGTATAACATTAAAAAAAAAAAATAAAAATTGAAATCACAAATGGAGCTGTCTATCTGCATTTAAGTGTTCTTCTTCACCCATGAGACTTTGTTATATGATGTATTGCTCAACTGTTTCATTTTCAAGCTATTTAAAGAATGAAGTCATTGTTTCAGTGTGTTTATAGCTACTTACCACACTGCAGGTAGAGCTCATATGAAGCAGAGCAAGTACACACAGACTCCAGAGAAACATTGTGCCAAAGGTCTCAGTTCTATAAACAAACCCCAGCAGAGAATGCATATAAAAAATTACTTTCATTGTGTGATTTATGCAACAGTGGCATGAAGTTTAATACCCAATACGTATATACTATATTACATACTACACTACTGCAATATATTATTATCTCAGTAGTGCTGTAGTATTGGTAACTACATGGTATTTTAATAGATAAATATTTAGTAATTATTGATATCCGGTACATTCTCTACATGTTGGATAATAAAGTATATACAGTAGTAACTTGTGTGGAAACTGCAATAGATTGTATACAGTGCCCTCCACTAATATTGGCACCCTTGGTAAATATGAGCAAAGAAGGCTGTGAAAAATTGTCTTTATTGTTTAACCTTTTGATCTTTTGTTTAAAAAAATCACAAAAATACTCTGCTCTCATGGATATCAAACAATTGCAAACACAACACAGGTTTATCTAAAAAAAAAAAATTATCTTTGTTAAACAACAATGTGTGCAACAATTATAAGAACAACTATAAGAAAATAGCAAAAGCATTGATTTCCAACATCAGGGCAATATTTAAGAAGTTCCAGTCAACTGTAAATGTTATGAATCAACCTGGAATTGGATGTGTGTCTATATTGTCTCAATGCACTGTGAAGAGGATGGTTCGAGTGGCCAAAAAATCTCCAGTGTCTTCAGTTTGCCAGATACTACTGGAACTTCAAATGGGATCGGGCTCTATGGTCAGATGAAACCAAAATAGAGCTTTTTGGTAATAAACACCAGAGGTGGTTTTGGTGCACACAGAGAGGTAGCCATATGGAAAAGTACCTCATGTTAAATATGGTGGTGGCTCTTTAATGTTTGCGGCTGTTTTTCTGCCAGAGAACCTGGACATTTTGTTAGGATACATGGCATCATGGACTCAAATATCAACAGATATTAAATGAAAACCTGACTACCTCTGCCAGAAAGCTTAAAATGGGCCGTGGTTGAATCTTCCAGGAGGACAATGATCCACAACATACATCAAAATCAACACAAAAATGGTTTACTGACCACAAACTCAAGGTCCTCATGGCCATCCCAGTCCCCTGACTTGAATTATTAGAACCCTTCTAAATTATTAGAAGTTATTAGTTGTAGGTTCTAAATTGTTATCATTAAATACACAGTATGATCGCAGTACAAATTGTATAAATTGTGACATCCAAACATAGAGGTAATGGTGGCACTTTATTTAACAGTACAGTCAGTACAAGTATTTTATATGTTATAAAATATAAGGTAATTATATATAAGGAAATATAGGTAATGTATAAGGTAATATTTATCTAAGGTAAATACAAGTGATTTGTGGTATACATTTTTGCACATTGAATTTTAAAATATATAGTTGAATGTGTGGAAATGAACAAGTTTATTTATTACTATATTTTTACATTTTAAATTCTACATTTTAAGTTCTATAAACTTAAAATGACAATTGAACAGGTACAATGTAGAACTTGAAATGTAGATTTTAAAATGTAAAGTAATGGTTTTAGATTTTAAAATGGAAAATTGTACATTTTTAAGTTCTACATGTTACTGTTAAGAGTCACAGCTGAACAGGCAAAAACTTAAAATGCAAAACTTAAAATGAAAAATTACAGTAACAAATAAACGTGTTACTTTTTACTCAAGGTTACTTTAAAATTCAATATGCTATATATGTACCAGAAATCACTCATATTATCGTAGACTTAACTTAAATCCTAATAGGTATTGTACTGTAAAATAACACCTACCTTTAACTCTATATTTAAATTTTGACATATTTATTATTAATAACACGACTGCAATTATTGATACTATTAAACTTACCACTTACTTTAATGTTAATAATGCAGTTATAAGAAATATAAATACCTGCTGATGTCAGATGAACCAGGGTTGGTTTCTGTGCACTCTGTGCTGCTTTTTATAAGCCCAGTGTCACACACAAGACACAGCCACTTTACATAAATGACATTGAGATGACCCACCCTGAGCAACACAAAGTGATGTGGCCCTAGTTGGCAAACAATGGCCAAGAATTCTAGCAAATACTTTATGGGAGTGAAACCAACCCTATGTATTAACCCAGTTAAAGTGAGTGGATTATACTGATAAAGAACTAACAAATGCACTAGACTATATGGCAGCGGGTTACACCCAAACGCTCAAGATGATTAATGATGGACTTTGCATTCATGCCGTGCATAAACTGTACATATTTCTGCATGGGTCAGTAAACCTGCCATAATGTGTGTTTATCTTTTAGGGTTAATTCCTCCATCATGAACAAGTGAAACTCTGGTGGACTTTGCATTCATGCCATGCTTTGCGTCATTTAGAATGTGTAAATTTTTTCCTACACGGATCGGTAAATCTCACATAATGCGTGTTTATCCTTTGGTGTTAATTCCACCTTCATGAAAACAACTGTGTGAAAATTGTGAGTATTTTCTTATCTGTTTAATGTACTAAGCAAACACCTGTGACTCAGCTTTATTTCAGTTACACATTTAGATTATGAGATATACGGTACTTAATACATTGTAGATAACTAACTTATCAGATGATATGATGTACTGACATTGCTGTGTTTATGTCTTTAAGCTAGTGTTAAAGGAACGTTTGAGCGAAGTGTCAAAAAGAAGTCTGGTGTCTGACATTTGCTTCTTTAGGTTTGTTTGTTTTTTTTTTTTAATGCGTGGTTTAGGACAGAGTGAGACTTACTATAATCTAAAAACATTAACAAAACTTCTCCATTGAGCTGAATGCTGGAATGTTTTGAGGCAGTCATCATGGACAACCAGAATCACGTTTTATGTTTGATAAATTTTAGACCAAAAAAATCGTTGCATCGAAACTGGTTCCACTTTGACCTTAATTTTGTAAATACAAATCTCTGCTGTTTTACAAGATTATTTAGAATAAGATTATGTAAATGAATTAGTCAGGTTTGATCCTGAGCTCAGGTTACTGTCTGCGTGGAGTTTCTGTACATGTTGCTGTGTCTGCATGGGTTTCCTCAGTTTGTTTCCTCCTCCCAAAAACTTGCCAGTAGGTTCATTAGCCACCCCTAGGGTTGAAAGAGTGTGTGCATGGTGCCCTTTGTCTGCCTGCTCCATCCAATGTGTATTCCCAGCTCGCACCCAAGGTTCCCGGGATGCTCCGGATTCACTGCATCCGTGAGCAGGATAAAAGCATTACTGAAAATGAATAAATGAATGAATGATGACGTGTGAAGACAGTATATGAAGATCTGGGTATGTATTTTGGAGAGGCTTGCATTGTTAGCTACATTACCATTGTAGCGCCACGGTGTTAAAAAAACAACAACTCAAAAAAACGTTTAATCTAGAACCCTTAAAGGGTCTATTCAGGCTCTGGTTTACTAGATCAATGTTATCAAATCAATCAATTACCAAATAACGTGGTCAAGATCAATGGAATCAACTGTGTGTGCAAAAAAAGTGGGTGTTCCATAGATAATTTAAGAATAATTGTGTGACATACGTCTCATTGTATACATCTTGTAGAAAACAATATATAAATTAGGTAATATGTGCTAGTTCTACTTAATAGCTGTATTGTTTGCACATAAATTAGGCATGATCCATATTAGCGCACACCGCCTACATGTGTTTGTAATTTTATCTAAAGAAAAGTGAGCATAGTTGGAGATAATTATGAAGAACTGAACATTCAGCACTGGTGTTTTGCTTGCAGGAGTAATTAAGCATGACCAAGTTCACACACTAATCCTATGTAAATATGTTTAGAAATTTTACTGGATTTAATATGGACACTAGATCTTCTAATTAAACAGGATCATGGTGACATCATGCTCTTTCTCTGTCTTGCTCCAGCTTCTGCCCCATCTCTGTCTTGGTCATGCTCCCTGATCTGATCACTCTTTACACCTGTATCAAGTTTGTCTCAACAGTCTGCTAATGTTGTTATTCCACTCTGTTATGGTTTGTTTATTGCATCACTTTTAGGTGTTTTGACTGCATTTTAAAACCTGCTTCAGTGTTATCCACTAATCACATAGTTTCCTTGTTCCACAACCCACTGAGTTACTGTACTCCAGATTGGGCTCGATTTGGAACAAGGTCTCAGGTGGACAAAGCAAGTCCGTGGGTGGCGGGTGGCTAGTTTAAAACCGGTCAGCGACCGCCAAGATCTTGTTTTAAAGCAAATAATCAGAATCACATCTAATCAATTTCCACAAACAAAGGCAAAATGTAAGTGTAGAGACTGTATCTATTATGTACAGAACTGTTTCTGTTGTAAGATAGATTGAGTGAGGGAGATTATGGTGTACATAATGTTCCAGGCAATGATAAAAAAAAAGGCATATTGCAGATAATGGGTCAGAAATGCACTATGGACTAAGGACAAAGAAGAAAAATGATAAGAAGAAAAAATAAAATTATATATAATTATATATATTTTTTTATTGTTTTTAACTATGGCTTTTGTGTGGCTTTTGAGAAAGTAGTAAAGAAATCAAATTTTAACAATTTTCCGCGTACCACAGATGAAGTGGCCATGGCCTGTTTGGGGTTTGGGGTCATTTACTTCTTATTTAGTTTAGCTACAAAGCTGATGTGGCTAGCAAGTGATTAATATCTATCACAACAACAACAACAACAACAACAACAACAACAAATCTATAAAAACACTCACCGTCCAACTTTATTAGGAACACCTGTACATTTATGCAGTTAACTAATCAACCAGTCATGTGGCAGCAATGCAATGCATAAAATTTTGCAGATACAGGTGAAGAGCTTCAGTTCATGTCCACATCAAACGTCAGAATGAAGAAAAAGTGTGATCTCTATGACTTTAACCATGGCATGGTTGTTGGTGCCAGATGGGCTGGTTTGAGTATTTCAGAAACTGCTGATTTTCACACATAACTGTTTAAATGACCTATTTTAAATACTATAACATTAAAAAAAAAAAAAAAGAATAAAAGAAACAAATTGTGAAATGTAAAAAAGTAAGGAATAAAACACTAGGTGGCTTTCTTTTATAGGAAAATAATAAACAACAGGGTGGTGGAATAATCAACCTCAGCGTTGATTATTTCCCTACGTCCCAAAGTTCCCCTTATACTATAGCAATATCCCAACAAATATTATGTTTTTTATTATTAATTAAAGAACAACCTGTTATGCATTATCCATTTATAGTTACATTTAATGTTGGGGAACATCCGCAAAACTTACATTATAGCAGCTATGAACAGTTGTTCTCCCACTAGTCTGGCAAATGCTTGATTATTTTCTGATAACAGCACACCCCTATGTGTTTTATAATTTAGCATACAGTTATTTGATTTTGTCTATACATTTAGTTTTTTTCTGTTTGTGAAAGTATTGAACTGTATGCCTCCTTTCATAAAGACATTGGACAAGCCCCAAAGTCAACATTCTACTCACAGTGTCAATATTTATTTTAAAAAAAGGATTACAAATCCTCCGGTCTATTGAATGTTTAATCTTTCAATAACACTCTATTTTGTCATTTTCTATTTTCCAAATCCTCTCGGTGTCTGTGTTTAAATCGATGCGTCGTCTGACAAAAGCAACGATGGCAATTTTACGGTTGATTACATGTTCTGTCACTGAGTTTGGTGTCAAAAAAGAAATCAAATCAAGAATCAAACTTGTCAAAATGAGAAGAAAGAGCATTCACTTGGACGCAGATGTACTAATATTACACACAGCAACCAATCCCTCTTATCTTCCATTATCATATAAATGGACATTCTGTCTTTTGGTACCTGTGATATTTATGTTTGCGTTTCAAGGTCAACAGTTAATCCTTGCTTCAAATCCCCTGCTGAAATGATGAGTTCTTATAGAAAACATCCTCATCCTTGAGCCATACATACTTACAGCCGAGCAGCATGCTTAACCTCGCTTAACATTGTAAAGCTTAAAGCTTTGCCTTCATGACATAATCACAATAGTTTTTTTTGCAACAGATTACACACCTGATCCATATTCTTTTACATTTAAGTCCTGGATATTGAAGGTTGACATGCAGTGCTTTTCCTTTTGTAGTAGATTTCTAAAATTGTGGCAGTAATGTGATTAAGGTTAAAATGATCAGGAATGTGTTTCAGAGGTACCAGGTGAACTAAAACTGGTTATCTAAACTGTGTTTAATTACAGTATTCCTCAGGGCATGTTTGGTATCATTTGTATCAATATTTCATGGTGAACGATGTGGTGATATCATAAATATCATATAGTTTAGGAAACAACATTTACAATATATGTTGTAATATGTGCTCTTTACACACACACACACACACACACACACACACACACACACACACACACACACACACACACACACACACACACACACACACACACACACACACACACACACACACACACAGGCACCCCCTGGTTTGCATGAACTCATTCTCAGGAACTTGGTTAACATACAGTTCCTTAAAGTGAGATAACCCTCCCATAAAACACATTGGGGTCCCCCCTGCCATAAAACACATGGTTTCATCTCCATTTGGTATCCTGGTCACTATACATTTCAAAGAGGGTCAAGGGTTTAAGAGGATCTGCTTGGTAGAGAGAAAAAAAAAGCTTATAACATCAGAAGCTTATAACATCATAGGCTTGTAACATCCGAAGGGCCTTTTGCCACAGATGCTTTACCATCCTGCATCCTAGGCTCATGACGCTGACTGTAATCTTGTAAGTTACTTTTGTCTCTATTTTATGTATCTTTTAAGTGTGATCTCATATTAAATCCATTTGTTATTCTATTTCTAAATTCTCTGTGTCTATGTTTGGTATTCTTATTAAGAATAGCTTCTTAAACTAAAAGTGTATAATACGTTAGACACGTTTAAAGTCAACCTCTGACAAGCCAAAAGTAAAGGCTAATACTTGCAAGTTTAAATAGAACCTCTGACAAGTAAGATAGGAAAGGCCTAGGCTTGCACGTTGATAGAAACCTCTGAGCTAACAACATAATGGTTTAATAAAGAAGCTACATGAAAGTCTCTGACGTAGGAACGTCATTTTAATGAGAGCTTCGCTCGAAGCTGCTTAGCAGTAAATATTAGTAGAACACTGAGTGCTAACACTTCTAAGTAAGAGGCACCTCTGCGGGCGGATATGCCTTGTTAATGATAGAGGTCAGAGGAGAATGGCCAGATGGGTTCAAGCTGACAGGAAGGAACGCTTGGTGTATTCCATCAAAGACTCGTTTCTGCCCTGTTGACAATCAACAACTTTATGCCAACACTCATCACAAAACCGTGAATGATTTTGAAAAGAGGGGGGCACGGTGGTTTAGTGGTTAGCATGTTTGCCTCGCACCTCTGGGGTTGAGGGTTCAAGTTCAGTTTTCAAGTTCAAGTTCACTTTATTTGTATACCGCTTTTAACAATGGACATTGTTACATGGCAGCTTTACAGAAGTATGTAAATTCAGGACATAGATTTTAAATTTATGAATTTATCCCCAATGAGCAAGCCAGCGGCGATGGTGGCAAGGAAAAACTCCCTGAGATGCTATAAGGAAGAAACCTTGAGAGGAACCAGACTCAAAAGGGAACCCATCCTCATCTGGGTAACACCGGATAGTGCAATTATAAATAAATAAATCTCTTCTATAAATGTACCAGTACCACATGGTCAAATAGTAGTTGTGAGACCATGAAAAATTCATTACAGTTTTTATATGAAGTCTGTTTTGTTGAACTTCACCACTGTAATCTCAATGATCTTTAGGCTGCACCTTGTGGGGCCATCCTCAGCAGCAGCATGTGACTTCCAATTGATGAGGTCTCCAACCAGAAGTAGGGCATCAGGATGAATCGGGCAGGTCCGCAGAAGGGGTCGGGATCACTGGCATCTCAGGAGTATCATGTGAAGCTCGACAGAAGGGGAGAGGGAGAGAGAGGGAGAGAGAGAGAGGGAGAGGGAGAGGGAGAGAGAGATAATTAGGTATGCTTATTGTCCCGTACTGGTTAAGGACAGTGTACTTTGCGTAAGTGAAAGCAGGGACTCCGGCAAGACTAGCTATGACAGCATAACTAAAAGGGAGAGCCAGAAGGTAACACAGACATGAGGGCTCCCTGGGTCAAGGCAGCCAGCCACCCCACCACCAACAAACCTGGGTGAACGCGTGAAGGTGGGGGGGTGACAGCATCCAGACATCCCAGTTCACCACAACACACTATGCCCGTGAGACCTCTAGATCTGCTCCTTTACCTAAGGAAAAAACTATTCCCGAAAGGCTTGATTAAACAAATATGTTTTCAGCCTGGACTTAAACACTGAGACTGTGTCTGGGTCCCGAACACTAATTGGAAGGCTGTTCCATAACTGTGGGGCTTTGTAAGAGAAAGCTCTTCCCCCTGCTGTAGCCTTCACTATTCGAGGTACCGACAAATAGCCTGCACCTTTTGATCGAAGTAGGCGTGGCGGATCATAAAAGACCAAAAGTTCGCTTAGGTACTGTGGCGCGAAGCCATTTAGCGCTTTATAAGTCAATAGTAGTATTTTACAATCAATGTCGAAATTTCACTGGGAGCCAATGCAGTGTGGATAAGATAGGGGTGATGTGGTCATATCTTCTAGTTCTAGTAAGGACTCTTGCAGCTGCATTCTGGACTAACTGGAGTTTGTTTATGCTCCTACTGGAACATCCAGACAGTAAGGCATTACAATAATCCAACCTAGAGGTGATGAAAGCATGGACTAATTTTTCTGCATCATGTAGTGACAATATATTTCTTATCTTAGCAATATTTCTGAGGTGAAAGAAGGCTATCCTAGTAATATTACCTACATGGGTGTCAAAGGAAAGACTGGAGTCAATAATCACACCAAGGTCTTTTACTGCTGCACATGATGAAACAGAAAGGCCATCCAGAGTTACTATGTAATCCGAAAACTTACTTCTAGCTGCATGTGGTCCTAGTATAAGTACTTCTGTCTTTCAGAATTTAGTAAGAGGAAGTTAATAAGCATCCACTGTCTAATGTTCTTTACACATTCCTCGACTTTATTAAACTGGTGTCTGTCATCTGGCTTTGCTGAAACATACAACTGTGTGTCATCAGCATAACAGTGGAAGCTAATTCCATGTTTACGAATAATTTGACCCAGAGGTAGTATATATAAAACAGAACCTTGAGGAACACCAAACTTTACCTCAGTATGCACAGAGAATTCACCATTTACATCTACAAACTGATGACGATCAGTCAAATAAGACCTGAGCCAGGACAGGGCCGCTCCCTTAATGCCAACAACGTTTTCTAGTCTACCAAGGAGAATAGTATGATCAATTGTATCAAAAGCTGCACTGAGGTCAAGCAACACAAGCATGGAGACACAACCCTGATCAGAGGCCATCAGTAGGTCATTTACCACTTTAACCAGTGCTGTCTCTGTGCTATGATGAGGCCTAAATCCTGACTGATATATTTCATAAATGTTATTCCTATTTAGGTACGAGCATAGCTGCTTTGCTACAACCTTTTCTAAGATCTTGGAGATAAAGGGGAGATTTGATATTGGCCTATAGCTGGACAATTGACAGGAGTCGAGGACAGGTTTTTTAATCAGGGGTTTGATAACTGCTAGTTTAAATGATTTAGGTACATAGCCAGTGCTAAGGGAAGAGTTGATTATTTTTAGAAGGGGTTTGATTATTTCTGGAGTAATCTGTTTGAAGAAACATGTAGGTAAGGGTTCTAGTATACAAGTTGATGGTTTTGAAGAAGAAATTAATGAAATTAGTTCGGTCTTTCTAAGGGGAGTAAAGCACTCTAATCGTTGATCTGATATTGCTATATTAATGTCTACAGGGTTAGTTAGACTGTCTGGTTTTAAATTAATAGTCTGAATTTCTTGTCTAATATTTTCAATTTTGCCAATAAAAAAAACTCATGAAATCATCGCTGCTATATAATGATTGTGTGCCTGTTTCTGTGGCGGTTTTATTCCTAGTTAATTTGGCTGTAGTATTAAATAAGAATCTAGGATTATTTTTGTTATCTTCAATTGAGGTAGAGAGATAGACTGATTTAGCAGCACTAAGAGATTTCCTATAGTTCAGGAGGCTCTCCTTCCATGCTGTTTGAAATACTACCAATTTGGTTTGACGCCATTTACGTTCTAATTGTCAAGTGATCTGTTTTAAGGTGCGTGTGTGATCATTATACCAGGGTGCTAGCTTTTTCTCTCTAATTATTTTTCTTTTAAGTGGAGCTACCTTATCTAACGTGTAGCGGAACATTGACTCTAGGCTTTCAGTCGCCTGATCAAGTTCTATGGGATCAGACGGTGATTGAATTATAGTTGATATCTCTGGGAGGTTATCGATAAAGCTCTGTGCGGTAGCTGACGTGAAGCAAAGCAAGTAGCGTGGAAAAGTGCATATATTATGATCAACACGCAATTTACACGAGATGAGATAATGATCTGAGATAGCTTCAGACTGCGGAAATGTGACTATATTTTCTATATTTAATCCGTATGTTAGTATAATGTCAAGAGTGTGACCACCATTACGAGTGGGCCCTATTACATTCTGATTGACCCCTACCGAATCTAAAATAGACACAACCGCTGTTCTCAGAGGATCTTCCGGGTTATCAAAATGAATATTAAAGTCACCGACAATTAATGCTTTGTCTAAAGAAACAACCAGGTTCGAGATAAAATCTATGAATTCACCAAGAAATTCAGAATATGGCCCTGGGGGTCTGTAAATAATAACAAGTGAAATAGACTCAGTAGACTTATTTTTAGTGGTTACATATGTTATACTAGTATGAAGAACTTGAAAGGAGTTGAATTTATGGCTAGGTTTTTGTGTGACGCCTAGATTTTCATTATAAATGAGTGCAACACCTCCTCCTCTGCCAGTTAGACAGGGCTGATATATATAACTATATCCAGGAGGACTGGCTTCATTTAATGCTATGTACTTGTTTGGTTTAATCCATGTTTCTGTTAAACACATTATATTAAATTCCTGATCAGTAATGGTTTCATTGACAATAAGTGCTTTAGACGTAAGAGATCTAATATTTAACAGTCCTAGCTTCAGATCAAAGGTGCTGGCTGTGCGTTCAGTATGGTCTAATTTTATGATAATTAGGTTACTCAAACAAACTTTCCGAAAATTTCTACATATTTTTTTAGCTCGGGGAACAGACACAGTCTCTATAGGATAAACTACAGATGTCGTATTGTCATTTAAGTAATTCGAACATTGACTATCATAGCTGTTATTGTTATTTGAAGTAGTACTTACGAGTCATATGGTATGTAGTGTCTTGGAGATGTTGTCTGAGAGGGTTCAAATCCTGCCTCTGCCCTGTGCTCATGGAGTTTGCCTATTCTCCCTGTGCCTCGGGGGTTTCCTCCCCCAGTCCAAAGACATGCGGTGTAGGCTAATTGGCATTTGTGCCTGTGTGTGTGCGATTGTACCCTGCGATGGGTTGGCACCCCTTCCAGGGTGTCTCCCGCCTTGTGCCCCAAGTTCCCTGGGATAAGCTCCAGGCTCCCCTGCAACCCTGTGTAGGATAAGGTATGGAAAATGGACGGATTTCAAGAAGGCCATAGATACATTTCTTTGCTGCTCTAGCCGAAGTGAGCGAATGCTTATCTTCACAGTTATCATAACGAGCATTCGACTTCTCCACTTTGGTAGGCAGAAATATCTGAGAGCATATGGCAATGATATCCAAAGGATGCAAGTTGTACAGCTGAATTTTATGTGTCATCTGAGTCAGGGATGGATCCATGCGCATTTCCTTGGGATGTTTACAATCTTTTGCTCAGGACTCAGTGGCTGATATTTTATTGTTACTTTAGCCTCCTCAACCATAATTAACTTTGCCTCTTTAATTAACATTGGCGCTACCCCAGTGGCTGCAGGATCTAAGCCAGGGTCATCTGAATCACCATCATAAGATGATGAATCCAGAGACCATGTTTATTATTGGTGGTTAAGGCATTTAAGAGATGGATACAGCTTCTCTGCCTTAGGCAAAGGCAGTGTCTTTTTTTTCCAAAACCTCAATCTTGGCTTGGAGAGAGTTAATGAAGTGTTGATACTGCTCAAGTTTTTTGTGCAGAGATAGCAGCGCGTTTATGGTTAGCACATTTCTGCACCAGCTTCATCTCATCGCTCACACACTTTTTCTTATCCCTCTCATTTTAAGAAAGCATGCCACTGCCTGACCACCTGCACCGCTGCCTCAAGGTCTTTACTCTTGATGCATTTATCCAAAGCAGAAAAACATTGCTCTCTATTCCACTCCGTTTGTTCTGAAATACCAAGCTCTTTACATAACTTCGCCTTTTTCTTTTCACACAACTTACCTAACATTTGCCCTAACTCCCTCTCAAAACTGAGATTATCAGCAAAAGGCAAGGATGACTCACAAACTGGTGAGGAATACTCTCCAACACTCTTAGGATCCTGATTACTTGTTGCCATACTGTATAAAACAGCACTAACTCATTTGGTACCGAGAAACTTCGACGGTCAGTCGAACTCTTATCGTATCATCAAACTGATTCTGTCAGCTAGAAAATTCTTTGACAGGATGATTCACTCACCCGTGCTGGCCAGTGTTTGTCAGGACCACAGGAACAGGATCACCAGATCAGATCAAATAACTGCAGTTTCATCAGAAGTAAGATGACTGAAGAATCAGGAGACCAAGAGCCAGGGTATAATCAAAGAGATGGTTTGCTGCATTCATGCGTAAAGACAACATGGGTGTTCTATGGTCTAAACACAGCTGGCATTTATACTGATGTGTACATGCAAAGGACACACTCTAGACCATATAGATAATGCCCAAGGCTAAGATCAGAGAAAAACATGAGCAAGGACAAAACATCATGCCCCAAGGAACAGACCATGAGTGAACAAAGCCACTTGGTTAGCATGTTTACCTTGCACCACTAGGGTTGGAGGTTTGAATCCTGCCTCGGCCCTGTGTTGATGCTTCCAATGTTCTCCCTTTGTATTGGGGGTTTCCTCCAGGTACTCCGATTTCCTCTCCCAGTGCAAGGACATGCATTGTTTGGCATTTCCAAATTGTCCATATTGTGTGTGTGATTGTGCCCTGCAGTGGGTTGGCACCCCATCCAGGTTGTACACTGCTTTGTGCCCTGAGTTCCCTGGGATAAGCTCCAGGCTCCCTTGCAACCCTGTGTAGGATAAGCAGTATGGAACATAGATGGATGGATAATCCCAGAAAAATAGAAAATAGTGCTACACTATGGTAACTCAAACAACCACTCTTTACAACCATGGTGAGCAGAAAGGCATCTCAGAATGCACATCAAACACTGCTACAAGAGCAGAAGAGCACATGAGGTTCCAAAAAAGAAAAATAAAGATTCCTTTAGTGCCATATTTCTTGTAAAATCTCCTGAACAAATACTTTAATGTCTCATGCATGCCAATTTCCCTTTGGAATTGGCCTTGATGTTTTATATCTATTCAAGAAGTTCATCACTTTGCAGCCTTGAATCACCTTTATGATGGCAGAATCAGATTCCTCGGGTGTTAAAAACTTCAAGCACTAGGGGGCAATGTGGCATCAGGCTTTTTTGCATGTACGTCCTAGACTCCAGTACTTATGGGGTAAACCACATTATTTTCATGAACCAGTCCAAATCTTTTGCAGTTGACTCCATTTGTAAATAATTTATTCCCAATTAAAAATGGTGTCCAGTAATCTTCATTGTTCTAATCTGGAGTTCACCAATGTATTACATCTTCTCATCCAGGGTTGGCATTATGTTTCATGTCACTTCATAAATCACAATGCCAAAATACCTCCAACCAAACCCAACCTGCAGGAATCCATACTAAGGTAGTAATGCCTTAGTGCATAACTTACTGATTGAGAAATTGTAACAAAGCACTGACACTGGAGACTCCTTCCAAAAATGTTCAATAAATGTCTCCAATCTTCACCATATCAACAAATATTTTTCAAAAATTAGTTTATTATTAGTCTTAGATCAAGTGGAGCATCTGCCATACAAGTCCCTGTGAATGAGTTACTATAGATTTTACTATAGATATTACAGCTGGAACTACTGTCAGAGCTGCTGTTATAGAAAATTAATCCACCTTCTGACCAATCAGATTCGAGAATTCAACAGCGCTCAGGTATAAACAAGTTGTACGTGAACTGGCTTGTTTTGTTTTTTTTATATTCCTGTAAGTTGGCACTCTTCCTTTGGTTATACATGTTCTCCCATCTCTGTTAGCA
This sequence comes from Cranoglanis bouderius, assembly GCA_023630585.1. Lineage (NCBI taxonomy): Eukaryota > Metazoa > Chordata > Actinopteri > Siluriformes > Cranoglanididae > Cranoglanis > Cranoglanis bouderius. The sequence goes on from CM042539.1 coordinate 25,807,369, forward strand.
TTGTGTTTAGCAAAACAGCTTAACTGAGCGTTACTGCTTCCCACTTTTTTTGACCAGATAACATGGTAACGCATGCATGCTATCATAACATGCTAGCAAGCATTTCACTCTTAATTAGCAAAACAAGCTGTGCTTTTTGCTACTTGATGGATTGTGGAATGATTAGCTGTAATTACTCTCTTGGAGATCATCACCCTCTCGTTATCCTCAGGCTTCGGTAAAGGACAAGTGCTAGTGCCAGATAATCATCATGGCTTTCTGTTTAATTTACTGACAGTGGAAAGTAACTGTAGCGTTTCTAGGTGTTTCAATCAAATTGTTTGGCTATTAGGGACACAAATACAGTCCAGTACACTAACACCACTGTCACCATTTATTCACCACAATCAGATATTCTGCAAATTAGGGATGGTACACTTTCATTGTTAGTTACTGTGTAACACTGGATGGTTACCTCATTGACTTTCTTTTTCAATGTAGCATTTCCTTCAATTACTGTCTGTTTTTTTTAACCTAATCAAGTTCCTTTTGTTAGTGATTCTCATCCCTTCTGTGTCCAGCTGCGAATACCCAAAAATTTCATGTCCCCCTCACACTGGAATCGATTGAAATCATACTAAAGCAACTTCAGTTTCTTGGTGAAAGGACTTGGACTACACTGAAAACCCTTTGTCTGTGTGAGTCACTACTGTTGTAAACGTTACACTGCCGATCCTGGCATGTTTGTAACTTCATCATAAACAATGGCTATCAAACGTACAGAAGAACAAAGCATTGCTGTCCACAAGTAAACCAAACAACTAGCTATTTTTGCCTAAGCAACACCTTTCTACACAGCCACTCTATCTATAATAACAAAAACATGATACATACTGACAGTATAAGAGATTTTATGGATCCTCAGAAATTACTTTCTAAGAAAGAAGAACAATTATGGGATTTGTTTTCCTTTTTGCTTTTGTTATATACACTACGTATACAGTATGCAGTATACAGTAAGGATGTGCAAATACACTTTGGTACAAAGATCATTTAGAGCACTGACTTTTGCGTTTTTAAAATGGTTGTTAATACTGTGATATTTTAAGATGCAGAAATGAACGCAAAATCAAGCAAACTCTGCAATATTCGGAGGAGCTTGCAGTTTTTCAAAATGATCACAGATTTTCCACAGATTTGGGACAAGATGCATCATGTGACGTCGTCACAACGCACATTCAATCAAAGTCCTCTTCGATTCACATGCATCGAACATGAGTACAGCTAAAAGGTCTCATTTACCAGCAAACATCACTGTGAAAGAGCGTGCAAAACAATTTCATGTGATAGCAATTTCACCAATTCAAGTAGTTTTCCGCAAACAAAGCACAAACAACTCTGCATGTTACATCGCAAATTTTGATAAAAAGCCACAGAAAAATCAAGCATTTCTGGCCATAGCAATCACAAAAAAACTCCTGTATGGACAGGAGATCACACCATGCATATTTCAAACTACTCCAAATGCAATTTACGCATAAATAAGCAGAGGCACCACTTAGTGTTCTCTTCCCAATGCTCTCTCACTAAACCTATATTCATTCATTCATCTTCGGAGAATATCCGGGGTGATGAACACTGGCTGTGAGGTGAGAATACACCAGTTCACTGCAGGGCACCATGCACACACATTCACATACTCATTCATACCTAGGAGTAATTTGAGCCACCAAACTGACCTTTTTCAGAACTTTAATACCTCTCTCAACTCTCAAAAGCAGAGCAGATGTGAGTTTGATGTGGTTCATGGAATCTGCATGAATTGAATAAGAATAACAGTCCTTTCAGTGATCTGATTTGAGGAGTCAAATTGAAATGGTAGGTCTTATTTCAAGCCTAAACCACCAACACGGCAACATCCGAGTCAAACAGACCATTTAGCCCTTCGTAGCAACCTCCTCTCAGTGATTGATCTGAATAATAGATACAGGGGTCTCATGTGGGGCTTATAAAAAATGCATTTTACCAAAGAAGCGCCACTCTAAACAACCCCACGCCCACCCACTGCCATCTGAGAGCCCTGGTCACTCTGTGAAAGTGTCTTTGTGACCTGTGCCGACTTCCACTGTAAGAGTATGCATGCTTGCATGCATGTCATTCACCTCAAGAACTTCCTGTAGCATGGTGTGTGAGCTCAGAACGTTGGACGTATCTACCAATGATGTTTTCTTGCCCCAGGTTTTTCTATTCCGGGTCTCTTTTTTGTGTTTTTCCATTGGTTTGGACTCTTGTTTCAAACGATTCCCTAAATTCCTCATTAAAATCCCCACCTCTCTTCTCTCCCCTCCTCTCTCAGGCATTTCCCTCCTGTCTCCCCTCTTCTCCATCTCCTCCCTCCTTCGCTCTCTCTCTCTCTCTCTCTCACTCTCGCTCTCTCACCCAGTGCCTCCTCCTCAGATGTATTCTTCAGTCAGTGGGCTGGAACAGCAGCGGCTGCTGGAGGAGGCCAGACTAAGAGAGAGAGATAGACAGAGTGGAAATAGAGCGGGTGGAGGGGCTGAGCAGCGCCTGGGTCAGCGTGGTCTGTCATCTCAGACAATCTAAGAGCGAGCGAGGCGAACGAGAGCGAGTGTGTGCATGTGTGCGTGTGTGCATGTGTGTGTATGTGTGTGTATGTGTGTGTGAGAGAGAGAGAGAGAGAGAGAAAGAGAGGGAGCGCAGCAGGAGCAGGAGGTAGAGATGTCAGAGGATGTGGTTTTCCTGAGCTTGCAGAACATAGCGCAGGCATAGTTTGAGCATGACCTCAACACAGGCACGCAAAGTGAGCTCTCCACGCTCTGCTTAGCCCTCCGCAGGACTGTAACCAGTGGGATTCCGAGAAAACAGAGCCACACAAAAAAAAGTGCTCTCGGAAGAACGGATCACGGACTCGTTGCATTCTGGAGCTCCAGGACTTCACGCAGGAATTTGGGAATTTTGCACACACGTTAGTTCGCATCCTTCTGTTGCTTCATGACGTTTATGAACTTGGCAGAGAAGACGTTCTCTGATCGTTGAGACTTCACGCACCTGTGGATCCACAACGGCCAAGGAGGTAAGATCTCAACCTACAGTACACACCGGATGCTTCTCAGACTTCTCAGAGACTCGGTTAAAGTTCAGATGGTTCAGATATATATATATATATATATATATATATATATATTTTTTTTTTCTGAAATCATTATGCTGTCTTATTGCTTAACAATGAATGTCCTACAGATTTAACACAGCATTGTGATTCAGTTTTAAATGACTAATAATGTGTATCAGGTCTCCGTCTAAGCAACATCAATGGGAGTGATCATTAATCTCTAAAATTCTTCCCAGGCTTAAGGCAGGTGTTTGCACAGGTCGAAGTGTGTCTTTAAGAGAAGCGAATGGCGCAATGATTAAAACAAAAAATTGTAATGATTAATTTACAAACACTTTGTTACTCTTAGGGGGAAATGACCCAAAGATGCTCTTTAATATCATTTTCAAAAATGAATATTGGATACACACCAAGCCACGCACTTTCAGTAATTTCAAGATTGTCAATCATTTTAATCCAATTTTAATTTGGATTGAAATAATTATCTGTTTAGGGTTGAGACGATTAAGAACACACTTGATAAAGGGCATATCAGTGTTGATGATCAGCCATGGCAAGCCACAAGCCTCATAATTTACCACACACATTCACACACACCCCTCCATAACCCTCTCACAGATCAGCGACTCAGTTCTACGCGAGTCACATGAGCAAAGTGTGATCTGGACGGCAGCTCTGAGACTCAACTGCTCTTCTTTTAGCACTTCTATAACCGTTCATGTCGAATTTGCCCTTGTTACTACTGAGAGAATGGAGGTCAAGGGTATTTCAGAAAAGAAGAGAGGGTGAATAAGGGTTAGAGGGAAACAGAAAGAAGAGAGAGAGAGAGAGAGAGAGAGAGAGAGAGAGACAGAGAGAGAGAATGTGGGCATGTGGGCATGTGGAAGGTTTGAGAGAAAAGGGCAGAAGAGGGCAGACTGTCATTAGTCAGTTCAGGCTGTGTTCGGTCGTGCTGGGTCTCAGGAACACGCGCACAGAGGAGCTTGTTGTCGCTGGAACATCATGAGAGCTGCTGTTATATCTTTAAAGTCTGAAATGATGATTCGAGACTCAATAAGCATGGTGTGTTTGAGTGTTGCTCTTCCAATCTCCATAAAGTCTTGTAAATCTTCTCCAGCTACCTCCACAGACATAGCTGTCATTCTACCAGTGATATAAAATACAGTCATACACCCAAAAATGCTGATGACAAGCATTTCCTGCAACAACCCTAAGTTATGGCAATATGGCAGTACTTTCATTCATTCATTCATCTTCATTTTCATCATAACCACTTTATCCTGATCAGGATCATGGTAGATCTGCGAACACTAGATGCAAGACAGTGATACAGCCTGGATAGAATGTCAGTCCGTCACATGGCATCATGTACACACATATACACACCTAGGGGCAAATTAGTGTACCCAGTTGGGAGAAAAACAAAGAACCAAGAGGAAGCAAGTACAGATATGGGGGGAACTTGTGAAACTCCACAAAGACAGAAACCTGAATTCAGGATCGAACCCTGGAGCTCTGAGGCAGCAATGCTACCCTCTGTACCAATTATATTAATGCTTTAAATCATACAAGAAAATAATGCTAGCATGTGGACGTAGCATTGTTTAAGCCATTGTTTAATGTTCATTCTTAGGAAAATGGTACTACCATTCCTTTTTGCTTAAGTATACATATTTAGTACTTCCAGTATACTAGATATACTTTCCCCATGGAAATTGTTGGCTTTTTTGACAGCATGTGATTGTCTTTGAAACATGTGATCATATATGAACAAACCCACAAGGAAAATTTGCTTTTTCAATCATTTATTTAACAGAAATATCAATAGATGTGATTCTTCTGTGGAAAAAGTAAGTACACCTTTGGACTCAGAAACTAGTATTGCCCCCTTTAGCAGAAATAACTTCTTGTAGGCGTTTTGCATAATTGTCCACCAGGCTTGCTTGAATTTTTGACTGCTCTTCCATGCAATATTCTTTCAGTTGCAAGGTGTTTGAGGGTTTTCTTGCATGTACTGCCCGTTTCAAATCCCCCCACAGCATTTCAATGGGATTCAAATCGGGGTTTTGACTAGGCCATTCCATAACCCTCCATTTCTTCTTTTTGAGCCATTTCTTGGTGGATTTGCTAGTGTGCTTAGCATCAAACCATAACATTTCCACCACTGTGCTTCACAGTTGGTATGAGGTGCTTCTCCTGAAAAGCTGTCTTTGGTCTGCGCCAAATATGTTACTGTGGCCGAACAACTCTATCTTTGATTCGTCTGTCCAGGGCACATTATTCCAAAAGGACTGGTCTTTGCCTATATGCTCATTGGCCAACTGGCATCTTGCAAAGGCTTTTTCCAGGCACGCCTCCCATGCAGCTCAAATTTGTGCAATCTCTTTCTGATTGTAGAAGCATGCACTTTGACACCAACAGTTGCAAGACTTACTAGCAGATCCTGTGATGAAATTTTGGGGTTCTTGGAGATTTCTTTTTGCATCAGACAGTCTGCTCTTGGGCTGAATTTGCTGGGATGACCAGTCCTTGATAAATTGGCAGTCTGAAATCTGCACCATTTGTAGATTATTTTCCTTACAGTGGAATGATGTATTTCAAATAATTTGGAGATCATTTTAAATCCCTTGCCAGACTAATAGGCATCTACAACCTTTTTTTCTGAAGACCTTATAGAACTCTTTAGATCTTGGCATGATGACACCACACACCTCAATAGCAAAGTGAACACCATACACTAGATATGAGAGGGGTATAAATAAGACAGGTTCCACCTGCACTCCCTAAGCAGGTTCACTGGCACTCACTGGCACCCAATCCTGTTCACCTGATTCTAATTTTATGGATTTGTAGGTGTGATAAATGTAGGTGTATACTTACTTTTTCCATGTGACTGATCTGTTTTTGTTTTTTGTTCATTTAAATTGTGAAAATTATTACAAAATGTCGATTTTATGTGTCATTTGATAGAGTATATTAACTTTATTAAGTGGCATTGTTTCAAAGAGGATCAAATGTTTGCTTGTCCAAATATGTCAAAAAAACCCAACAACTTCCATGGGGTGTACTTGTTTTTTCACATGACGGTATATAGTATATATTTTCATCAGGCTACAGTAAATGTTTCCGTGTAAAGAGCTGTATACAGTATTTGCAACTAAGGACCACTAGTGTTAATTAGAGTTATAGACTTAAATTACACTAAATGCACTTTCCAAGGTACATTCTAATTGTTCAAACAATATGCAACCCCTGGGATAAGGAAAGGTAAGTGTTTTTTGTTGTTTGTTTGTTGTTGTTTTTTCTGAGCGTAGCCATATCTTTCAGAACATTAGAAAAAGAAATCACAATTGTACCTGTACTTAATATACAAGTTTAAATCAAGGTTAATTCCGTGTAAGGTCTATATTCGGGTTGCAGCCATGTTCCGAATACGATGTTTATATGCGTACAGGCATCGGAATGTTCCTGTATACATGGTACAGTATGTATACCTGATGGTAAGTATGCCTGGGTTACCATTCCTAAATAGCTAGCCACCAGCTAAGCATCTGTTGCTACCCACAATTTCTTGCAGACTAAGCATTCGGATATATCTCCTTTCAGTGGATTTTCTGAATAAGGTGTTGACATGCAACAAATTTCCAATTTAAACAGGCATATTCCAGTGATGGGAATCAGAATTTGGAGAATCAGAATATTGTCTTAATCTGAATAGGGCAATCAGATTGTGGCGTCTACATGACTCAATACTAATTAGAACATTGGCAAATGCCGATTGATCAGAATATTGATGTGCATGTAAACGTAGTCATTGTGTACTTTATACAGTATACTAAAAAGTGACCAAAAGTTCTCTTCAAAAAGCAGAAATGGCCTTTGATGATTTTTGCTTTAGCACACAGACGTAGGTGACAATATAAACCGATCAGAGCTGCTGTTTAAAGAAAATGATATATACATAATCTATGGCCAGCTCAGACATTTCTCATCTCTCATCTCACCTGACGTGCTCATGATGGCAGCTCGGATTCCCCGTACTGCCTTGTGTGCACGCTGTTCATTGATTTTCCCACAATTAAAGTTCTTACAAGATCTGTTTCGATGAATCAGCTTGTATACTAGATTGACTGTTTGCCATAATGGGTACGACCAACTCTTCTGACAGTCCTGAAGGCAATAAAAACCCATTAACTGTCTGTTCCATCTGTCAGTCTCTAGCTAACAGCACTGTTTTGGGTTCATATTCATGAGTCATGAGTGTGTACGTTCATTATTAAGTCTGACGAGTTTGCTAATTAAATCCAGTCGTCAGTACCTACGTCGCTGCTTTTGAAGGTGCGTGATTAATGGATCACATGTAAGATTCAATATTTTGATAACCCGATAAGAACCGAGAATCCTCTTGCAACCAATTAAGTTTAATTGAGCTAATTAGGACGGCTTAGCGCATCTGAAATGCAATTATGCCATACTGTGTGTGTGGAAGTGACTTTGAAATGACTGACACCTTTTCCTTTTCCTCAAGTATATACTGTAGTTTTTTTTTTTCTTTCACCACCCTTGTCTTGGCGAGAGCTCTCGCGGCTCATGTAATTAGGGCAGCGGTTCTCCTGCAGCGTTTCCTCCTCACTCGAGGCTCGTGCTCCAGCAGAAAATGAAGTTGACTCTCTTCTTACGAGGAGAACTTCAAATCAGAATGCCTTGCAAAAAAAAAAAAAAAAGAGTCGGCTTAGCTGGGCGCTTTGACGGAAGATGAATGGCAATTTCTGCCCCTTGCCGCTACGCCCTGCCACTTTGAATGGATTACGCTCTCGTGGTTCAAGCGAAGATTAGCTTCCTCTCTTTCCCGACGTTCTGACTGGGGCCCTGGGTGCAAACCTCGCCACTTTGTCATGAGACAGAATATTAAAAGGCAATCTGAGCAAAAGGTGTCAGGAAGCCGTGGGCCTGCAGCCGTTTAGCAGGCCACTGACGGTTAAGCAGGAAAAAGAAAGAAGCACCTCAGATATTTCTCGAAGATGAATCGACTCGCTTTGTTAATGGGTGGTCAAGGTAATTGCGGCTGTATTGATCCGGTAATGTTCAAGAAGGAGATGTCAATATCCTGTTCGAGGGAGGAAAACGAACTTGGCCTCCATGTGCCCTAATAAAGAACATGACTGGGAGCAAATTTAGATCATGCCATGATTATTCCACCGGAATGTTCACATGCTGCTTCTGTGTGGTCATTATTATTTATTGAGTTATTTACTCAATTTTATAGACTTTGTTCCATGCCTATAAAACCTGTTTCTGCTCCAGAATATGCCAGTAAAGGTGCAGGCTGAATGAAGGAAATGATTTGTCCGGCTAAATCTAAATTAGAAAAGGAGAGAAGAGAGATGTGGGGGGGGGAGGGGGGAGAAAAGGGATAAAGACAGAGAGGAGATGAGCAAGAGAGAGAGATATTGTCGTCTTTTATTCTGCCTTGTATGAAATGGTTGTCAAGGGGCCGGTTCCCATGGCAATCCCATCGGCCGGGGCCGGGCTCCCAGTGTGGTCATGGCCAGGTCTGGAGATGCTGAGCAGATGGATTTTTGTCTCTTGTCCCTTTGAATGCTGGTTAAAGACAGAAATGTCTGATTTTTCCAGAAGAAAATGGCAATATTGTTTCCGGCGAACGAGCAGCATCAAACACACATTGACAGAGAAAAATCTGTTTGCGTTACTCTTTATAGTATCCTTATACCAACATTTTGATGTCTTAGTGGTCAACACATTTGCCTCGCACCTCCGGGGTTGGGGGTTCGAATCCCACCTCTGCCCTGTGTGCATGGAGTTTGCATGTTCTCCGGGTACTCCAGTTTCTTCCCCCATTCCAAAGACATGCTTTGTAGGCTGATTGGCATTTCCAAATTGTTCATAGTGTGTGAAGATGTGTGTGATTGTGCCTCGCGATGGGTTGGCACCCCATCCAGGGTGTCCCCTGCCTTGTTCCCTGGGATAGACTCCAGGCTCCCAATGACCCTGTGTAGGATAAGCGGTATGGAAAATGGATGGGGATGGCCTACAGAGCGTTCACAGATTTTTAAAATTTTTATTTACTGTCTCTGGTCAGATTAGCAAACTACTGATGTGTTGTTTTGTTGTAACAAAAAAGTTGACGACAAAACAGAATGTTTAAAGACCATAGGAGACAGAAGTATGCATGTATTTTGCAACGTTGAATTCAGAACAGATATCTGTTCAGAGACCATGACGCTAGTCAAAAATGCTAACATAAAACACAACTACGAAACAAACCAAACCAAACCAAACCAAAACAAAACCGCTTCACTTAAAAAGCCATTCAGTCATATTTGCTGCTCATCTTGAACTTTGTAAATATCCATTCACTCTATTTAGGTGTAGTCACATTTGACCGACCTGATCTCCTGATAACGTGGTTCAATTTCGTGCAAACAAAGTTGTAAGAAACCCCGCCCCTAATCCTAACCTTCGTATCTTTACATATGACTTGAGTCAAGCCAATGGTTATGAATTTTTAACTGTGAGACCATGATCTACTGGAAATTTTACTCTTAAATGACATTTTCTCTTTGCCATGAATTTATCTGAAAAAGAAAAAAAAAAAGAATTGGTTTAAAGGGACAAGTAGTAGCGAGTAACCAATGCTGTCCTTTGGAGAACTTTGATTTACACAGTGCTGCCACACAGCTCCAGGGTTCCTGGTTCGATCCTGAGCTTGGGTTACCTGGATTTCTTTCCACCTTCCAAAAAAGAGTGGGGTTTAGCCAGGGACTGAAATGAGAACTGTAACAAGTGGCAACCAATAAGGGAAGGCGAACACACTTGTCAGATGATTTCAAGACAGGATTTATAGAACACATCGTGGATTTGTTACCCATAGACCAGGGTTTCTCGATGTTTAGTAAGTAAGAGACCCCTGCAAAATAAATTCCACGGAACTATAGATATCTAGTCAGTATAGATTTATTTCATGAACATTATTTAAATGTGTATTTAAATGTGTACAACAATATTTGCTTATTTATAAGAGCTGAAATTATTTTTAGGCCAACTTGTTTTTTAATTATTGAGGTTTGGATTCGATCCATTTAATTCAAGCAACCAGTCAAATTTGAGAACCCTCAGTCCCCCGCCCGCCCATCCCCCAAACTAGCCAATGATATTACACTGCGGCTACTTCTTTCCCATTACTCTCTCACCTCCTTATTTGCTCTTCCGGCCAATTCCAGGATTACGGATGCGACATTTGACCTCATATTGACTTGCGAAGTGTCTCATCACCTGCAAAGGCTTAGCATCAAACAGTCCTTCACAGACTGTAGAGATCCCATGGATTTGAAACAATGCAAATAGGAACTGAGAGTTAAATACAGACCTGCATGGGAAATATAAACATGTTATTTTTTTCCTGAGGACACAAACTTATTTGCCTAAGTTTGTATTAGAGGTTTCGAGTTCTGTTTTTCTCATCACACACACACACAATGCTCCCGCCCAGGTGAGGAGGGTCATACAGGAAGCACAGGAAGCGCAGGAAGGAAGCAAGAAGTCCAAACAGGGCATCACAGAGAGAGGCTTCCCTGCTGATCGGACAAAAATACAGGGCAGGAAGCTGCACCTTGGAGTTCTTTGTCACTTAACAAGAATAAAGGGAACTCAAGCTTGTCGTTTTTTTAGAGTCTTCAGTGTGTATCACGTCTAATCATTGCTAATTGAGCTCTGTGTAATTAAACACTGTCCTTTCCAGACACTTCTAATTAGCTATTCTGCACCAGTTTAGCAAAAACAATGTGGATAGTGAGAACCGACTGACCAGGAACGTCCATGGAAGTCCAGCACCACTTCAATCGGCTTATAAATAGATGTCGTTGGTACAGTAACTGTAATATAGTTTCTGATCTGGTGCCTAAAGATTTACACTTTTTCCCATACATATTAATTGTGATGCCCAGAGCATACATCTTGAGTCTTGGCACAATTACTTTGTAACACACTTGTTTTGTCTAAATGCACACTTCATTAGATCCATATACCAGGGAGCCGTGTCTACGTGTCCTTACATGTTCAAAAACTTAAATATGTACATTTCTGTACACTTCTCTCTCCACCAAATGTTTTTTTTTTTTTTTTTCCAGACTTCGTGCATGCTAATTCTGTTTACAGGATTGTGCAAAACCATGAGTGTGACTTGTGGTACAATTGTAACACCTGTTATAAACATAAAGTGCCTTGCTTTTCGGAGGCGTCTCAGACTGTTAAGAGCAGTGAAACGTGGCACACACCAATTTCTGTGCTTGTGTACGGATAAGGATGAATTGCAGTCGAGGCAGAGCTCATAAAGTCCTTTTTTTTTCTAGTCATAGAATAAGTCATACAGTAGTTGCCATATATACTGTAATAAGGTATGAAAAATTTAAATTAAAAAACAAAATAAGCTCTGAGTCATCAATCAAATTACAGAACATCTTTAAATGGGGGATTGTTCTGCGTGTATAATGGTCTATTATTTTGGCAACACTTTACAATAACAGTACATGAATAATCATGCACTAATACCTGAATTAATACTTACTTAAATAGGAACTATTGATAAATTAAGGCATGTACTAATCACGAACTAATGAAGAGCTAAAATTAACTACGACGTGAGTCTTATGAATTCACGCGCGAATAACGACTACCTTAAGTACACATAACTCATCATTAGTTCATATTTAAGTACAGTAAGGTATTAGTGCATAGTTATTCATGTACTGTTATTGTAAAGTGTTACCATTATTTTTTATTAATATTTCCCAAGCCATCCTCACCGGTATATCACATAATGTAATGAATGTATGACAGTTGATTTTACATATAAGTGTACATATAACTTTGTATGTTATGTGGAAAGTATGAATCCTGTCATTTAAACCATTGTTACGTAACTGAACTCAAATCAAAAATGGATTTCCCCCCTAACGCCTTTTTTTCATGTCTTTCAAACATCTTCAGCCTCGCTGGGGCGTCACTTCGGTTTAACATTGCAGTCCTGACTAAGATCTGTCATGATTTATCTTCTGTTTTCGAAGTCTGTTAACGTTGCTGCTTAGAACGTAGCACCAAACGAACTTATTGACGAATTCCTTTTTTTTTTTTAATCCTTTCTTTAAAAAGTGCAAAGCAGTGATGCTACAGTACAAATGCTTTTCTAAAGATGTGTTATTTTGGAGAAGAAACATCAAACGCTCAGTTACATCGGAGCAAAGCAGCATGTCGTACTGTAGACAGAAGGGGGCATGTGGTAAAGTTTTGAAATCCAAAGGGCATTTGCGTTCTTTCTTTTTCTTCCACTGTCAAGGGAGCGGACTGCTTACTGAGTGCACACTCTTCTGTTCCGCTGTCAGTCTCCGCCATGCATGAGGGGTTCGACTCTGGAGGATAGAGAGCTGCTGAGAATTTCAGGGATTCAGTCGTCACTCTGAAATCATAAACATCTCCCACTCCAACCCTAAGCTCTAAAAATACATAGACTTTCCCTCCCGTCGCTTTTGTTCAGGTCCATCTGATTCTGAACGTCCTCCAGAGAGCCGTGCTGGACTGCTCCACACATCAGAACCCTGTGTTTTTACGAGGTTTTTTTCTCTTAATCTGTCTTTGATGCCTTGATCTGTTTTCTTTTTCAGAGGAGCGTTTGAGTGCTGCAAGTCCTCAGCGCCACTTTAAGAGATATTACTGTTGAGAGAGAATTTTGATTTTGATTCTCTCTCTCTCTCTCTCTCTCTCTCTCTCACTCTCTCTCTCTCTCTCTCTCTCTCTGTCTGTCTCTGCTTCTTGCCTCATGAAGAAGGATAACTGAAATCTTGCTTGGAGGGATGTGACAGAGCAAACAGAATAATAAAAAACCAAAAAAGGAAGAAATTACACTTCAGGATGAAACATGGTTGATTATTCACCCGCGAGATGCGCGACTGGAAATTTCCTTAACGTCCTACTAGTGCAGATTCGCGCCTCATTTCGTTTGTTCGGGTGGCGGCCCATAGTTCAGACATGATCGCTGAACGCAAAACATCATTATCCCGACGGCTAATGAAACGCATCTATTCGTCCGCGCTTTGCCGAAAGCATCATTTCTCATGCCGGAGCTCGTGAATGAGCCGAGCTCCTCGCCGAGGCCCTAATTAAACTCAGCGCCTGGCCTCGTCTCACATTCCCTCGGCCCCCTGAAGAACAATGCAGGCTCCTGATTTGCCGTGATTGATTCTCACCTTCGCATTCGCACCATTCACCTCGTTATGTGCCGTTTTTCCTCCCTCGCCGGCCTCCCAGATTAGCCGGCCACCGTAAAACCACACGACGTAATTAGAAGGGAACATAATAAAGTGCACTTCGCATCGGTCACTCCCCCACCGTTTAATCAGCCATCGCACTGCTGTCAGAACAGATTTGTGTGACGAGGCAGAAGTGAAGGTCCAGCTTTCTCACCTGTTAGAGGAACCAATAGCTTATTTACTTCATTTCATTATTTATTTAACAACCGTCAGAAGTCATTAGGTGGACTTTTATTGGATTCGTGTTATTTTTTTTAGCACAAATACAAAGTGTGAGAACATACCATAATAGTCTCCGTGTCCATGCTGGTGTGCCCTGTCGTCATAGATACTGATCCGTTAGCTAGCATGGGTATTTGTCAAGGTCGCTTGCTTGCATTTTATTATATAACCTAACTACTGTTGCAAAAAAAAAAAAAAAAAAAAAAAAGACAGTGGTTCTAGCTAGTGGTTCTAAAAAAAAAAACTATAGAAACCATCACAGAAATTCTAATGGTTTCCACTACAAATCATTACAAACCATCAGTTAACAATTAAAACCATGAACAATACCATTATTGGTCCTTAATGGTATCCACTAGAAATAACATGCCACCAACAGAAGGCAATAAATCCCCTTTGTAACCATTAAAACCATTACAAATTCTATGAGGGTTTCTACTGCTTTTTTCAGCAGGGTAGTTAGTTTGCTAATGCTTGCTAGTAAAAAGCTAGCATACTACTTTCATTGCAGTACTTTAGATAAACATAAAAAGCTAGCTAGTTATTGTGTTTAAGCTATGTTTATGCTATTAGCTGGCTAGCTAAACTTTTTTAATGGAAGTCAAGCTGACTAGCATTACACTGAAAGGTTGTCAATGGAGTAACTAGATATACATTTCTAAATACCTAGCTGTGTTTGAGCTATTGGCTGGCTAGCAAACGTTGCCATAAATATAGCTAGCTGCCTAGTGTTAAACTTAGATGCTGTCAGTGGAGTAACTAGATGTTTAAATACCTAGCTGTGTTTAAGCTGTGTGTAAGCTATTTGCTCACTACTTAATATTTTCAGAAATTTAACTAGCTGACTAGCATTGCACTGAAAGGTTGTCATTAAAGTAGCTAGACATAGACATCTAAATACCTAGCTGTGTTTAAGCCATTAGCTGGATATCTAATCTTTCCAGAAATATACCAGCTGACTAGTGTTAAACTGAGATGCTGTCAATGGAGTAACTAGACACAGATGTCTAAATACCTAGCTGTGTTTAAGCTATAAAATAATGTAAGCTATTGTTACACAGAGATACTGTCTCAATGGATTGCTAGCTACTTCCACATTGTAAGTTGGATGGATTCCAAGGGTGGGGAATATATATAATATTTCATGTCAAGTCACGCAAATTGTATCATATCATCTGTATACAGATGTACAATGGGGGGAAGTATCGAACCTCCAGGACCTTAGTACAACATCCAAAACAATATCTAGACTTTGAATGTAGGGTTAAAGTGCAAATACTATGCCAAGAGAACAATGTAAGTCAATGTAAGTCAAGCACAAAGCTAAAGTTTGAGTTATTGTCCAGTAATGTGTAAAAATAGATTTAGCCTTTGTTCTTGCATAATAGTAGGAGGAGTCATTTTTGAGGTTTCTGAGTATTCATAGATTTGTTGCGAAAACTGCAATAAATGAACATCTGTGAGAAGACTAAACCTGCAGAAGAACGAAGTTTGACTTGTTTCTGTTGTGAATGATGTTAGCTCCACATCTGCTGGTATTTATAGATTTCTAAAGAATGGTTAGTTCAGGTCTCACTTCCCTTAACAAACAGGTCTGAGAATAGAATAACATACTTTCACACATCGAAAAACCCCAACAAAACCAAATAACATGGCTTAACACCTGTGAACATGCTCCACAAAGCTTCACCAGCTTTTTTCTGTCTCATTTCAGGATCAACGTGCACTCTGACAGCAGAGATGGGTTGTGGGCTGAGGAAGATCCGTGAGACAGACGACGGCAGTCCTGGGAAGATCTACTCAACCCTCAAGAGACCGCAAGTAGAGACCAAGATCGGAGTGGCCTACACTTACTGCCATGTGGACTTCCTGGTTGGAAAAGAAGGTAAGTCAGTAGATCCATCTTCTAGCATGTCAATATGGACAAATGTGGTCACAAGGAACAAGCTGGTGAGCAAAGACACGTTCATGGGATGTCTACATTATATCCAGAGTGGAAGATTGTCCATCTTTGGAAGACATAGAAAAGAAAGCTGTGTGGTAATATGCAGGACATCAAAAAAGGATTTAAGACCAGAACTGAATTCAATTGGTCCAAAAGAAAATAGTGTCAGGCTTAATAATCGATATCTACATGAACACCTGTGCGTCCTTCTGGAAAACCCATCGCATGCCGCTGAGGCTGAACTGCTGATGTGGATATGTTTTATTTACATTTTTTATCTTTCTGCAAATATTGTGCTGTGTAAGTAGCCAGTTTAACAGTTTAACCAACACTATTGCGAAAAAAAAAAACAGTCAGTCTGTCTGAAGACGCCTAAAACCTTGCTAACTAAGTGTGATTTCATCATATTTGATTAAGTTGGGAAATGGACATAAGTCTAATCAGTTCAGTTAACTGCACTACATTCAAGTAATCAGATACCGGCTGTTAAAATGTCTGCGATGCTCCTGCCCCACAGTCGGACTGAAATCTTTAAATGCTTTTAAAAAAAAATCCTTTAAAAATGCTAGAACTTTACTTTTGGTGGATGCAAATGAGAAATATATTTCAGTTCAAGAAAGTCTGTAGTTTTAGTTGTGTAGTTTTAGTCAGAACTATATATAGTAGAAAAACAAAATGTGACCATGTGAAGGGATTTCCCAGGCCACAACACGTTCAAGCAGGAAAAACACTAAAACACCAACCCTGTTCCTGGAGATCTACCTTCCTGTAGGTTTCAACTCCAACCAAAATCTAACACACCTGTTTTAGTTGATCAAGAACTTCTTAAGGCAATGATTAGACGGACAAGTGGGCATGATTATGGTTGGAGCTAAAGTCTTCAGGAAGGTAGATCTCCAGGAAAAGGGTTGATGACCACTGATGTACAGGACTCCAGGACCAGAATTGGGAACTGGTAATTGAGAGGGTCCTTAATTCTTCGCCACACCCAATAGTCAACCGAGACCAAGACCAACTGGTTAAACAGGTGGAATCATGTGTGACTCCTGCTTGGTTGGAATGAAAACCTAAGGTCATGCCAACTCTTTTTGGAAAGGATTGAGAGTTTTCAGTGGAAGAAGCTCTGAGAACAATACAATAAAATCAGACTGAGCTTAATTATAGAGCGCCCGTTTACTCAGCTTAATTAGCTCTTTCAGACTCTGTTTACCCATAAAGGGCTGCCACTCATCAAGACGATGAAGCACATATCACTTTGAATAACTGTTAAGATTGGATTAACACTGCAGTCATGCCGTGATGTGTCACATTCCCTCCATCTCGTTATTGCACTTCACCTCCAGTGCCATTATTTACACTCCCACCTGTGTGTACACCTGCCATCAGGAGGATCCTCGAAGTGTGAAGGGTTTTTAGGGCTAAATTTTTCATAAATATTGTTCACATTGTTGCAAATTGAAAGTGAATGAGAGGAAGATGACTATTGGGCTTAATGGGATATTCTCTGATAAGTAGAAGATAAGGTAAGAACCTAAGGTTTTTTGTATATATAGTGATATGCACAATTTGCCTGGTTTCCTCTATCTCGTCCATATACTTTATAGTTTATAGTGAAACCTAAAAGTATTTTTTTTTTCCAGAATATGTCCTTATATTATGCTAACTGGAAGAGCAGTGAGTGAAGCGTAAAACCGGTGGTGGATAAAAAAAAAATCTTCAGACTTTTGTTTGCAGTATCAGATTAGGAGTTGTGTCTCAAACTGTACAGCCGTAGCCAAAAGTTTTGAGAATGACACAAATATTAATTTTCACAAAGTCTACTGCTTCAGTGTTTTTAGATCTTTTTGTCAGATGTTACTAACTGTTACTGAAGTATAATCACAAGCATTTCATAAGTGTCAATGGCTTTTATTGACAATTACATGAAGTTTATGCAAAGAGTCAATATTTGCAGTGTTGACCCTTCTTTTTCAAGACCTCTGCCCTTCTTGACACCAGGCCATCCTCCAAAAGTCTTCACCTTACTGTGCATGCAGACGCACTCACACCTGCCTGCTGCCATTCCTGAGCAAGCTCTGCACTGGTGGTGCCCCGATCCCGCAGCTGAATCAACTTTAGGAGACGGTCCTGGCGCTTGCTGGACTTTCTTTGGCACCCTGAAGCCTTCTTCACAACAGTTGAACCTCTCTCCTTGAAGGTCTTGATGATGCAATAAATGGTTGATTTAGGTGCAATCTTACTAGCAGCAATATCCTTGCCTGTGAATCCCTTTTTGTGCAAAGCAATGATGGCTGCACGTGTTTCCTTGCAGGTAACCATAGTTAACAGAGGAAGAACAATAATTTCAAGCACCACCCTCCTTTTAAAGCTTCCAGTCTGTTATTCTAACTCAATCAGCATGACAGTGTGATCTCCAGCCTTGTCCTCATTAACACTCTCACCTGTGTTAACGAGAGAATCACTGACATGATGTCAGCTGGTCCTTTTGTGGAAGGGCTGAAATGCAGTGGACATGTTTTTTTGGGATTAAGTTCATTTTCATGGCAAAGAGGGACTTTGAAATTAATTGCAATTCATCTAATCACTCTTCATAACATTCTGGAGTATATGCAAATTGCCATCATAAAAACTGAGGCAGCAGACTTTGTAAAAATTAATATTTGTGTCATTCTCAAAACTTTTGGCCACGGCTGTAGACAAAAGTTATAGCTACACAAACAAGATCACACAAACAAGTACTCAGTTTGGAATTTGTTTAATATCTTTCAAACACTTGGCATGAACCAAAATTCCTGCTAGGTTTCCTTCTGTTTTGCAAACAAAAGAGTTGAGACTTCCTTTAAAATCTCTCAGACTTTCTCCACCAATCCAAGCCGGTTGCCTGATTAGAGTTCGTTCTATATCTGGATCTTCCTCTCATAACGCATATTTGTTACTGTTAAGTTGACGCAAGGTGCTGGAAGAGGTGTTTATGAAGGAGTGTGGAGGTTCTGTGTGAAATCCCGAACCCCGCTGAACATGAGGAGAACGGTGACGGAAAGCTCCGGAGGCTAAATATAACTGTCAGAGTGTTATTGTTCACAAAAGCAGGGTGTGATGAAACGTCTTAGCGAGTGGTGTGAGACGGCGCGTGTGCTAACAATTCAGCCCAGAGATCACATTAATCCTGTATAGAGCTTTCAGATGAACACTGAACTCTATCTGGGGCTTAGAGGCTCTCTCGTGCTCTCTCTCTCTCTCTCTCTCTCTCTCTCTCTCTGGAATACAATATCCTCCTGATGGTAGTCTGGGTGTTCAGTTATGTGTCAGAATAGCTAATATGCAAGAGTAAAAAAATGATTTCTTATAGATGATGTTCAGCTCATCTTTGTGAAATGAAACAAAAAGATGATTTTAGTGCACGTTTCATTCCTTTAGACGAGTATACTCGGGAATGTAAACTAAATTTTGCAACAGTTCATTTTTTTTTCTTTATTAAAGAATGATACATCATTCTTTTCATTTGTTTATTGTTTCTTTTTTTGTGATGTGAACGTCCACGAAGTTACGTTATAGCAGCTATAAACAGTCAATCCCTCACCCAAAAACCTAAAGTTACAGCTTTACCTCTGAGTATTGCAAACACTAACACTAGAGACTCCTTCCATATCAAATAAACTTTACCTGACAGAAGATTTCACCATGACTAGAAAGTAAATAGAACTTTCTTTTTTTTTTGTTTGACTGGGATGTATAGTACATTGTGTCAGTTCATTATTACTATTATTATTATTATTATTATTAGGGGCAAAGCACTGAAGGTGCGTAGGCACCCTATTGTTATTCTACCTTTTCTTTTACCTCTTCTTCTCATTATTATTATGTCTAAAAAACCTTCTCACACATTCACAGATTATTGAATTAGTTGTAGGTTCCAGTGTAGCCAATAAAAGAGAAATAAATACATTCATTAAAATTGTGTATTAAATAAAAATGAATAAAGTGTACAATAAAGTGTCAAATGGAACAAAATTGTACAAAATAATATAAAAATATAAAATGTATATAAATGTACTGTATATTAAATAAATAAATAAATAGCTTTAGTCGATTTTTCACGTTTTCAGAGTGGTGTTTTTTCCGTTCATGCTCTGTAGCTTATTTTTTCAAAGAAAGCATTCATGCTCGATTTTCTTGAAATTTTCTTTATAGCTACAGATAATAAACCAAATCCTAAAAGAAAATAGAAAAAGAACAGAAAGTGTATGATACCAGTATGAGGACAATAAACTCCAATATGTGAGATTGCCTCAGTGAGTGTAATGATCCCTAACACTGCTCTGCTAGAGAGACTGAGATGCTTATTGCTTAGTCATATTAATCAAGTTTATGGTGCCGTGGTCAAATCCATGTGTTCATCTCCCAGCAGACGTGTATGAAAGTACAGCGTGTTGTGTTTATGCTGAACATTACAATCTAGTATGATTAGGAGGAGCAGACAAATCGTTCATAGATCTCATAGACAGTGAAGCGTGCCAGATGGTATAATTATGTCGAAGTGTACTGTCAGGAGAGCAAAGTTATCAATTTAATAGGATGCTCAGACATGACACCCACTTGAACATCGGCCTAAATTAACAGCGGAATTTCCCCTCGAGGGGAAAAAAATCTACATGTACGGTGTTAAAGCAGCGCTCGACCCAGGAAAGCAGACGAATCGACCGTGCATGCTGCTTATGATGTTTGTCACGTTCCTGATTTTCCGCGAATGTGATTTTTCGACTGTTTAAAATGTCAGGTAGATAAGGAACACAAAACACAGTGGCTCAGAGGCCGAGTCAGCACCACACACCCTCAGGTTTTGTTGACTACCGGGAGAAATCATTTTTAGTATGAGTCCACCTTCGACCTGAATGAACGAAAATAAACTCACACACATCAGCAGGGGCAGTGAGTCAGGGATCTACAGGGAACTGAGCTTCTTCTGTGACCTTCATTTCTTAAAGTGGCTTCTTCCCACTTTTCAGCTAAAGCAGTAGGAGCCTATTATGTATGGCTCAATTTAACTGGGGAAACAAGGGGTTGCCTTGGGCCCTGCAGGGCGATTAAAGTGTTTTGGAGGACGTAAGCAAGATTCCCTCAAAAGTACTTTCCTTAAAAAAAAGATGCACTATTATTATACTTATTTTGCTTATTAGATTGAGCACTAGGGGAACGGTGGCAATCCCATGTCCGCCCTGTGTGCGCGGAGTTTGCATGTTCTCCCTGTGCTTCGGGGGTTTCCTCTGGGGTACTCCGGTTTCCTCCCCCAGACTGTGTGTGCAATTATGCCCAGGGTGTCCCCTGCTTTGTGCCCTGAGTCTACAAGCTATATACAGGAATGACAATAAAAACCCACTTGACTTGTCTTGCCTTGATAACAAAATAGATTCTTTGCTCCATTGAAAGAGTACAACTACAGATCAGATGGTTAATCATAACCAACGTCTTGCTCCTGGTCATATATAAAAACCCACCATTCCGCAGTTATTTTACAGAATCCTCCGCTGTCCTTCACCCTCCTGCATAAGTCATCTTGACGTGAGAGTGTGACGGCGTATTTACATGCAAAGTTGCCTAATAATGCGAGAAAGTAACTCTTCGTGACTTCTGAAAATGGCAACATGACTGATGGCGCGACTAAACCTACAGGGGAACAGTCTTATTTTGCAATGCTAACCGACCACTTAGGAGCTTTCATTGATTAGCATTTTTGGAAGAATGCAAATTTGAAATACTGATTAACAGATCAGGCTGAGTGCAGATTGGGAGGTGAAAAAAAGTATGCAAGGTTATTTTTTTGTGCACTAAATTAGAGTGAACGGATGCAGGAAATCCCCCCGTGCGCACACACACACACACACACACACACACACACACACACACACACACACACACACACACACACACACACCTCCCCTTCATCACTTCACCACCCGGAAAAAAAACTCAGATGGAAAAGGACTCGGCTAGAGACGCATTCAGGCGAGAATTCGACGGCCATTTGGTTCGCCGCATTGCTTTTCCCCATTTCACCCGAGCTGTGTGGATGACTGCCATTGTTCTGATGAGTCCACGGACACAGACTGCAGATCACTCCCATTCCTCTAAATAGAGGCAGCCTAGCATTCTCTGCCCTCAGCATCTTTTTAGAAAAGATTGTCTATACATCACATTACCTGCAGTAGTGGTGTGTAGTTTGGCCTAAAGCTACAATATATTGGTCAATTCTCTCACACTTTACTACTTACTGTATATTATCCTTATATTTTAGATTTGTGTGACGAGAAATGTTAAAAAAAATGACTAAATCATGTCTACTAGATATAAGCAAATACCTAAATCCTGCAGTTGTCTGTAAAGGAATAATCTGGTAGAACTTCACACTTTTCCATCTATCCCAATTATATTCGATCAGCCAAGACATGTATGGTGTCTGATATTTAGTTTTAGTTTTGTCCTGGAGCTACAAGGATAACAGGAAAACTAAGATTAGACCTACCTACTCTTCCTAGCGTCGTGCAAAGGGGAAAATCCATCCTGAAAGACTTACATAATCTTTATCATTTGTTGTGGTCTTCAACAGCATCCAAGGTTTATTTTGTAATGAAATTTTTACACTTTTTTAGAAACCTCTTGGAGGTGCACGGTAGCTTAGTGGTTAGCACGTTTGCCTTACACCTTCATCGTTGGTGGCTCAAATCCCAGTTGGCATGTTCTCCCCGAGCTTCAGTGGTTTCCTCCCGGTACAACCGTGGCCAAAAGTTTTGAGAATGACACAAATATTAGTTTTCACAAAGTCTACTGCTTCAGTGTTTTTAGATCTTTTTGTCAGATGTTACTAACTGTTACTGAAGTATAATCACAAGCATTTCATAAGTGTCAATGGCTTTTATTAACAATTACATGAAGTTTATGCAAAGAGTCAATATTTGCAGTGTTGACCCTTCTTTTTCAAGACCTCTGCAATTGGCCCTGGCATGCTGTCAATCAACTTCTGGGCCACATCCTGACTGATGGCAGCCCATTCTTGCATAATCAATGCTTGGAGTTTGTCAGAGTTTGTGGGTTTTTGTTTGTCCACCCGCCTCTTGAGGATTGACCACAAATTCTCAATGGGATTAAGGTCTGGGGAGTTTCCTGGCCATGGACCCAAAATGTCGACGTTTTGTTCCCCGAGCCACTTCATTATCACTTTTGCCTTGTGGCAAGGTGCCCCATCATGCTGGAAAAGGCATTGTTCGTCACCAAACTGTTCTTGGATGGTTGGGAGAAGTTGCTCTCTGAGGATGTTTTTGTACCATTCTTTATTCATGGCTGTGTTCTTAGGCAAAATTGTGAGTGAGCCCACTCCCTTGGCTGAGAAGCAACCCCACACATGAGTGGTCTCAGGATGCTTTACTGTTGGCATGACAAAGGACTGATGGTAGCGCTCACCTTTTCTTCTCCGGACAAGCTTTTTTCCAGATGCCCCAAACAATCGGAAAGGGGATTCATCAGAGAAAACGACATTACCCCAGTCCTCAGCAGTCCAATCCCTGTACTTTTTGCAGAATAGCAGTCTGTCCCTGATGTTTTTCCTGGAGAGAAATGGCTTCTTTGCTGCCCTTCTTGACACCCGGCCATCCTCCAAAAGTCTTCGCCTTACTGTGCATGCAGACGCACTCACACCTGCCTGCTGCCATTCCTGAGCAAGCTCTGCACTGGTGGTGCCCCGATCCCACAGCTGAATCAACTTTAGACGACGGTCCTGGCGCTTGCTGGACTTTCTTGGGCACCCTGAAGCCTTCTTCACAACAGTTGAACCTCTCTCCTTGAAGGTCTTGATGATCCGATAAATGGTTGATTTAGGTGCAATCTTACTAGCAGCAATATCCTTGCCTGTGAATTCCTTTTTGTGCAAAGCAATGATGGCTGCATATGTTTCCTTGCAGGTAACCATAATTAACAGAGGAAGAACAATAATTTCAAGCACCACCCTCCTTTTAAAGCTTCCAGTCTGTTATTCTAACTCAATCAGCATGACAGAGTGATCTCCAGCCTTGTCCTCGTTAACACTCTCACCTGTGTTAACGAGAGAATCACTGACATGATGTCAGCTGGTCCTTTTGTGGAAGGGCTGAAATGCAGTGGACATGTTTTTTTGGGATTAAGTTCATTTTCATGGCAAAGAGGGACTTTGAAATTAATTGCAATTCATCTGATCACTCTTCATAACATTCTGAAGTATATGCAAATTGCCATCATAAAAAGTGAGGCAGCAGACTTTGTAAAAACTAATATTTGTTTCATTCTCAAAACTTTTGGCCACGGCTATACTCCAGTTTCCTCCCCCAGTCCAAACTCATGCGTTGTAGGCTGATTGGTATCTCTAAATTGTCTGTAGTGTGTGAATGTGTGACCAGTTGTGCTCTGTGATAGGTTGGCACCCTGTCCAGGATGTCCCCCGCCTTGGGCCTAGGCTCCAGGCTCCCCGTGACCCTGTGTAGGATAAGCAGTATGGATGGATAGAAACTTCTTTTATCAACCTACTTGTGGTATTTTTACACTGGTTAACGCTTTCCTACATTACCCACGATGCAATTCGACTACCTGCTTATCTTTTCAATATCTATGTAGAAATTCTAGATCAGTTTAATTCCCGGAACTTGTGATTCGACCTAGCCTTATGATTTAAACATAACTTCAGTGAATCATTGGATTCAATCATGCTAACAATGTTATATCACTGTAAATCGTATAACATGGCACGACACGCCATCACTTTCCCAGTGTTCTAGCTCAATCTTGTAAATAGATTTGTTTACTGACGTGTGCTGTGAGTTCAGGCCGGCTTGAATGATAGCACCATGAGACGACTGTCAGCTTCCTGAGAGGTTCGATATAAGATATGAAACTAGCGCCAGTTTTCTCTTACACATGTCAGAAAAGCTGAGCGTGCGCACTATGACAGCTCCTGTCAACAGGAAACGCAGATCTGTGCACAGTTCCTTCCTCCCCGCGCCCACGGTGTCAAAGCTCAGCTCACTGAACTGCGCTTTAGCTGAAGAGGAAATTCTCTGCCTCCTTCCTGTGTCTAGGGTACTTTTTTCTCTCTTTCTCATTACCTCAGTTCGGCCCTGCACTCGATGTGGCACGCTTACATGTCTAAACGTTTCCCCCCTGTTTTTTCAGTGGGAGTTTGAATGGTTCTTCCTCTGATTAGATTTTCCTGGCAGGCGCTCGATGAGTCTGGTTTGGTTCATGTCGCTGCTCAGGGGTGTTTACCTTCAGTGCTGGCTGTCATTATCGGGCTTGTGTTTAACATCTGAGCATCTGCTTTTGTCTCTGAGAGAGAAAGAGAGACAGAAACATCTGAGCATCTGAGCATCTGCTTTTGTCTCTGAGAGAGAAAGAGAGACAGAAAACACTGATCGGTGATACCTCCCTGATGTCTCTCATTGTCCTTTTCCTCTTCTATCCAATGTGATGTTTTCAATTGTGTGGAAATGCAATCTCTAAAATCTGTGGGTGAAATTTTAAAAAAGTCTTATTCTCTCGCTCTCTCTGACATTGTCCAAATGAGACGTAAATGTCATTTTCACACATAAAGAGGCCTACGCGTTCTCTCCAACTGCCCGTAGGAAATAAGAAAATAGGAAATGCTATTTGTGGTCCTAGTCTCATAGTCACTTGGATTGTGAAACTAAGCTAATCAGCATGACAGCTGCTTTTTTCATTCTTCCCTTCTCCATAACTCTTTGAGCTTATCACACTTGCAATATTTTTAGCAAGCGTTTCGAGAGCAAATGAATTATATTGAGGAGCAAGGGTGGAAAAAGGACATCCACCCATTTTCCTTACCGCTTATCGTACACAGGGTCAGAGGAGATCCTGAAGCCTATCCAAGGGAACTTGGGGCACAAGGTGGGGGACACCCTAGATGGATTGCGAACCCATAGGAGGGCACAATTGCACACACTACAGCGCCCTTGGGGAGGAAAGCAGAGTACCCAGGGGAAACCCCCAAAGCACATGGAGAACATGCAAACTCTGTGAGCAGAGGGGAGATTTGAACCCCCAACCCGCGAGGTACAAGGCAAACATGCTAACCATTAAGCCAACGTGCACCCTGAAAAAGTACAAAGTACAGTAAATGAGAAAGAGCTGACCACGAGTTCATCCTGAGTAACTAGTGTGCTAAGCAATCAGTCACAAAGAAAATATTCTGCTCCAAATTTAGCTTTCTGTTTAGCTAATATTTAATACCAGTCAGCAACTTGCTAGTAGTTTGTCTCCTGTAGCAACTACTACTGTTTTGTTATGTTTGTTTTTTTTTTTTATGTTTCACTGGAAATCAGTAGTAACAGTAATAAAAATGTACAGCCTGCAGTACACTATGCTATTTATACACATCACCTTTGTTTAAAATATATTTAAGTTTGATTCAAATGTATTTAAGCTAACTGTACTAACTAGCTACAATCACAAATCTGCCTTTCTGTTTTCCTTCTCTTGAAGTTAGTAAGACAAAAAAGTTGTCATGTTTACCTTGTCATGGTAAAGAGAAACCTGAAAGCGCAATGTCCTGAACCCTTACTGACACCTTCCATAAATTCTAAATAAAGGCATTCTTACAGAAAACTTCACATTTATACACTTTTACTCTTAGATTATATGGCGCGTCCACCATAAAAGTCCTTGTGAATGAGTTGTTCCCAACGAAATGATAATATATTAGAATGTGTGCATTAATATTAACACCATCTGACCAATTAGATTTAAGAGAATTGAACAGCGCCATGGTGTAAAGCAAATTAATTGTCAATTTATCATTTGTAGCTTGACTAAGTGTTCTTCTGTTGTTTCTGGTCAGTTTGTGAAACTCAGTTTTGCAGCACTGCATCACTGTCAGCTCCTTTAACAGCTTTGTATTTGGACTCAATTCTGCCTCACTTGTAAATCATTTTGGATAAAAGTGTCTGCCAAGTGAATAAATGCGAATACGAATGTAAATGAGAGGCCCTGGTGTGGTTCCAGCTGGGAAGTCCATCAGCCCCCCCCCCCACACACACACACACACACACACACACAAATATACTGTACAGTACAAACTCCAATACGTTGCACCCTAGAGGCCCACTTTCACTGTTCATTTAAAACTTCAACATGTTTTATTAAAAAATCTTTTCAGAATGTGAAATGTAGGGTGTCTAATGACTAGTATCTTTTACACCACCCCCAGTCCATCATCTTCCATCTTTAAAGCCTGCCTGACAATAAAAAAGATGGGCTGCTTGCTGTGAACCCAACCTCATTTGATCAGTTATTGTGCATTCAACACTGATTTCATGTTACAACATGAAATACTGACAAATTACCCACTCGGATCGAAGCCGACTCGCTCAGTCGGGGATCCTGAAATGTGGAAATGAGAGACAGCGAAGCTGAGTGGGAAGCAAAATCCATTAAAAAATGGTTAAAATGCTATTTTTTTTCACATGATGAATGAAAGCAGGCATTACGGCTCTAAAACAAATGCATAATGTCTCCTAACTTGCTCGAGTTTCGGACTCACAAGGGTTTCCATGGAATCCGTCTCCGCGCCGGGATTGCGGAGC
This sequence comes from Cranoglanis bouderius, assembly GCA_023630585.1. NCBI lineage: Eukaryota > Metazoa > Chordata > Actinopteri > Siluriformes > Cranoglanididae > Cranoglanis > Cranoglanis bouderius. Next base: position 25,834,588 of record CM042539.1, read on the forward strand.
TGTTTCCATGACGATCGGCCACCTGTTGTTCTGGGGCTTTCGCACGTCTGTCAGGAGACTAGTGGCGATCGGGAATTTCATGTTACATCAGTCCTTTTCTTTGTTTGATCCATGGTGACTAAGTTCTGTGTGGTTATAAATTCGATGGCACGTATGGATAAGCCTTATCTGATTTTTGTGATAAGTCCATGCACTTATAGTTATATGCATTAATCATACTGCACATCCACAATTAGGCAGATATCTGACATTTGTCACAAAAACATTGTCAAAAAATGCTCCTAATGCTCCTAAACATCTAATTTATCTAATTTATCATTGCGTAAAATGCCATGGTTCCACTTGACCTTTTATTCGCATTTGAGACAAAATTCTAAATGACTCATCAACCCCATTATACATAGATCTTAATTTATCATGAAGCATTATCTCTATTAGCTTTTTCATCATTCATTTCCACTACATTTATTCATTTGCCAATCGGGATTTTGGCACAGGTCTTGACGATTTGGTAGATTTTAAACTCACAACTTTGCAATCCCTAGCTCAGAACCTTAAGGTGCCTCCAGGATGAAACAAGGTCTTGCCCTGCCTTTGAAGCCAACACGTTTTGTACCTGCAGAAACACAGGCCTAGTCCAACTGGCCAATTCTCATGAAACCACGTTCTTGACTGATACTGATGACTCATCACCCCCAGACAAAATCTTTTGAACACGAACTGACTACTTGCGCCGTTCAGCTATTTCCTGCAAACTCGAGAGGATGCCGCTCTGCATCATGCTCCCTTCAAGCCTCTAGCAAGGTTTGATTTGACCCACCATACCTCAAGACTTTTCTCTGTCCTGTGGCCAGGTGGTGCAATCTTCCTCTGGCTGTCCAAATAGCTGAGTCACTCTTCAAAGCAAGAATGTTGGGCTCTTAAGTGGTACAACAGAAAGGCCTTTGTCCTATTACATTTATGGCATTTGGCACACACCCTTATCCAGAAGGACTTACATTTATTTCACTTATACATCTGAGCAATTGAGGGTTAAGGGCCTTGCTCAAGGGCCTAACAGTGGCAGTACTGGGATTTGAACTCACGACCTTCTGATCAGTAGCCCAACATCTTAACCACTGAGCTACCGCCACCCCAACAGCAAACATATTATTGGAAGATCATTAGTTTGAATCCCGGTGATGCTACAGCCTTCCATGGCTGGGAGTCCTAGAGAACAAAACTGGCTGTGCTCTGTGGGTGGGAGGGATGGCAATTCTCTGTCCTCTGTCAATCACTGCAATGCCAGCCAATTGTAAGCGCCTGTGAGCTTATGTATTCAGAAGAGGGCAGATAGTTCTTTTCTTCCAAGTGTGCTAGTTTGAAAAGATAGTAGTTGGCTTCACGTGTTTGCTCTCCCCGGTTGCTAGCTGTTGTATGATAGGGGAGAACTTGCTAGTGGGTGGGAATTGGCAGATGACTAAATTATGGAGAAAAATGGTTGAAAAATTCAAAGACTGAAGCCTGAAAACTCCACATGTATTGTTTTTGTCACTGTACTAACATCTTGCACTAACTCCTCTCTAACATTCTTATACCCTGACCTATTTGTACTAGCATGAGGATGTTTATAATGGAGACTACAAAGCATTCCTGTAAATCTGCCAAATGTTGTACTCCAGGAATGCTAGAGACCCCATGTTGGACCCTTGAGCAAGACCCTTTAACCGCTTGACTGTTTGGATTAGATTCTGCCTCATAAATCACTGTAGATACAAACATCGATAATGGGGTAATGAATTAGTAAAGAATTTTGCCTCAACTTTCACTGGTATTTCAATAAAAAGGTCAGAGAAGAAGTCTAACATTTGGCATTTCCTGTTAACCCAGTCTTTCATGCACTGACTCATAGCTGATGTGTTATTAATCGATCTTTGTATTGTACATGGATTGGTCACTTTGGATAAAAGCATCTCCTAATAAAAAAAGAAGCATAAGCACAGATCATCTCCCATGTTCTCTGGTTGTAATTACACCGACTCTGTGAACCTTTCTTGGATTGTTTAAACTACAAAGGAATGCTAGGGTTAGACGGGGGACATGAGCATGGAGAGTTCCCTTTATTGACCGCACATTCTTAAAAACATGAATGCAGGATTTGAAGAAAAGGAAATACCATGTCAGTTAATGTAAATTTAAAAATGTAATTTAATTCAATGATACAGATTGTAGTTTGTGAATTGGAAAGGGTGTTAAAGAAGAGAATTAAATCAGGTATGCTAATATAAACATTCCCCTTACCACTCAATCCGCCAAGAACTATATGGTGTCTGGTTCTTAGTTAGTTTTGCGCTGAAGCTACAGTACAAGGCTCATGTAATTAACATGCCGTACTTCTGCTTGGACCTTCTGCACTTGTGACTCACGTTCTCCTGCTGTGGATTGTCCCACATGGGTACCTTAAAGATTTCAATTTATACCCTAAGTCTCACCTTGGGCCACTAGATCTTTTACTTGCCTAAATAATTAATTTATCATTTGTCCACCCCTGCTTCAGCTCAGTAGTCCAGAACCTAGGTGTCAGAGCTTCCAGTGCCCTCTTCGCTATAACTCTTCATTATGTTGATGCAACAATTATGACCAGTGACAGCACATATTTTACGCTCATGTGAAACAAATGTGCACTGTTATGAACAAGAAGAACAATTCACATGTCAAAAAGTCTGTAATCAGGACGCATCAAAGTGATGCCTGCGAACTCCAGAGGCGTAAAATAAGCTGCATGACAAAAGCATAGCGACAGCCAGCCATTTTCATCTACAGAGGAAGAAACGATGCTGATGAACAAGGCTGCCTATTTAAGCGAGCTCGTCTTTCAGGAGGCGTCTCCAAGCAACAGGGCTAAAACCCGGCGTCCGCCATATCCTGTCGAGCAAATACGCTTTTGAATTCCACAGAGTGGCTATTAATAGACTTTTTTACCTGCAAAACAAATCACTCATGCTGCTCTCCATTAGGCTCTGAGGCTTTCTTGTCACTAGAGGATTCGGTTCTGGGAAATACTGGCACTTTTAGGATTAACTCGCTCCGTGCAGTGCTTCACAATGAATGTTCAAACCACAAACTTTTTTTTTTTTTTTTTTTTTTTTTTTAGTTAAAGGTTTGGCATAGTGGTCAAATAGTGAACTTCTTCATCTTTAATCAAAGCATGCATTTACAGTATATCATACTAGTTATAGATTTTTTTCTATATTGAAAAATATTTTGCTTGACATATCAACAGAAAAAGGCACAGACTTTTAACCTCATTAAAAAAAAAAAAACAGATTCTCCATCCATAAATCCATCCATTTTCAAGTACCGCTTATCCCACACAGGGACATGGGTGAGCCTGAAGCCTATCCCAGGGAACTCAGGGCACAAGGCAGGGGACACCCTGGACAGGGTGCCAATCCATGAACAGGTGTACATTGAAATTTTGGACACTTTTCTCATTCCATCGATTGAAAACAGGTTTGGTGATGATGGTCATTTTTCAGGATGATAATGCATCTTGTCACAGAGCAAAGCGTGTTAGAGCTTAGGCATATCAACTCAATGACATGGCCAGCAAACAGTCCGGATCTCAATCTGATTGAAAATTTATGGTGGAAATTTTTTTAAAATTGGTCCATCCTGCAAAGCTGATCTGTCAACCACTATTCAAGAAAGTCGGAACCAGCTTGATGGAGAATATTGTTTTTCATTAATGAAGTCCATCCATCAAAGAATTCAGGCCAACATAAAAGCCCAAGGAGTAGCAAAAAAGTACTAATTTTGATTTTTTTTGTTGATGATTCCACATTTTTTTTCCTCAACATTGAGTGATTCCATAATTTTATCCTGCCATTAATGAAAGCAATTTAATTTAATCTGTTTGAGGTATGTTTCACAAAGCCAGAATGTTCAGCTATTAAACAAAAATTGTTTTGTGTCATATCTGTGATTTGTATATTTGCCACAAAGTAAAAAACAAAACAAAAAAAAAACAGGTGAGCATCCTCTAAGTGTGGTGATTCCACCATTTTTGGCATGGGTAGTAAGAAAATCTACGATTACTGTGTTGCTATTCTGAAATTTACTTGGACTAACTGTTCATACAAATAAGCTTGTGAGAGCGGACAAATATCCAAGTCTCACGCTGAGTGTTTGGAAATTTGAGAGCGGACGCTAGCTGGTGGATCCAATAAGATCTGCAGCAACATGAAAACTTATGCGAGAAGAGTTAAGTAAAGCCTTAACGTTCCACTAACACTCAGTCTGATTGGATCTCTGGGGCGCAGTAACTGCTTCCTGTTCTATCCATCTTCATGGGAAAGTTGGTGTGTAGGCCAGAGAGGCCATAAGTGAGAGGAAAGAGGACACTCAGGCAGCAGAGAAGTGAAGGAGCCCAGGGAGGTGACACACAGGCAAAGAAGTGGAGGATTTTGGAGAGGTTAGTGAGGTGTGCTATAGCTGGGGGGCTTGAGCTTAAAATTTTCCATTTTCCACTAAAGGCGTGTCACACAAAGCTAGGTATGGCCCAAAAATGGGCTTCAGAGGCTTAGCGATATCACCAATTTAGATTTATTGATTCAGCCGAAACTTTTTATCCAAGAAAGTTACTAATGAGGTTGAATTCATACCAGGTAAAGAGTGCAGTTCATGGATAACTGAGGATCCACTGACAATAATCAATAATAATAATGATACCAAAATGAGTAACTTACTTGGTATTAATCAATCAGGGGCATCACAGAACATGTTATTTAGCTATGTTTATTTTTCCCTGGTTTACATAGTGGTAATGACAAGCACACGTGTGTATTTGTGCACTTGGTCTACTAGAAATGCTTTCTTTATAACATTAGCAAGTTGATTGTAAGCAAAGTGTATTAACTAACTTTTTTTAGGTGCACGAGTAAATGATCACAATATCAAATGGACACCGGTATCAGTATCAATGCATCATTATTTATAATATATTACTGTGAGTGAAAATGGATATGAGAACAAAGATGGCTGCCTTTTGTTTTTCTGCAAATGCTTTGACATACACATTTAACATTTTCTATTTTTAAGACTACATTTGTTTTTTGAGAACTATTTATTGGCTGTCAGCTTTATGCAGCAGGAGAGCAATCTTGCCCTACTTGTGCCATTCTAGGCGAAAGTACATTATGCCAGATGCATTATATTCATTAGAAACCCAACTATCCCATTTTATCAAAAGGTCACTAGAATGAAGGCTCTGAGAAAGGAAAATAAAGGTGTCTTTATAAGCACCCCTTAGCCATTCGCTTCATTTGACAGCACATTTCAAAATATCTGCGACCTCACTCAAAAGGTTTTCAAAAGGCAGATGGCAGGTAAGAGGTCTTGCATTAATAAAAGCATGGCTTATCATTGATTATTAAAATGGGCTAGCATTGAACAGTGGTTAAGGTTTAACACTAGTTCCTGGAAGGTTAAAAGTTCAAACCCCAGGACCAGGGAACCAGTCTTCCTTTCCAAATCCTAAAATCCATCAAAAAAGGTTTAATCTAGCACCACCATTTATCTGAGGAACCTCTTTAAGGTTCTATGTAAAAAGAAAAAAAACCCAAAAGGTTAGGGTTGGATTCCAAGTAGAACCACCTTTAGGAAGCTTGCCTATCTAGAGAAACCTTGAGGAACCATAGAGGAACCTTATTTTCCCCATGATAGATGTAGACTGTTAAGTAATTGAAAAAATTTTACCACTACTTGTACTGGTTAGATATTAAATTCGATGTCGCTGTCAGAGCTCATAATGAAAAGACTGTGAAGCGTTACTTTTCTGTGACAGAGGGTTAATGCAAGAGGCATTCAGAAGAAAGAAAATGGTTGAAGAATACTACAAGCTACGTCTAGCCATGTCTAGGAGAGCATTCACTCAGCCTCATGAAGATTCAGAGAAAAAGCTCCTAATAAGAACGCTAGCCATGGAATTAGCATTAAGCTTTACAAGAGATCAAGAGATCACTGAGCACACTACAAATGACAAGCAAGACATGCAATACAGTAAAAAAGACAGGGTGGTCTACGATGCTAATTGTACAGAGCAATAGCAAGATGGTGCAAATTTCATGGCAGAGTTTCAGCATTTTTACGACAGTGCTGTTGAGTTCTCTATTCTGATTGGTCAGAAGCTGTTGATTCATTTTCTATAACAACAGCCCTGGCAATATTGCAACTTCAAATCACAGGTTTATTATTTATGCACTCATTCTAATATAGTATTGTTTCTATAGTCTTGACGTAAACAGATTTTAAAAAACAAGTGTTGTTGGAGTCTCCAGTGTCAGCTCTTTGTAACAGCCGGACATAAAGCTGTTTCTGTAAGTTTTCCAACACAAGAAAGTCTTCAGGACAATGGGCTGCGTTATTATTTGTTTTTTGTTTTTTGGGGTTTTTTTTGTCTTAACTGGTGAGGGCATGACTGTTAGCTGCTCTAATGTACCTGACAACTCTTTCATTGGATGTTCAACACCATTAAATATAACTATAAATGGATAAAAAGTACAACAGCATTGGGAAATTGCTGTGGTATAAGAGGAATAAAGCACATCTGGACATTCAGGTATTGGAAACTAATCAATTATCAGTGTGGTAACAGTAACTCTGCTTTAACATACCACCTGTTGTTGATTATTTTCCTATAACAGAATGACCTCACATGTTTTATTCCTTACATAAAGAATATAGATTTAATGTATTATCTAGAAAGATATTAGAAAGATATATAGAAAGCAGGTGGTAGTTACCTATGCAAGAGCATCCTGAACTAAATTCGAATCTAATGTCTATTATTATATATAAACTATAGAGATACACATGCTGGCGACAGCTAATATGATGTAATGTGAATAAATAAACCTGACACCCAGCTGAAGATTGTCCAGGAGAAGACTGTCCAGCATTAAAGTAATCATCTTTTTCAGCTTGAACAGTATCAGCCTGATTGCAGTACTGATTACACCATTAGTTCTGCAATGACATCTGGATCCAGCACTAATTCCCCGCAGAACTGGAACGAGTCTGATAGCGCCAATAGTGCACGCCATGCCCGGCGAATAAACACTTGACATGGTGTAATTACTCCGGAAAGTGTCATGTTTTTGTGTGTTAACTGGTGATGAGACAAAAGAGGCCCTGTTTTTTCCAATCACCAGGTGTACACACTGCCTGCATAAGAGTGTCGGTAAAGTGGGTTGTCATTTCTTTGAATGCACCCAATCAGAAAGGAAATCATCTTTCAGTGTCAGCCACACACTTATGCAGCAGGTTGGTGGAATTGTAAAATTTAAGGGAAAGAAAACGTGTTCACATAGCACTACATTTAGGACAGACTTGATTACGGGAAAAAGACACAAATAAAAGAAAATAGACAATGTAAATCATTGTAGAACAGTAGAAAGCCAGCAGAATTGGTCAGGGAATTCATTTGTGCATCTGAATTATAGACGCTTTTGGGTAGGATGGAGCAGTCCTTGTTCTAGTTGGCATAAAGCGTTTTAATGTAATTCTTGCTTTGTAAGTGGTCGTGATTAAATACACTTCTGTGTTATTTTTATTCTTCGTCCCTCTGTGCTTTCGATATAGGGAAAAAGGGCCGAGGCTGAAATGGCCGACTTAATGAGCATAATGCATTTCAGTGAAGTGACATTCCATTAGAACGAGGACATGTTTCTCCACCCACTGCCTAAAGCTGCACTCATAAAGATCATCATATCATCAAGTGCATTAAACACCAAAGAGGACAAAAATACTGGGTTCTGACCAGAGCTGTAGTTACAAGCCTTTAAAAATGGATGACTTATTCTGATTTACTTTATTGCCCTGTCCTGCTCATTTTAAACCCTCAAAGAGAGCAACACTTTGATTAAAAGTATAAAAACCAATTATTGTTAGCCCATTGAAGCTGGACATTTTCAACATTATAAACTGACTGCAATAAACCCATATATAAAATCTGTCCTTGGCCACATGTTGAGTGTTCTTCCTGTTGGGAAATAGGGATTAAGAATACTAACCCAAACCTCACACTTACAAAATAAGATTATTGAATGTCAGAATTCACATCTTACTGGCTTACAAATTCCATGCAAGTTTGAGTTGGGCACGAGGTATTGTGATTTTATTTAAGTCTCGTATTCTGTATGCTTGGGCCTCAGACACCACTCCAGAGGTCCTTCCTTTATTTTTCCATTCAGACCCAGCATTGAAAGAGCCAATAAATGCCACTGGGCTTGCAGCAAGACTCCCTGCAATGCAGGCTGAATTAAAGTGGGAATTACCCCTGAGCAGCTAGAACCTTGGGAGAAAATAAAGCTCCTCTGATCCCTGACCATGGTCGGGAAATAGCTCTGAAAATCAGGCACTTAGATGGACTGCTATTAGTTCTTTTGGACCAAAATCTATACACAAGGGTGAGCTGAGCTCTGAAGAAACAGAGCAGAAACCTAACGTAAGGCACCATGGCCCCAGCAGGCTGCTCTCACAGAGGGTTATTAGTGAGGTAATTAACGTGTGCAGCAGTGCCCCCGGGCTCATATGCCCACAATGAGCAATGACTACTAATGATAAGAACTCACTGTACACACACAATATTACAAGAGTACTGTTGTACTGGTAGCACCAATACTGTATCACTAAGGCCTATTTCACAACCAGCTCCCATACTTCATATTGAATTATTATTTTTTGTCGTCATGTATTTACACAGATCTGAGATTCGTATTCAAAGCAGCTTATGGGTTAAGAATTTAATCCAAGCATTTAGTTATTAAAGAAGCAGTGATACAAGTGGTACTATAAGACTATATTTTACGGTCAGAAGTTTCCACCAACTGGTCCCCAGAGGCCAGAGATTTGACCAATTGATTCCCAAATTGACCAGAGACTTAAGAAACTTACCCCCAAACTGGCCAGAGACTTAAGCTACTGATCACCAAACTGACCATACACATAAGCAACTGATTCCAAATTGACCAGAGACTTGAACAACTGATCTCCAGACTGACCAGCAACTTAAGCAAATGTTTCCCTAATTGACCAGACTCTTGACCAACTGATCCCTAAATTGACCAAAGTTGTCATTTTAAGATTATTAAGTATTGTTGGAGGTTTGGGGTTTTCTGCATCAATATCAAGTGCTCTCAATATAACTTGGTCAAATCTGGGCAATTTATTGAACCATTGCAGAACCACAAGTGAGAAGAATCTGGTAATATGAGCATAACCTAATGAACATAGGCTAAGTGAAAGGGCTTACTCTAACAACACAAACACCAGGGATTTGAAATCAGTGCAAGTTGTTACAGGAAACCAGTGTTCATTTAGGTCAGTGCTTCCCAAACCAGTCCTCAGAAACCCTGTTTTTGCTCTTTCCCATCTCACAACAACTAAACCAAGCAATAAATAAAGAAGAATACCTGGCACAAGTGTGTTGTGTGTTGGATCCTGAAAGAGAGCAAAAACATAGACCGTCTGGTTTGTCCCTGAGGACTGATTTTGGAAACACTAGTTTAGATTGATTGAAGACCAGATGTGCCACTGGATTTTTGGTCTCATCATATTTTTACACACTGTAACACAATTCCATTGCGATTTGGTTGCCTGTGTTGAATCTGTTATTGCCAGCCATAATCTGTTATTGCCAGCCATAAAATTAATCATAAAGACCATCTAGCCACTTTTACCTTCCACAGGTGGCAGATACTCACTGGTAATAAAATGCTTTTATGCTATAAAAACGAGTTAATAGTCTAGTTGAGAATAAACCAGTTAAGCATGTTAGCGTCTCATCTTCTTGTGTTACTCTCTCACTCCCAAACTCCCCCTTTATATCCCCCAGCTTCAATCATATCATAATTACTCATGAATATAAGGACCCTGGGGAGTTTGGTTTGGATCAGGGTTAATAGTGTGCACACATGGATCAGACCCAAGCACACAGGCTAGCAATCAGATGGATAGTGACTGAAAAAAAGTGAATGATGTTTATTTGTTAAAGTAAACTATAAGTTAAGCCCCAGTGAGGTTATGGGACTTGCAGAATGAGGAAAGCCAATATTATGAAAATTAAGACTGAAGGGAAAGAAGCCCAAACTAGTTTTGTCCTTTTTGCCTCAAGCAATTTGCCGCTCCACTTCAATGCATAGCATGTAAAAGTAAATGAAGAAATAATTACATTTCTTATTAATAGTCTCCAGGGTATGACTAGAAACTGCCGCCGTAATTTACTTTTTTTCAGTGTTGTGTCTCTGGGCAAAGGTTACGCCGGTCAGCATTATTATTCTGTGGCAGGCAATTTGTAAGGTAATAAAATTTTACTAAGACCCAGCCTTAATTATGAAATCCAAACCAAATGTTTTTTCTCCCCAAACAAAGTATTACGACAGGCCTGACCTTATTGGCATTTATTGACTCATCTGAAATGTCACGGAGGAGTGTGTTGACTTGCAAAACTGTCTTTATCCTGTTTGCTAATAGCCCAATTTACCCTTCCCAATGGTGATTAGCATTATACATTTAGTAAAAAAAAAAAAAGCCAGACTAGCTGTTCTCACATGAAAACAAAGCATGAATCATGAGAATGGGCCGTAGTGTTTCGGTGGGAGTTCTCACTGCGATTAAGGCCAACTGAAGCAAGTGCCCCATGGCTGTTTTCCCAGTGGCATGTAATGAAAACCATTCCTTATTTATTCCTCCCAATGTGGGGGGTGCACGAGGTGCTAGAGCAGTGACTGTAGAGTGAGTTAATATCCTCCGACTCCTGGAAGGGCAAACACAGCACGCTGCCTCTGGGGACTCTCAGTGTTGGCAAACCAAAAAGTCAAATCAAATCAAACAGAGTGGAATTAATTATACTGAAGTGAGAAAGATTTTTCAGTGCATGTGTGATTGTGCCCCATTCCCTCCATTTTATCTCTATCTGGTGGACATCATATTTTTTCATAGAGAGCAGAGAGTTGATTGAGAAATACAGCATGATTTTGAGATGGCCAGCAATTTGCCTGAAGGGAACTCTTTCACTTCCAATTCACTTTCAGAATGAAACCTGAAAATGGAGACTGAGGACTAAGATCCTGCTGGGATGAGCTCTTTTTTTTCTTCCTCTTCCATTCTTTCTACCATTGCACTCTTTTATATGCCTCGCTTCATCCTATATTGCATGGAAGATCATTGGAAGAGAGAATGGATTTGAAATTGATGTTCCAAGCAAAGGGGGTATTTCTGTGATATGATTACCTGCCATCTTGGTCTCATCACATAAAGAGCATTCAGACAAACACAATATGGGAACACTGGAGAAAGAATGGCAGGTTTAACCTTGACCTTATGGCCTTCCTTATGGAAAGGGATGACCAGAGAACTTCCTATTTTTGTTGACCAGCTGGTTTGAAGTTAATGGTCATTAGCCATGAAGTCTCACGGTGGCAGTCAAAGCAATTAGCAGTAATCAGCTTTTATAAAAAGGTTAGATCCTCTGTGAGGGGCTAGGCTAACCAGATTTAAAGGCTAACAAGGTTAAAGCTTTTCTCATGACACAGAATTTAACTTGAATGGGGTGGTAGTAAAGAATTTCCATAATAATCTGCATAATAACTGTAACAAAGAAAATATGCAAGCCTGCAGGGCCAACAGTTATAAATGGGCTAGCAGGAATAAATCCGTATTCTCTTTCAAAAATAATAAGACGTCATTCTATTTTGGCATCTACGTCACATTATTTGCTGTTAACAAACATCTTAAAACAGATTATTTTGGACTTTTGTGGAACCAACAGCAACAGCATCACCAGCAGTCATGGGATAAAGCAGGAAGCAAGCCTGGGACTGATTTCTTTGTAGTCCAGACAGTAGATTCATGTCGGGTGATTACACAGAGTGACACCCCCTAGATTTGACCTCCATTTGGGCTTATATTTCCAGCCCACTTCACAGACAAATCCATATCACGTCTTCGCCAACGATTGAGAAGGCACATGTGAAATTCAGGCATGGGTATAATGATGAAGAACAAGATTGATTATTTACTCTGTCATACTTTTTTCCCAAAATGCCACCGGATGAGAAACTAAAAGTAGATCTACTGCTACTAAGTACTACTAAGTACACATGTACAAATCAATGTAAAAAAAAAAAAACACACAACAAAAGACAGAGGACAGAATCATAAGCTTAGTGTTTTTTGGTTTGAACAAAATGGTTTGAAATGGCAGCTTTTCTGTTTAACAGTTTTGGTGTTCAGAGGAAACATGGCATGAACACAGTAGAGCACTATTTGAGATTTGAGACACCTAAAAAAGATTAGAAACCACAGATGCATCTGCCAGTCTGCCTTTATGTATGTGTGTTGATCAGACCTAATGGTATAATGCATTGCTCAAACCTTATAGATGGCTCGTTGTCATGCTATTGATAGAATGTCTCTATATGGCCAAAAGTTTGTGGACACCTAACCATGACACCCATGTGTGCTTTTTGAACATCCCATTCCAGATTTGTTCCTCTTTTACTGTTTTAATAACCTCCACTCTTCTGGGAAGGCTTTCCACTAGATTTTCGAGCGTGGCTATGGGGATTTGTTCATTCAGCCACAAGAGCATTAGTGAGATCAGGTACTGATGCTGGGTGAGGAGGCTCCAGTTCCAGTTTATCCCAAAGGTGTTTAGTGGGCTTGAGGTCAGGGCTCTGTGCAGGACACTCGAGTTTTTCCACACCAATTTTGGCAAACCGTGTCTTCATGGAGCTCGCATTGTGCACAGGAGCATTGTCATGCTGGAACAGGTTTGGGCCTCTTAGTTCCAGTGAAGGGAAATTATAATACTACAGCATATATACAAGACATTCTATACAATTGTGTGCTTCCAACTTTGTGTGCTTCCAACAGTTTGGGGAAGAACCACATATGGCTGTGAGGATCAGGTGACCACAAACGTTTGGTCGTGTTGTCTATTGGATTTTAGCTCTCCATCTAATATCAGCTAACTTGTCTCTTCATGTATTGCTCTTGGAAAAACCTCACCTCGGCCAGCTGTTTGGACTTTAAAATGGTATCATTTTTGGAATGGTGCCCTGAAAGTAGTCGGCTTGCCAAAACCTTGGCCCACTGAATCTTTCATTCTTTCTGTTTCCAGCTCTCTCTATGTTTGTCTTTCTCATTAGCATATGCCTGTCTATGATTATGCTCGTTGACGGGCTTCATGTACGTGTTGTTGCACAGCTGGGTGGCTCTGGCACTTTCTGTCTGCTGTTTTCTCATGCCTTGTCTCTTTCGCTTTAGATTAAGATGAGGCTTTGGTTAAAAAAAAAAAAAAAAGCACAGGAGAGCAAGCAAGTCTCTCACCTTCCCACCATCCCTTTTACAATCAGGTCAGTCTATCAAACATACCTCATTAATGCCAGAAAAGGGTGCGTGATTGGCCTTGTCTGACCTGCTGAGAAGCTTTCAGTGCCCTAGTTTAAAAGGCTCCCACTGCACGTCGAGCTAAACAATCATGTTTAATTGGATTTTCATCCAGGCCCATTAAATCATAGGAATGGTTAGAAAGCCACCAGCATGCCTCTAATAGCTAAAACAATTGCTATTTTTTCCCCCTGCTGCATTGTGCATGAACAATGCAGTGCAAGCTTCACAGTACGAATAAAAATAGCTAGTGTTAGACTCTCTTGAGCTTTCTGATTACAATATGGAAAAAAAAAAAAAATAAGCAGTGTTTTACTTCTCACTATTGAAGGTGCATCAATAATTCATAAATAATTCAAGAGCTACACCTCCAAGTATGAAGAACGCATATATTTAGACACCATCCTTAATTACTCAAGTGTCATTCACAAAAACGAATTGGTTCTACTTAAAGGATTCTTCGAAATGATTAGGTGGAAACATTCTGTAGTATAAATCACAGGTTTTAATGTTAGTGTTTTTAATATGTTGTTGAATCATGGCTTGTAGAGCAGAATCAAAGACTAAAGGCCTAATTTATCTAGCTGGATACGAATGAATTTATTTGTGAAAATCCAGTTTGTGGATCATTGAGTTTGTGTAAAGACTCATTAATGTGAATCTTAAACTGAAACATTGAGTATTGAACATTGAACATCGCTGCAGTTTATTTATCCAAGCATCAGTGATTTTCTGACTTTAAAGAGACTAAGGAAAGTAAGTTGTCTCTGAACTGGAATGCAGCCAATTAACCTTCAGTGCTCTTCCCTGTGTGGGTTACACCAGCAATTCTAGCAGTCTGACCACTCAGAATAAAGTTGTCTCACCTCTGTCTTGCTCTCTGTGTCCTCTGGCAGATGTGACGTCGACCCTGTGCTTGTCCTCGGTACGGGAGCTGCCATCCCAGCTACAGGATCTATACCAGCAGGGCTTTGTCCTCATAGCTGTCCATCCCTTCGTTCACCCGTGTGGCCCGGATCTTGCCAGCGTCCAGCGACAGCTTTATCGAGCGGTGCTCAGCAAAGTGCCAGAAAGGTAGGCAAACTGAAAGGTAGGACTCCCCAAAAGCTAGACAACATCTGTCCAACAAACTGTCCAAAAGATATCCAGCCCTCACATAACTTCCAAAAAAGAGCGCGCTTCTAACCAAACTGCTGAAAGGGTAGGCGTTCCTCACAAAATGTGGTGATGGGTGAGTGGGAAAGAAGTTGCGTAAAAGGGTGTAAAAGATTCAAACATGGAGAAAAAGGTGGGAAAGCCAGGACAAAATCCAGATGGCTCCTAGCAAAAAATACCCGAAAGGTAGCCAAACCTCACTGCTAACCAAACTGCCGAATATTTATCCAGACCTCTGTGTTTCAAAAGCTAAACTGTTCTCCTAATAGTGTCATCATAATTCTGCAACAAAGCAGAAGAAAGTTCTTTTAAATTATAACACTTTCTATGAAAACTAGTGCCTCCAGTTCATTGTACATGGCAGTATCAGTGATGAGTTGTGAGAAAGAGAGAGAGCGAGTGTGTGCCCACTGAAGAGCAGGTCTCTAATCCACTGGCAAGCAGTAGTCACCACTCAAAGTCACATCCACCCCCTGCTCTCGGCTCTGCAGGCTGCAGCCTGGAGTCCTGTGTGTGTGTATGTGTGTGTGTGTGTGAGTGTGTGTGTGTGTGTGTGTGTGTGTGTGTGTGTGTGTGTGTGTGGTGTGTGTGTCCAGAAGTGGAGTGTATCCAACTAGACAGGCACAGTGAAAGTCAAGCCACTGGCCTGAACTCCCACACAGCTGTCAGTAACTAAGCAAAGCCAGCATTTACACTGTGTGACTGTGTAAGTGTGTGTGTGTGTGTTTGTATGCGAGGGTATTATTATGTTTCTATTTGCATCGAGGTTTTTGCTTCAGTAATGGAGCATTAGTGGCTGTCGTCGGTGTTGCACATCCATGACCAGCTACAGAGTCAAGGTACAACATCAGCTAATGGTTTCTGTTCCTCTTTCCACTGCTTGCTGTAGCTATACAGTCCGTTTCCATGGAATCATGCAGCATGATCTTTTTTAGTGCTCAGATGGTAGGCCAGCTTCATAGAGATGCCCAAAAGGCAAAATGTTCCACAGAAGTTGCTAAAAGGCAAACAGTACTCCCAAAAGTGCCCAAAAGTCAAGCAATCTCACATAAGGTTCCAAAAGTCCTCACAAAAGTGCCTAACAGGCAACCAACAGATATCAGCTCCTCACCCAACTACCAGAAAGGTAGACAGACCTCACAGAAATACCAAAAAGGCAGAAGTCATAGCCAAAATGCCTGATGGTAGGGCACAAATGACAGAAGTCCTAAGCTGTAGGCTGTGTAAACAAACCACCAGGGGAAAAAAAGTCTTCACTGAACTGCCCAAAGGGCAGACAGTTAATGTTCCTACATTGTTCCTATCAATCTTAAGTCCATGTGTCATTTGTGTGTGTGTGTGAGTGTGAGTAAGAGAGAGAGGGAGAGAGAGAGCAATACATCAGGCTTCAGGAGCTCAGGAGCTTGTCTTGATCTCTGAGAATAAACAGCGATTCCCCTGAGGAGAGGTGGAGAGGCGTCTATGCCTAAGCTTCAGTCTATGTTTTACGGCCTTTCTCTCTCTCTCTCTCTCTCTCTCTCTCTCTCTCTCTCTCTCTCTCTCTCTCTCTCTCTCTCTCTCTCTCTATCTCCCTGTGTCTCTCCCATTAAAGTCTGCTTTATTGCTTTCATTGTTTTTATTTAAAGTTCCGCTGAAGCAATTCTAAAGCGGTTACAACTATAAAACACGCAAACAAAAGAATGCCAATAACACTAGTATTAATAACAAGACCATTAAATATACAATGTCGATTACACTTGTTCACTATTATATCAACATTGGTGGCCTCTGTGCCTGGCAGTCCCAGCAAAAGGAGGAGTGGCCTTTTTGCCTGCTTGACCCACTTAAGAAAGTGTGGCCTCCTGCCACATTCATATCATGTAGGATTCGGAAGGACTAGAAAACATCCAACATGAAAATGTGGCTTCTGTGGCTGTCAGTGCTTATGAAGGAGGTGTGGCGTCTGTGCCTGATAGTCACAATGAAAGAGGTGTGGCCTTTATGTCTGTTAGTCCTAGTGAAGGATGTATAGCCGATGTACATATTAGTCACATTGAAGGAGTAATCGCCTCTGTACCTGTCAGATTCAGTTACACTGAGGGAGGTGTGGCCTTTATGACTATCAGTTCCAGTGAAGGAGGTGTGGCGTTTACAGTATGTCTATTAGTCCTAGTGAAAGAGGTATAGCCTCTGTACTTACTGTATTAGTCACACTGAAAGACTAATGGCCTCTGTGCATGTCAGATTCAATAAAGAAAGTGTGGCCTCTGTGCCTGCCAGTCACACTGAAGGAGGCGTGGCCTTTATGTCTGTTAGTCCCAGTGAATGAGGTATAGCCTATGTACTTACTAGTCACACTAAAGGAGTAATGGCCTTTGTACCTGTACAGTTACACTGAAGGAGGTGTGGCCTTTATGGCCGTCAGTCACACTGAAGGAGGTGTGGCCTTTATGGCCGTCAGTCACGTCACAATGAAGAAGGTGTGGGCTCTGTGCCTGTCATTCCCAGTGAAGTAGGTGTGGCCTTTATGGCTGTCAGTCACACTGATGAAGGTGAGGCCTTTATGGCTGTCAGTCACACTGAAGGAGGTGTGGCCTTTATGGCTGTCAGTCACACTGATGAAGGTATGGTCTTTATGCCTGCCAATCAAACTGAAGGAGGTGTGGCCTTTATGGCTGTCAGTAACAATGATAAAGGTGTGGCCTTTATGGCTGGCAGTCACAATGAAGAAGGTGTGGCCTTTATGGCTGTCAGTCACACTGACGAAGGTATGGCCTTTATGCCTGCCAATCACACTGAAGGAGGTGTGGCCTTTATGGCTGTCAGTCACACTGAAAAGAGGTGTGACATTAGAGTAAGCGTCTTGTACACTTTTCTCAGAATATGCTAGATTAACTAATGCTAGTTTATTTGTTCGTTTTTGTTTGCTGTAGTACAGTTTGTCATGGTTACAGATATAATTCAACTGTGTCTCACAACACTGCTTTACAGTTACCACATTGTCCTTTGTCCACCCTTTCTCTTACCTAAAGTGCTAAAACATTTCTTGTTCACTCTGCTGGAACTCGGGGGTAGTTACACTCAGTAAATCCCAGGAATCCCTCTGACTTTATGGGCACAGCAGGGGTCTGAGCTGCACATTCCTCACACACGAGCGTCTGACGCACAGTCCTGAGACGATTGGGATGAATCAGGCATGTGTACATGAAAGAATCCGTCTGATACTTTAATATATGTGGTGATACTCTTCATGCTCCTATTTCCCAATGGGGTGTAATTTTCGCTTCAGGAGGAGCAGTGTATATGCTTTATGGATTGCACTTGTCCATCGATATTCTGGTGACCATCACACTCATTTAACTTCCATGCAGAAGTGCACACATGTTCACTCTTCTCAGGCCTTGACACACATTTGAAACACATTTGCTCCTTCATGCATGAAAAATGTGCAATAGACGGGTGACAGGAGAGATGCGTTCAGAGAAAGAGGGATGGAGAGAGAGAGGGAGAGGGGGAGAGAGAGGGTTTGGAGAGGTTGGAGTTTAAATGTGCATGCTTGAGTGAGAGAACGAGAGAGAGAGAAAGAGTGAGAGAGGAGGGGGAAATGGAAAACGGGGAGGGTGAAGGTTTGTCATCCTTTGATTGTTTGTGGCCAAGCTGTCCTGTTTATCGCCAGCATCCGTCACCGTGGAGACAGTCACTCGCATCAACAGCAGCCGTAGGGGAAAATCTGCACAAAAAAAAGATGAGGAGACGTGAAATGCAGCACAGCATTGCTCAAGTTCTCTAAACGACATTGAGAGATGAAGGGACAGTAAAGATAGAGAAGACAAAACCTCCCAAAATCTTGCTATTTATACCATTGACAAAGAGAAGAGAAGAGAAGAGAAGAGAAGAGAAGAGAAGAGAAGAGAAGAGAAGACAGGAAAAAGTGTAAGATAAGAGGAAAAGAATATGAAAATTCTTTTATGAATGGTTCTCATCAATTATTAGTAAGAAAATAAGGGGGAAAAGGATATGGAAATGAAAAAGAAAGAAGAGAGTGAGATAAGCAAATAGAAAAAGAGGGGGGAGTGAAAGACAAATTAAGTGTAGTAGATGAGAAGACTATTAGAGGGGGAAAAAGAAAGAAAAAAATAAATGAAAAGAAAAGAGAGTAAAGAACAGAAAAGAAAAGTAATGAAAAGAGAAGAAAAGAAAAGAAAAAAGTATATAAAAAAGAAGAGACAGAGAAAAAGAGCCAAGAAATACAATAGAATTTCTTTTAATGAGATAAGAGGAAGAAATGATAAGAAAAGTAAACAGAAAAGAAGAGAAGAAAGTGTAAGTGGGAAAAAAGGGGGAGAAAAGAAAAGAAAGTTTAAACAAGAAATAATGATAATGTTAATTTACAAAAATGACAGAAACAAGAAATAGCAGGACAACCTGTTAGCGTGTTAGCGCTGCTAGCTGGATGTGAGGCTTTTAGCATTCAGAACATGTGTGTGGCTCCAGTCCAGTTCTCCCTGTGTGTATTAGCTTCACCACTAAACCACTGTGCGCTACAGTTCAATCCTGCTGCCTACACAGCACAGCGCTAATCCATCAGCCCACCTGTCTCACAACCTACAGGCAGGTAAACAACATGGCCGCCTTGACAGGAACATTAACGTTTCAAATATCATAGGCTGGACATTAGTCAGGACATAATGGATAAGAGAGAGAGAGAGAGAGAGAGAGAGAGAGAGAGTGGCTGGTGCCTTTTCTAATTTCAAATGTCAACCATCTGAGGTCTCCGGGTTCCTTTTTTTTATACGCTGTTCCACTTCAGTGGGGAATGCTGGGTAATTTATTCAAGATCATTGGGAAATTGTAGTGCGCTGCGCTCTGGGAGAGGTGCGACGGGGGATCCCATTAAGGGCGATCTGCTCGCGGAATATTATTCATGGTTGGGCAAATAGGCTGTGCTACATAATTAATGCACTGATGAAAGATTGTGAAACACACATTCAGTGGATTCAAAGTGACAGTGTTGTCATGGCAATGTGGTCGTAGACACACACACACACACACACACAGGGACACGCACACGTACGCACGAACAGGATGCTGCCACAAGACCTGGAAACACCGCCTCTGGTGTCTATTTGATGTTATCACTAAGATTCCTATAGGCAAAAACACACGCACATACAAACCAGAACACACACACTGGAATCATCCACAGGCTGACTTTTGCCAATGGTGCGACCCAGCTGCGATTATCAGTGAAAACTGAAACAACATCTGTGCTGCCTACCAAAAGGCGAAGATGTCCTCTAGCTGAAACAAATCATGCTTTGTAAAATTCTCAACCTACTTTTGCACGCAATTTGGATTAAAGGTGCAATCAGCAATTTTCTAGCAATACTCAAATTCCAAACAAATGCATAAACCCCGCCCCTTTACCAAAGCCACACCTTCAATCATGCACACCCAATGCCTGGGCAGTTGTTTTTTCTGAATCTTTTCTGTTGATCTTTTTCCTGGATCTTTCTGGATTTATAGCCTATATAACTGACAAGCTTATCCTAATTTAATGGATACCGAGAATAGAGATTGCGTGGGACAGTTTTTTAATCCCATTCCTGCCCGCTCCTGAAGGAATTCTCACCAATCACGCCCACTCCCCGCAGAAAGTTTGACCAAATGCTTATTATTGTTTACACATGCCCATGATATTTATATGACAATCTTAATTGGTTATGCTTGTCAAAATATAAACAAATGAATCGTTTAAACCACCAAGACCTTAACCAGGATAAAGAATTTACTGAAGAAAGAATGAAAGTAGTGAGCACATCATCCATCATTCCACATATACACTCCCATGTTAATGAATATGGCATTTCTTTGTCCGCCGACGTTATCTGACCAGCCACAAGAAAGTAAACAATAGCCACTTTTTTGTTTTGTCCCACGGGTACCACAGGATCCCAGTCCCGATGTGGTGGTCCACAGCATTGCAAAATCTGGGGTTTTACCGTGACCTACCTCCCCTTTGAGCAGATATTGTCTGAAGATGACAGAATGTCAGGAGAAAAATAACTGACCGCACCTTTAATGTTGTTGTGTTCACATTACATACAGTATAATTTATTATTTACTTCATCCCATCAAGCTGATACATATTACACGTTCAAAAGGAACCCATTTTAATAACACATTTTTTCCCCCCATAGTCTAATGACATAAAAAAAATGATTATTTAATTCATATTTGAGATTTACACACCATGTTCCACTTAAGTTAACCAGTAAAATATACAGAGTTAATAAAACAATACATTTATCATGTGTAAGGTTATAATCTTTATATTTGATCTTGCTACATTGCATTATTTCACATAATAAGCTAACTAGCTTTGCTAATAAACTAGTTTGACAGCTTGTTCTTATGAGGTAATGTCTTTAGTCACCTGTCGTCATTTCAACCAACAGACAAGACATTTTAAACTTAAAAATATTAGTTTTTCATTCTTAGTTTTTTTTTTTTTTTTTTTTTTTTTTTTTTTTTTTTTTTTTAATTAAGAATGAAATATAGCATTTATCTGCTCTACCCTGTTACTCAGTCAATAAAGCAGTTGCTAATGACAAGCTAGTTACTAGTTACTTACCTTGAAAGCGTTTCTATGTTCCCAGGGTCCTATATCCCTCAGATTTATATGGCACATAATGAGCACATGAAAGAGGATATTAATTAATAAATATGGGGAACATAGGACCCTGGGAACATAGGAATGACCCCTTACCCTTGCTACTGGACAATAATGGCTAGCAAAATTGTGTCTCTAGCAATGTAGCTAGGCTAAACCATAACTTGTGTAGTGTCAACATTCAACACTGACAGTTTAAAGTATGAAAAGTTGATTCTGTGAGAATCGTACAGCAACTTTTGGCTACTTTTTACACCTACCATCTGCGTACCATCCCTTAGTTCAGCATTTACCTCAGCTGAATTCGCTAAAGAAGGCAAAGTCATAAGGTCCACAACTGAACAATTGCTTTGAAGTTTTTATTTTTAAAAAATTGTTTGGTTTTTTTTTGTTTTTTTACGTCACATGACACATAAAGCTGATATTATATACAAAGCAGCTTAAAGGGGAAGGTGAAATGATAATACAGATGAAAGTTAATAAGTGATGGTTAGCCTTGTGCAAATGAGATCATACACCACCAGATTTCATTGCTGGCCATGTTCAGATAATTAGAGGAAATACGGGTTTCAGAAATTTCTCTGAGACAAGATATTCGAGAGTGTGAAAGTGTGTGTGTGTGTGTGTGTGTGTGTGTGTGTGTGTGTGTGTGTGTGTGTGTGTGTGTGAGGGAGAGATAGACACCACAGAGAGTTCAGCCCACCAGCATGGCTATTCCTGCTACACAGCCCAGCAGGAACCAGACTCACCTCGGGCACAGCACTCGGCTTGATACACACACACACACACACACACACACACACACACACACACACACACACACACACACACACACACACACGCATACTGCAGGCACATATTTGCGCCTCCTGACGACACACAGCCATCTGCTGCCTACATACAGCTTCCCTCATGTTGCTATGTGAGTCCCTTGACACACGCTCAAACCTGCTCCTGCCTACCCACACACACACACACACACACACACACACACACACACACACACACACACATACATAGGAAAAGGAAGAAATGAGGAGCTCAGAAGTGTCTCTGGTGTCAGTAGGATGGAGGGTGGGTGTGAGCTCTATATGGGGTAAATGTACATTTCAAAAAGGACAAAAACACCTGAAATAAAAGTTATACAAGTTACAAAAAAATTACATATGCGTTTGTTTGTTTGTATGTGTGTGTGTGTGTGTGTGTTTGTGTGTGTTAATGCTTGCCATGATTTATGCACGACCCACGTCGATTCGTCATTTCCAGACGCCATGAGCTCTCGAGACTAAGCCTGCATGCATTACAGTTTCACCGTGAACTACATGGAATGAAGAAATACATGCACAAGTGTTGCAATATGTTCATTTTGGACAGGCAAAGATTATTTTTGCTTATTTGGAGCCGGTGCTGAGGTGAGACTGCCTCAGTTTTATTTCCAGATCTAATGAATACACAAACTCAGATTTTGCAATGAGAACATGAACCCAACAGGATTCTTGCATAGCTATTCAATGTTAGCTTTAAATCAACGCTAAACAACAACAGCAATCCTTCAATCAAAACATGTTTGTTGACTGACATTTACCCTGTTTGTGTTGAACCAGAGCTACGAATCTAAAATAGCTAGCAAGTAATTTCATATTACACAGTTTTTTTTTGTAGTCGACTGCCAACACAAGTGTAATGCTATAGAAAGCTAGGTGGAATGTTGTCACTAAAAAAAGCGGAAGAGTGTTTCTGTCTGTTTTTAATCTGTAACACCTGAGTGCTTACAAAAGGTTATTTTTTTGTTGTTTTTTTTTTTAAAAGAAAGAAAGCAATGAATGGCATCAAGCGCTTTTTTCAAACCATTCAGGTCACAGCTGGGACAAGTGAGAAAAACCAACATGGAAGACAAAGTGAAAACTACAACAAATATATCACACACAAAGCAACCTGCAATGGCAAAATCTATGGAATTCAATTTGTGCCAATAGTATTGAACGTAGGTTTTCAAGAAACGAGCAAAAATATACAATGAGAAAGAAACTCAGTGGCAAAAATTTTATCTGGTCTTTAAATAAACAGCGTTCTTTGTTAACAGTTTTCTAAGCTTCATTTTCTCTAATCATGGTTTATGAATGCGCTGCCAGAGTTTTCATTTAGGCTTTCAAACTTTTCATTTACACTCCGCAAGTCTACGTTCGCCATTCTGGCACAAATCTTACGTGTGGGCGGCCTTAACAGTGATTTACTCTCATTGGCTAGTGAGATATGGATCGACAGCTCAAGTGTCCAGAGGAGGAGGAGGATGACGTATGAGATTACCCAAGCCTCAAATATTAATTACGAACTAATATACTGACTAAGTAGGCAATAACTATACAGAGAACGCTCTCAGAAATTCGCGCCATTGAAGTCTCTACTTCCTGGTCAGGGAGCTGTTGATCCAAATCTCACTAGCCAATGAGAGTAAATCACTGTCAAGCCCCGTCCACACATGAGATTTGTGCCAGAATGGCAAACGTAAACTTGCGGAGCGTAAACGAAAAGTTTGGAAGCGTAAATGAAAACTGGCAGCACGTTCATAAACCAGGATTAGTGAAAACAAAGTTTAAAAAACTGTTAACAAGGAACGCTGTTCATTTAAAGACCATGTTAAATTTTTGCCACTGAGCCCACTGTTTTCAGTTTCAATGTGTTTTTCTTTGTTCTCAGTGTATATTTTTGTTCGTTTCTTGAAAAGTTACGTTTAATTCTTTTGGCACAAATTTAATTCCATAAAAATCAGGCCTAAAATCATACATTTTAAACCTGGCTTAAATAGATTTCAAGATGGAGTTAACGACATTTTTGTTTTTGGGGGGCGGGTTTTTGGTGTTGCTTTTTGCATTGTAATGGTTTTTTTTGTTGTTGTTGTTGTTGTTCTAAAATTAGCTAAGCTGTTAGTTGCATAGTTGCCTCATAGCTCCAGTGCAAAACTAAACTTTAAACAGAAAACAAGTCATGGCTGATCGACTACATTCGAATACAAGAGTTCAGAATGGTGTACATTTCCTTTAAGGAGTGAAGCAGAATGCAAAATTTACAATATGATAAGTATAAAAGGCATTTTCCTGTCTTATATGACAAGAAATATATGTTAACAGACAGTGATATGTACGGACGTAACACTTTCATTCTGTCATTTCTTCCCCATTCTTCATGAAGCCAGCTGCCCTTAAAAGAACTTTACAGCATATTAGATATCAGGTCGTATATATTATTATTTTCAGGCATTTTTGTATTATTAAACAAAAAAATAACACAAAAAAAAATCGAATGTATGTTATAAATTGTAACAGAGTGCAATTTTCTGCTTCGTAAACTCACAGTCTGTTTTCACAGACACCGCCCACTGGTCATTAATATTCATAAATCAGACCACTAATTTCATTAATATTCATTAGCTTGCTAATAGCTTTTTCAGTGAAGGGAGAAGCGCAGAAAAAGAAACTTTACCCAGAGATTCTAGCGAGTTGTGCTTTTGGGGAATGAATGATGGATTTATTTGGTTGTTTGTAGCAAGAATGCTTATTTTCTCCAGACTCTTTTTTTCCACTCATAATTTTGAGCTGAAATGTGAAGGTTGTAGCAAATCGCACAGTAGTGTGCTGAACATATCTGAAACATTACGATAGCATATGTTTTGGGACATAGCCTGTGAGTGACGGTTGTACCGCATGTTGATTGGCCGCCATGGCAGCAAATCTCAACGAGTTATGCAAATTAATCACTTGAGTGACTTAGATACAATTTGTGATGTTGAACCATGTGCTGAAATAGGAAATGTTTTTTGTCACTGCTAAACCAAACGAACCACTAAATACAGATTCTCTCATGTTGCTTTTACTTAATGTAAAAAAAAAAAAAATCACAATGTAGGACTTAAAATAACATTGTGTGTAATGCTATTGTCTTTATATTATCATATAGCATATTATCATATAGCATATGGCACCTCCGGAGTTGGGGGTTTGAATCCCGCCTCTGCCCTGTGTGCACAAAGTTTGCATGTTCTCCCTGTGCTTCGGGGGTTTCCTCTGGGTAGTCCAGTTTCCTCCCCCAGTCCAAAGACATGCTTTGTAGGCTGATTGGCATTTCCAAATTGTCTGTAGTGTGTGAATGTGTGTGCAATTGTGCCCTGCGTTGGGTTGGCACCCTGGGTGTCCAGGGTGTCCCCCGCCTTGTGCCCCAAGTTCCCTGGATAGGCTCCAGGCTCCCCTGTGACCCTGTGTAGGATAAGCAGTATGGAAAATGGATGGATGGGTTGTGATGTTACCTGAGAAACTGGAACGCTTTCTGGAAACGCCTCTGTCCTAAAGATTTACTCACCAGAAAGCCTACTGACACTGGAGACTCCTTCCATAAATGCTAAATAAATGTCTCCCTACAAAAAAAAATGCATCATATCAATGATTATACATGTTTTTTTCTTTGTTAAATAACACAACACTAAAATTAACAAGTAAATTATGTGAGTTGTTACTATAGAAACGATAACGTATTAGAACGGATGCATTACCTGTGATTTGCTTTACAGCCAGAACTACTGCCAGACCAACACCTTCTGGCCAATCAGAATCCAGAATTCTACACCATTGTGCTATAACACCTATGTCTCTTTCTTTCTTTCTTTCTTTCTTTCTTTCTTTCTAGTTCAGAGAAAAGTCCATCAGAGTTCGAACCTTACCATCTGAAGCTGGAGGAGTGTTTGTCTGCTGATCATATTCCGACCCCGGAGCACATCCAAGGATACGTGAAAAAAGTAAGTTGTTGTTTTTTGTTTGTTTGTTTATTTGATTGATTTTTGGCCACATTGTACCACATACACACACACTTTCCGTCTTTGTGTCCAATCCAGACATGATGAGCAGGAACACAAGCTCTTCATATGAAAGATAGTAAGACGGAAATCTGAATCCACACAGGCATCACTCATCCTGTGATTGGATTGATATTAAAAAGCAAAAGGGCCCCATACGGTTCAGCGTCTCTGTGAACTTGGTTGTGTGATATGCATATCCGCGAGAGTTATTACTCCTCAAAGAACCATCACGACATCAATCTTCAACGACTGCTTCGAGAAAAAAAAGGAAATGATTCCGCTGCCCTTTCCCCGACGACAAATGAATTACTATCAGAGCCGACGAGCGACAGAGCAACGGCTTCTTATCTGTGCAATTTTATTTGCCGTATTGTTGGAAATATAATGACGGACCCCGGGCATAAACGTGCAGTAATGCATTAAACAACGTGGTTGGAAAGGGACGGGATGGTTCTGTGGGTTTTAATGTTAGACAGAAGGAACTGGTGTGTGTCGGCAGAGTGACTCTGTCACCATCAGCGCATGAGACCTCAGGCTGAGTTTTATTAAAGCAGCAGAATGGAGAATGGCGTCATTAGCATTTCTTGACAGCTAACAATTCAATTTCATTTGATGAGAATTCGCATATTGGCTTCCAAATGCAAACTGACAAAGGCAAGGGTGGGGGGTTGGGGTGGTTTGGGGGCACAGGAATGCGACCGATTTCAGGACGCACTGAGCACAGCGAGGCCTTGGACTTCAGCCATACTAATCAGGGTGGTTAATACTGAATAAGCCAATTCCAGCGAGCGAGGGTGGCCCGGTTTGTAAATAATTGCTTCGGACACAGTGTGATTGTTGGGAATAATGTGGATTATTATTTAAGCTTGACACTTTTGACAATAAAGGGAACTGAAAAGCTTTTATTTTTTCCAATTCTAAGGCAATCAAATCTGCCTTTCAGTACACATGCAAATAGTGTTGTAGTGGGATTTAGCCTTCCTTTCATCTCTAGCTAAGAGAGAGATGCAGCAGCGCTTTAGTCCTTTAGTCTTTAGTCTGTCCACCTCCTTATCTGTATAGTCTGCTCAAACAGATCAGCTTCCAAAGCTTCAACTTTCATGCCATCAACATCGTCATCGTGGAGGTCGCTAAGTAGCCGAGTCGAGTCTCCGCCATAACTTAGCACAAGCGCATCGTATTTATTCATCATAACAAGTTATTCGACCATTTTATTGTTTGTGATAATGAAGGAGCATCTCTGGACCCCAACACCCTTTTGCGATGTTGCTATCAATTAAATTTCTTTGACATTATGTCGTAGGGGTGTGCACTTAAACATGTTTTACTTATGGTAAGACCACATACAATATCATTTAATACTTATTATTCCAAAATATATTTAAAATTGAGACAAAAATCAGACACTTTGACCTTCTAAGGGTTGAATATTTTTGAGTATTATTCTGTTCATATAGTGTATTAATCTGTATCTGCCGTGTGTGTGTGTGTGTGTGTGTGTGTGTGGGTGTGTGTGTGTGTGTGTGTGTGTGTGTGTGTGTGTGTGTGTCTGAGATCCTTTGCCCTCTAACACCCTTTTTTTTTCTTTCTTTCTTTTTTCTTTTTTTGCTACAACTTGATGTTTAGACTTTACTGGTTTTTCTGGTGTCCCGCTGTTTTATTCCGGGAGCATCCTCTGAAAAAGTCAAGGTCAGGTCAAAAAAAAAGAAGAAAAAAAATACAGAAAAAATACTTTTTTTTTTTTGTTCCGGGTCTGAAAACTTCACACTGTGAACATGTCTGTGAATAAAGGAAAGGTCATCATCCACAGCATGCTGCTCTTTTGTTATTAAGTTGGTCTTATATATAATTTACTGTAACACTCATTTACTGTAACACTCATTTATTACCCATAATTAATTCATTAGTCAACTATTCACTAAACAATAGTTACTACTATGTAACATATGAAGTATCTATAAGCCACTGAATACAGTTACCTGATAGTTTAGTTGCTAATGCTTTATAATAACCTCACCATGTTAATAGATGATATGGCAATCATTTATTAATTATGCAAACCTGGTTATAAACTGTTTATACACTATTGGATTTAAAAACAAAAGTACTAACTCGTTTACAAAAAAAAGTTAAATATTACTTTTTAATTATGAACTTACTTCAAGTTCATAAATAATTACTCAATTATTTATTAAGTATTTACAGGTGTATAAAACCTGTTTCCAAATCCATTGTACACTTTTAACCTGATAACATTTGGAGTTTCACAGTTTTTACCTTAACCGACAATTATGATTTTTCTGATTTATTATGATGAAGCCAATCCATTAAGCATTTAATTTTTTATCTTCTTCATTTTGTGCTAGGGTGTGCAAACTTTTGCATTCAAATTTATGTACAGTTTATAACTTGGCCTTTTATTAGGTAAAAAGTTATTATTGAAAATGTTGATAATTATATAAAAAGTCCATAAAATAGTTTTTTAAAATGTGAGTTTATTTTTCATTATAAAATACTCAAATTAACTTATTCCAACACTGAGTTTATGTACTAACATTTCTATAACATTTCATTATTAATAGTAATGATAAAATGGTAAGTACCTATATGATGACCTACAAAAAGTCCATATTAACCCTGCAAAAAAAATCATTAAATTACAGATGTTCTTATGACATAAAATGTCTTTAGTTATAAAGATGCTTGTGTATTGCTATGAATCATATACTAACAGTGTATAAATGATTTGCAACCAGGTTATAAACGCATCTAATAAATGCTTTTAAACATTTTTAGGCCATATTTATCATTTTTGTATGTAATAAACAATATTACACAAGTAGAATGTAGGCTGTTAAATAGTAAAAATAATAGTAATAAATAATCATTAATATATTATTAACACAAATATTAATGGCTTATAAACATACATGCCATTGTACACTCATTAGTGGTATTATTATTTATTTATTTATTTATTTATTTATTTATTTAATTTATTTTTTTTTATAGCTGAGGAACTAATTGCTGGGTTGGAAAAATATTAACAGAAGCATTAAATGAAAAAAAAGTGATATCTATTGCATGACAATATTATGAATATTACGAGCATATTTTTACTTTATTTATTTATTTATTTATTTATTTTTTTGCAAATATTACGATTATTACAAGGCTGTAAACAACTAATGAGTAGCTTTTCTCATGATCTTAATTAATAAATTCAAAACATTGTCTTTGTACTCAATATGTATATAGAGATAATTAGCTTAATTCTCAATTATTATTATTAGCTATTACTAGCTTAATTAATGTGATAATACTACATTTTGTTTTAAAATAGAAAGTTCTGATCTGGTAGCAAATCTACAAATCTGTTTAATGGCACTGTAATAACCAGAAATAATCTTTTACTAGGTACTAACTACTGTTACATTAATAGTTCATTAGTGTATTATTATGGGTAATAAATGATATATTAATAGTGTTACAGGACTTATTAACACAAGAGCAGTGTGCTGTGGATGGATGCATTTATTGACAGTTCAGCATTCATAGACTAATATGTCGATTATGGGTAATACAGTAATAATAAATTATTATTATGTACCCAATAATGTAACAAGTAAACAACAAAAGTTTTCTTTAATAAAAAGCCTGTTCCCACACCAGTTCCTTCATTTTTATTATGAATCATGGCATTGATATTGTTATTGACCTGACACTGACTCAATTAGTAGAGATTTCTATGCATTATGTATAATCGTCCCTACTGCTTGCAGTCAATTTTAATTAACTTCATTTCATTTCATTTCATTTTAATGAAGACTAGACTCATCATGTCATTTTATGAAATCTAATTTGGAACTCGTCACTACACTGTGCCCTTTGTTAAAGAGGTATTTAATCCATTTTACTGTGACTGCACTTACAGTGGGGGAAAAAAGTATTTGATCCCCTGCTGATTTTGTATGTTTGCCCACTGACAAAGAAATGATCAGTCTATAATTTTAATGGTAGGTGTATTTTAACAGTAAGAGACAGAATAACAACAAAAAAATCCAGAAAAACGCATTTCAGAAAAGTTATAAATTGATTTGCATTTTAATGAGGGAAATAAGTATTTGACCCCTTCTTGGTGGCAAAACCCTTGTTGGCAATCACAGAGGTCAGACGTTTCTTGTAGTTGACCACCAGGTTTGCACACATGTCAGGAAGGATTTTGTCCCACTCCTCTTTGCAGATCCTCTCCCAGTCATTAAGGTCATTTTCAATGCCCTGGCTGAGGGAAGGAGGTTCTTACCCAAGATTTGACGGTACATGGCCCATCATCCCTTTGATGCGGTGCAGATGTCCTGTCCCCTTAGCAGATAAACACCCCCAAAGCATAATGTTCCCACCTCCATGTTTGACGATGGGGATGGTGTTATGACTTGGGGTCATAGGCAGCATTCCTCCTCCTCCAAATACGGCGAGTTGAGTTGATGCCAAAGACATCTGACCACACCTGACCACAACACTTTCACCCAGTTCTCCTCTGAATCATTCAGGCAAACTTCAGACGGGCCTGTACATGTGCTTTCTTGAGCAGGGGGACCTTGCGGGCGCTGCAGGATTTCAGTCCTTCACGGCGTAGTGTGTTACCAATTGTTTTCTTGGTGACTATGGTCCCAGCTGCCTTGAGATCATTAACAAGATCCTCCCGTGTAGTTCTGGGCTGATTCCTCACCGTTCTCATGATCATTGAAACTCCACAAAGTGAGATCTTGCATGGAGCCCCAGACCGAGGGAGACTGACAGTTTCTTCCATTTGCGAATAATCGTACCAACTGTTGTCACCTTCTCACCAAGCTGCTTGGCGATGGTCGTGTAGCCCATTCCAGCCTTGTGTAGGTCTACAATCTTGTCCCTGACATCCTTGGACAGCTCTTTGGTCTTAGCCATGGTGGAGAGTTTTGAATCTGATTGATTGATTGCTTCTGTGGACAGGTGTCTTTTTACAGGTAACGAACTGAGATTAGGAGCACTCCCTTTAAGAGAGTGCTCCTAATCTCAGTTCATTACCTGTGTAAAAGACACCTGGGAGCCAGAAATCTTGCTGATTGATAGGGGATCAAATAATTATTTCCCTCATTAAAATGCAAATCAATTTATAACTTTTTTGAAATGCGTTTTTCTGATTTTTTTTGTTGTTATTCTGTCTCTCACTGTTAAAATACACCTACCATTAAAATTATAGACTGATCATTTCTTTGTCAATGGGCAAACATACAAAATCAGCAGGGGATCAAATACTTTTTTCCCCCACTGGATAGCAGACTTGTAGCATGCTTATGTTCATCTAGTGAATGTGTTACCCCTTAATCTCCAGCAGATTCAGGATGCAGCCGACCAGGGTATCGTGTTTTCTGGCTTCATCCAAGAACCAGCCGGCCTCCACCCTCGCGTCATGTCACGAGGAGGTCTTGGAGAGGCGTCCCTGTCTTTGCACTCCAGTCCGAGTTCTCTACGCTGCTCTGAGCTCACAGCAAGCCCGAGTCATCAGGGGGAGAGCGGCGCCGAGGACTGGGCCGCAGATGGAGAGACGGAAGAGCCGAGAACTTCTCGAGATACAGGTGCTGATTTTGTGAACATGGCAACTCTGATTCTCAATGTTTTGGGAGCTTTGGTGGTGTTGGATAGACGTTACAATAATAAACCAATCATTAGCTATTATTGTTGTTACAGGTGGAGACGCTCTCTCAGACGTGATGTCCACTGTTTCCAAATCAGTGTGTTGTGATGGAGAGCAGGAAGACATACCATCACCCAACAACAAGGCCAAAGACAAGGAGGGGAATGAAAAACCCAGCAGACCCTCTCTAGGCAAATGTGGTGAGGACATGATTTGTGATATGTCAGTACTGTTTTTAGCATAAGTATCTCCCAATCCCCCCCCCCCCCCCCCAAGTGGCTGTGCAGTGTTAAATCCTTGAACTCCTCATGGTGTAGCATGGTAGTGGCAGCATCAACTTCAGAATCACTGACTTTTAGTGGACTCTAGGCATGGTTGTGCCATATTCTTTCCATTTTTTAATAATGGCTTTCATGTTGCTCAAATACTTGTGCAAGGCACTGTAGATGTATGGGACACCAGTGATTACTGGTATAAACAAGAGAAAAGGGTGTAACAAGAAGCAGATTTTTTAGTTTAGGACCAACTTCTAGGTAGCACAGGAAACTAAGAGGGTTGTGTCATTTGTTATTTAAAGTTAAGTAAAGTTGACCAAAGTTAAGTGTTGGAAAAATGAAAAAACAAATTTAATTAAACTATCTGTTTCACAGTGACTTTAATGTAGCGTGTAGGGTGTGTGTAAAAGTTTCTACCACCTATCAAATATTTAGATCTTTTCCCAATATTCAAACTTTTCACTCTTGCTTAAACATGCCGGATGTGCAACAGCTTTGCAGAGCTTTGCCTCGTCATTTCTGAGAAACACGCACAGGGTTTTAGATCAAGCCTCGTTTGGGCTGTTTTTGTGAAAAACCAGATGGCGGCTCTCGCTCTTGCTGTTTGTGCGAGAATCAGAAAACGTGGTGTTGTTCATGCCGTATGCCATGTAGTGTGAAATGAGGCATGCTGGGATGCCTGGTGATCGGAGCTTGTGCTCCATCTGGACAAGGAAGTGATCGAGTTGGAGGAAGAGGAGGAGGGGGAGAAACAGGAGGAGAAGACAAATCCCAGGGCTACCATCAGACCCTGGCCTCCTAATCCTCTAGATACAGAGGCTGGAGAAAATGTGATGGCATGCGTGTTTGGTATTTAGTAATATGTTTGCTCATGAGGTCACTAATGTGAAATGGAGGTGAAGTCACATGAGAAACAAAGAGTAAGTCAGATCTTCTGCAAGCTCATCTGATATTCTGAAATTTTGGAAGGGAAAAAAGATGCATATCCAAACATTCCCAAGGATCTAAGCCTTTGGGAGGACAGAGGTCAAGACTTTAGATTATAGAAATGTGTTTATGTGGACTGAAATAGTTCAGAGAGAAAGGATTAGGAAAGGGGTTGTTGAAATGCCAAAGAGAGTAGTGACCCAGGCATGGTCCCGAAGACATGCCGACAAATGTGATGGACCATAATTGTGTTCATGTGCTTGTTTTCTTGTTTACAGCAAGACCTTTGCACTTGACCAGTGATGCAGTTCAAAACTGTTTAAACAGTCCCACGCTCACTTCCCCTCACTAGGTCCCTCAGGATACATGGGGTTCTCCATCTGAATATCAGTTCCAATATTTTATCAGCTCAAGTGCCACTTGTTGGAGGGGCTCTTACAGTTCAGATACATTTTTAACATGACTGTAGACTGCATGAGCAAAACCTATGATTGAGCGCAATTTCATTTCATTTGGAAGTAATGTGGGGGAATATAAATGGTTCAATCCTGATCTCAGGTTACCGTCTTTTTCATATGTTCTTCCTGTGGCCGTGTGTTTCCTCTGCGTTCTCTGGTTTCCTCTCACCTCACAAAAACATAACAATAAGTGGATTGGAAATGTTTAATTGCCCCTAGGTGTGAATGACTGTGTGAATGTGGGTGTATGATGCCCTGTGATGAACTGGTTTCCCATCCAGGGTGTATTCCCACCTCACAGCCAGTATTCCCAGGTTAGGCTTATGATCCTGAATAAAGCGGTTACTGAAGATGAGTTAATGAATGAAGGAATGAAGCTCATTCCTGTAATGTGCATGCTAACTATTTAGCAAGGTAGGTAGAAAATCTGAGATCTTGCAAGAACTACACACTCTTAAGAGTTCTTCAGTTGTCCCTCTTGGGAAACCAATAAAGATTCTACATTGAGTGTGTTTTCATATTTATTAGAAAGGGGTCCAAGCACCCAATTTTATGAGTCTAAGAACCCTTTATAACCTTTGAATAACCATTTAGTGTAACAAGTACCAACAAAATAAAAGATACAAATTATAAAATTTGATTTGCTACAAATTGAGTTTGATGTAACCAAACTCAATTATTCCATTTATAATGGAATAACGGCTAATTTCACCTCATTATTGTATTGTGCAAGCTAGCTCCTTAGGAAGATAGGTAGAAAATTTGAGAGCTAGCAAGAACCATGCATTCTTAGAAATTTTAGAATCCTTAAGGGTTCTTCAGTTGTCCCTCTTTAGGGAAACACTACAAAGTTCTATGTAGATAAATTGCTCTTCAATAGAATCAAGTGCAAGCTGAACTCTTTTGGGAGACAAAGAATTCTTAATTAATAAACCCATACAATTAGATTAAATTAGAAAGATTAGCTAAATTTTTAATTCCTGACAGGTTCTAGGGCAGTCTTATAAATGGTTTAAGGGTTGTTTAAGGATTCTACTTGGATTCTACCTTTCTGGTAGGAAAACACTTTGTTGTATGGTTCTACATAGAACATTTGAACCTTAAGGGTTTGAATTACATTTTTTAAATGTAACCAATCACTGCATCTACACAGTGCAGTTCGTATAACTTCATTACTTCATTAAAAAGCTATGTCGAAAATTAGCTAGTTAGCAAGAACTATGTGGGTACTACAAGAGAGAGCTGCTTGTAAATGTAAACAGGAACAATAAAAATACATTTTCTGGAATCTAACATTTGTTT
Organism: Cranoglanis bouderius; assembly: GCA_023630585.1. Classification (NCBI taxonomy): domain Eukaryota; kingdom Metazoa; phylum Chordata; class Actinopteri; order Siluriformes; family Cranoglanididae; genus Cranoglanis; species Cranoglanis bouderius. Next base: position 25,869,308 of record CM042539.1, read on the forward strand.
TCCTACATGTAATTTGGGTGTTAATTTGGGCTACCGCATCTACACATGCCAGCTGAAGTAATTCTATTACTTTAGTCAGCATACAAGCTACTTAGCAAGTTTAACAGTTGCTAGCATATTATGTAGTAAGTTAGCTACATGTTAGAATTGTGTTTTAGCCAAGTATACACAATCACCTATACATAACAGCGTGCTGTACGTAATTTATTACAATAGTTTGCATTTCGCAGCTAGACAGAAAGTTATAGTTAGCTAGCAAGAAAAATAGTTAGAGAGCTAGTCAGCTACAAAAAAGGATTAAAGTTCCAACTATACATGGTACAATTTAATTACTTGTAGTCTGCATACTTAAGCTAGTAAGCAAGATAGACTGTTAGGTAGTGAGGTACTTATCTACAGTATGTAGCAACAATGTGGGGTTCCTACATAGTTTAACCAGAGTGTACAAATCAGTGAGTACATTGCTACATTGTTAAATATGAACACCTGTACAAGATTATACACAAAAGCAGCATTATTAGCAAGGCAGACAATGTCACACGTAGCTTGTCGTCTGATTCCTTTAGCTGTTTCCACATTGCCATTATTTCTTTTGCGCTACAGGATGACTAAGAATGTGACTGATGTCAAAAGTTAATCGGAAAGTTACAGGGCCATTTTTATGCCGTCATTTGCGAGTGTCGTTGCGTTCAGAGTTGTGATATATGCACAGCTGGTCGTGGGACGAGGACTGTGACCGAGCTGTGAATTCTCTGACTGCCTGTCATAACGCTCATCCAGCGCTGAAGAGATGATTCATCCTTCAAACTGAATTTGACAGAGAACCACAGCGAGTAAGACCTGATGATTTCTGAGCATTTGTGTGTGAGTGTGTGTGTGTGTGTGTGTGTGCGTGTGTGTGTGCGCGTGGGTGGGAAACATCCTGTGCTCACATTTGCTTTGCACGGTCCTCAGAGAGACAGTAAATGGCTCGGACGCGGTCACTAGCGGTCTGAGCGGCGGCCGCCAGAGCAAAAGTGCATCTCTATTTATCCTTTCGGTCAAATATCCATTAGTTCCAATATAGATCTGAAAAATGTGTGGGGGAGAGGTCGAGCGCGGCTGGATCGAAGCACACAAACAAATTCATCATACCCTATTTTAATCCATTAGATGCACTTTGTGCTTCTATATTTCAGATGTAAAAGCTAATTCGGCATACAGAGAAAGCAAAATCATATTGAGAAGAAGCAGACAGTCAGCTGGGGACTTGCTGTCCTTATTTGAGCTCTGTACTGGGTTATCTGATTTAGCTAATTAGTTACCCTGCGTTCCCTTGCTTTCTTTCTAATCTGATAAATTAACTGCCGAACTGCATCTCAAGAGCAAACATTAGCACAGAAGGCAACTGCTGCTTAGGGGATAACTGATTAGCCATGAACTGCAGTAGATCTGGTTACTAGTTGTGGAGATATTATTTGATGCTAAAACTAGCGTCAAGCTTGTGCTCTCTTTTGTGGTACTATTAAGTATTATGAAGTCTGTTTTTTAAGCATCTGTATCTTTACTTAATTTACTTAACTCTTCTTTCACCTAATTCATTTGACTTTTAATCACATTCTACTCACTGCATTTTCAAACACTAAATTAGTTTATTATTTTTCCTGTATCATCGCCAGGTGCTGAACTTTTCGGCTTGTTTAACTACCCGGGTGGGCGTCAGAAGCCGCTAAAGTACTACACTGTGAAGGTGCCTCTGCGGGTGCAGCCTGGTGATGAGGGCAGTCGCGCCATCGAGGCCCAATGGCTGGACCACATGACGCAGCATTTCAACAACGGAGCCTCGCTGGTCGACGGCTACTTCAGTCTGGGCAAAGACGACGGTGAGAACGCTTATCCATTACTGCATCATAGGGAGACACGTACACACATATACACATACTTACTTTATTGATCTTTTAATGGGAATGGCCAAACAAAGCACACTGCACAGATGAAGAAAAGTACATGAGTAGCAAGTAGGGGTGTGAAAATACACCTGGAAGATGGTGTAGTATGAAAGGAAATCTGCAAAAAAAAAAAAAGAAAAATTACACTGATCACAAAGCAAAACAAACATTAACTTTTAAATCCAGCCTCAACTCAACAGACAAAACTTTCATCTTCATCCTTATTTTTAAATACCTTCTCTTTTCAGGTGTTTAATTCTATTCTGACTTTGAGAGTGATTAAAAAAAGAGATCCATTAATTCATCTCCTCCAGATGAATGGATCGGCAGGTTTTTGAACGTTACAATTAACCAGATCGAATTAGCGAGCTCTGCATTATTTTCCATCTAAATAATTAAGCATTTTGTTGTGGCACCTTTTGAGACTTTGCGCACCCGAGCGCAGGAAGTGCGTCGCCCGCGATGCCTTCTGAATAGGCAATCAGAAACAACGAGTGTTATTTGACTCATTTTCACTTTAAAGAAACACCCTAGAGATTTAAGACTCCTTAAAGTCGTAGAGATGAAGGACTTTGTGTGGTAGGAGACATTTGTCATCATTTTGAATATTACAAGGCTTTGTGTTGTAACAGTATGACATTAACCACATTTAAATTTATGTTCCCTTGGCAAGGCCACTAATTTGGAGAGAAGAATGGGCATCATTAACTTGATTACTTCACTTCCTGTTTTCACACTGGGAAACCAAAACCTTTTGTTTCTTTGACATTTATCCGGTATTCCTTAACCAGGTCTATTATACAGCGGGGGGAAAAAAGTATTTGATCCCCTGCTGATTTTGTACGTTTGCCCACTGACAAAGAAATGATCAGTCTATAATTTTATAATTATATAATTATATATACAGTCTATAATTTAGGTCTACAATCTTGTCCCTGACATCCTTGGACAGCTCTTTGGTCTTGGCCATGGTGGAGAGTTTGGAATCTGATTGATTGATTGCTTCTGTGGACAGGTGTCTTTTTACAGGTAACAAACTGAGATTAGGAGCACTCCCTTTAAGAGAGTTCTCCTAATCTCAGCTCATTACCTGTGTAAAAGACACCTGGGAGCCAGAAATCTTGCTGATTGATAGGGGATCAAATACTTATTTCCCTCATTAAAATGTAAATCAATTTATAACTTTTTTGAAATGCGTTTTCTGGATTTTTTTGTTGTTATTCTGTCTCTCACTGTTAAAATACACCTACCATTAAAATTATAGACTGATCATTTCTTTGTCAGTGGGCAAATGTGCAAAATCAGCAGGGGATCAAATACTTTTTTCTCCCACTGTACTTTATTATACAACAACATTGTTGAATTCTCTATTCTGATTGCTCAGCAGGTGTTGATTAATTTTCTATAACAGCAGCTCTGACACAGATTTACAGGTTATCATTTCTATAGTAACAACTTACATATGGACTTTTATGGTGGACGCCTTTTTAAAAAATAAATGTGTAATTGTTCGTATGGTGGACTTTTCTGTGAGGAGATGTTTATTTTCATTTATGGAAGGAGTCTCCAGTGTCTCCAGTCTCCAACAGAGGTAAAGCTGTAACTTTAAGTTTTCCAACACAGGAAAGTCCTCAGGACAGAAGACAGCTGCAGTGACAATTTATACCTACAGTACACACAAATTAATTCAACAAATGTAATGAATCATAAAATTTAATAATAAAAACAGTTTATGTTGACCCTCACCCTGTGCTCAGCTCACAGATTGAATTGAATTCCGCCTTCCTTATAAGTCGCTTTGGATAAAAGTGTAAACATAACTGAAAAAAATGGCTCCTAGCAGAAGCTAAAAAGTGGAAATACTTGAAGATAACTGCTCTAATTAGTGATAAAGGACATGTTTGTCCCAGAGTCAAGCACAGAAAGCAAGAGAACAGGCAAGGAGGGAGGTGTTTGAAGAGTCCTGCCGAGCTGTTGAACAGGGCGCTATCGCAGCAAGGTGATAGGAGAGTGTGTGCTTTATTTGTCAGCGTCTAATTGCAGAAGGCAAAAGCGTACGCATCATCAAACCACACGGCTCAGATCTCTGCAAAATGAGCTCCTCTTTTCAATCGTTTCCTATTAAGAGAAACTCTGCCCTGAGTGCTTTGAATCATCACACACACACACACACCTCTAAAATCCCACCCTGGATCTTCTCCAGATACAATATGATGTGAGAATGTGACAGGAGCACAGAAACCCAGAGGATTCTGGGTAGGCACAACCTACAGCCAGTTTTGACAGAAGAAGACTAAGGAAGTATAGTGTATCTCTTCTAATCTGTTTACACAGGCGGCTTTGGGATGAGTTTGGCCACGGATTAAGAACTCCTGATGGATTTCTCTGGACCGTGGTGGGTATCAATGTTGTTGTTGTTGGTCTGTCATTTTGCTCTGCTGCTGTGGTTCATCCATTTCCAGCTCCAGAAAGACATATTTACTCTTCCCTTTGACAGGATATTAGATGGAGAGCTAAAATCTAATATCTATCAGTAGCTCAACCACAAAGTGGCTTGAGCACTGCATTATATCCCAAGGTCTAATCGATGGCATGATTAGAAAGATGTTTGGTAAACTGTTACACACACACACACACACACACACACATACTTTAAAGCAGATATGCAACTGCATTCTTGATTTTTTCATGAAGTGTTTCGAGCCGTAATGGCCTGATTACCAAACACTGTAAACAGAAAAGCTGTTCAAACAAGAGAAAAACTAAATTTACAATTCTGTTGACTGTCATTTTGTGTCAGCTGTACTTTGTTTGATTAGTCTATCTGCTTAGACTAATAAAGCCAATAATCCACAGCATTCACATTCATTAACCCTATGACTATATTTCACATTTGACTTCTCAATCACTGCTGATGATGTGTTACAGATGTGTCTGAAAAATATCAGCCCAAATTGAGATCAAATCTAGGGGGCGTGTCACTCTGTGTGACTGTCGCTGATAGGCTGCATGAATCTACAGTCTGGGCTAGAAAGAAATCAGCCACAGCCTCACTTTTTCATACCATTCTGTGTGTACCATTCTTATGACAATGGGCATTCCGTTGCACTTCGTGCCACAAAAATCTAAAATGAAACCTTATATTGATGCCTTTTCATCTTTGAAAGATGACCCTACTTTTAACATGTATTTGTCTAAAAATCCCGTCCCATGATTGGGTAAATGGTAAATGGTCTGCACTTATATAGCACCTTTTAACCTTTGCGGTTCACAAAGCGCTTTACACTGTATCTCATTCACCCATTCACGCACACACTCGCACACACTCACACACCAGTGGCAGCAGAGCTACCATGCAAGGCACCTGCCTGCCATCGGGAGCAACTTGGAGTTCAGTGTCTTGCCCAAGGACACTTCGGCACATGGAGTCATGTCGGCCAGGAATTGAACCGCCAACCCTACGATTAGTGGACAACCCACTCAGATTGGGTGCGGGATATTTCTTACATTTATATTATTATCTTGTTACCATCCATCCATCCATCCACCCATCCATCCATTTCCCATACCGCTTATCCTACACAGGGTCACGGGGAGCCTGGAGCCTATCCCAGGGAACTCGGGGCACAAGGTGGGGGACATCCTGGACGGGGTGCTAACACATTCACAGACTACAGACAATTTGGAAATGCCAGTCAACCTACAACGCATGTCTTTGGACTGGGGGAGGAAACCAGAGTACCCAGACGAAACCTATTATCTTGTTACTCTCAGTTCAAAATGACCTGAAAATAATCACTGTAATCATTGTAAAAAACTTCCATTTTTAGTAAACACCACAGTGTTAACACCTTGGTCGCTGCACTGGAATGCACAGGCACTCTGTCGGAGACTATGGTGAGGTCAGATACCAGCCATTTGTTGAATTTGTAGATTCAGTGCCAGGTGAAAGATTCATACAGCATCAGACTCATTGGGAAAGCCACGTGAACCCCCCTGCTGAACGATTCCTGCTCCACCGTGACTCAAAAAAGACAAGGACAATGTGGACTAAAAGGTTCCTTTCGTCTGTTTCTTCTCACCTCCCCTCCTCACCCTCGTCAGAAACGGATTAGTATCCGCAGCTGTGACACATTCATATGCATAACTATTCATGCTGCACCTTCTATATTCAGATGCCGAGCTAGGCAGGGGTATTTTGCGTATGAATTTCCAATAAGGCATTATACTGCCCTGAAAGGAATTTCGAAGGTACCTCAGCTGACTTTCTTTTATTCAGGGGGACACAAAGGAAGCCGTTTGAATGAGGCTAAATTTCCTGAGAGATGAGAGGCAGATGCACAAACATATGCACACCTACACTCACCACAATGTCTGGTATTCATCCCTTCAAGCGCAACTGCGTAGTACACTCGTAATAGACATTAATCCTGCATAAAACATGTGAATGCTGACCTTCTCAAAAATCTGCCCAGCAACCCATGCTTCCTAGATGAATGTGTCATATTTAATCCTGGTGTATTGCTAAAGCAAGTGCTTTTTACAATAGACATGAGTCAGAGATGTTATTCAAGCATTTCCAGACGTCATACTGAGTCCATGGCAAACCCATGCCCAGTAGCTTAATAATTTTTTAAGGAACGCATATAAGGGCTTAATTAACCTAGGCCGAGGACCTTAATGAATGCTTGGGTGCATTAAAAAATAGAGCCCTCAGAGTCAAAACACAGATGGGCAAATAATACTAGACTAGAATCCAGAACCACGACTAACAGATAAGAAACAGTTGAATAAGGAACAAGTATAACAAGACCATGAACAGGACCACTTTATCCTGGTCAGAGTCCAAGCCTATCCTGGGAAACTGGGCAAGGGACAGGAATACAGTCTGAATGGGACACCAGTCCATCACAGGGCATCATGCACACACTTTCACTCCTATAGATGATTTAGCACGTCCACTTCCTGGCATGTTTTTGAAAGGTGTGAGGGAACTGGAGAACTACACAGTCAAAGGGAGATTATGTGAAGCTCAGGATCGAATCAGGGACCCTGGAGCTGTGAGGCAGCTACACTATCCGATACATCACAATGCCATCCATATGCAAATCAGTCATATGCAGTATTTATAGAACAAACTCTGTGCAGTGATCAGGGGTGTGGCTAAAGGAGAACTCAATCAGGTAGTCATGACCAATTGGTATAGCACTGAACTGGTCAAATGGACTTTCTCCCCGTCCTTGCTGATCTCTATCAGCATCTCTTGACTTGCCAAATGCTAATTATACAGATGCTCATGGTCTAGAGACTATCAAAATGGTCTTGCAAGTGGACTGTTCCAATTACAGCTGACATACGGTGGTCGGAACAGTAGCCTTTGTTTGAAAAGAGCACTGAGATGTCTTCAATCGAGTGAGTCAAGCTTTAAATAGGTTTTCCTCCTATTGTCCCCCCATATCTTTCTTCCCCTATCTCTCCTGAGTCTAGCCATTTTTCCACCCCCCTGCCCCGCCTTCCTGAGCTTCACTAATGAAATCTGAAGAGGCTTGGCAAGCAGACACAAACAGTATTAGAGCGAAGATGGAGGAACTGAGATGAGAAAGCAGGAGACAACACTCGACCCAAAATAACACCAGACTCTCTGGTGCATGTATATCGCATCCTGCAGAGCTTATTAACAGTACGCTCGTGGTAATGTATCTCAATCAGGGCTAAGCGCAGGGACAGCAGGGGCCATCTCAGACGGCAAACTTAAATTCAAAAATGAGCCTCTTGTGGCTTCTTTATTTTATACTGAACGTGTTCCAATAGTCATGGTTCATATCAAGAGGTCCAGCTATTAATTAGTGCTGTCTTTCATTACTTAAAAGCTAGTTTCACTATGGACAAACAGTTGAAATTGTACCCTGAGGTGTCTTTCTTCTCGCTGCAGATCTTTATTACCTCTCGCCTTCTTTTTATCTCTCTTTATCTGTCCAGCACATCATTACTGTCTACTCTCTGTTTCCTGTTAGATGAACTCCTCTGGTTTGACCCATGCTGTTAGATTCCCATCTTTAACTTCCACTTCTTTCCCCTGCAGATCAGCTGCCTAAGGTCATCGACAGCGTGTTTATTTTCCAAGAGGGAGACTCCAGTGCAAGTACAGCCTACGACGCCATTGTGGTCGAACAGTGGACCATCATTAACGTGAGTCAGCTTTTTCGGTGTTCCATACTGCCATATACGTACAGAAGAACATGTTGAGGAAAACAAGATGCCTTTTTATGGCAGTAATTATCCAAGAGGTGACATTAAGTTTACTCAACTGCATGGTTAACATTTCACAGAGTTGAATTCACTCCCACACTGCCCGTTTGGAGGTAGACCAGAAACATATTGTGGACTGGATCCACCTGTTTTTATGCAGTACAAGAAGGAAGAAAAAAGTAAGCCTGAAATCCGAAGGCATGCTAAATATTATTTTTTTTTTATTCTTATGGAAAGGTTGTTTTACATATAAAGAGAAGATTTGATAAAAGGTGATGGAAATAAATTAGGTGATTTTTGATTAAATGACAATGCAGCAAGTGTGTATTCCAGTCTTATGGCTCCATATGAAAATATTTAATACTTCAATGTGTAACGCTACCTACTGCGCCACCATTCCACTCTTAGAAAAATGGTTCTCCAATAGTTCTCTGGGTTCCTATTTGGAGCCATTTCTGATAAGCAAACCTTCTATTGTACGGTTGTACATATGGTAGAACCTTTAAGGGTTAGGCTGAATTTGTTCTAATATGTGGGGAGGAATGATTGCAGGAATTCCATGTTTCTACTTATTAGTGGATTGCCTGGGTATTTCAGGTGTACCTCATTGCTGAGTGTTCAGATGACTCCCTCACATGCACATTTGCACATTGGAGATTAGATTGGAGTCAGTCAGTGAAAATTCCTCTTCTGGGCTCGCCCACTTGGCACTTGGCAACTCCTGACTGTAATTAGCACCTGCATTCCCTTATGAGTTATATTGTTGTGTCGGGTTTGTCACACCTGTTTCTCGGTTTTGTAACCTTAGTCTCTGTTTATATACCTGTCTGGATGTATTGTGCCTTTGTTGCTTTGTTTTTTTATGCTTGTACTGCTGTTACTAGTCTAGGTCTTGACATTGACTTTGTAGTCAAAAACATAACCTCATGCTAGTACAAATAGGTCAGAGTCTAAGAATGATATCGAGTTAGAACTTTGTTAGAATGGAGTAATTTGGTACAGCAACAAAGCAATACAATACAGTTTGGGGATGTTTATTGTGTTCATTTACATTCTTTTTAAAGAGGTACTGTATTTAGTCTTCATTTAAAGACAGCCAGGGAAAGTTCTTTCCACCATCTGGGTCCAGGACAGAGAAAAGTCTTGATGCATGTCTTCCTTCTATCTTGAGTGATGGTGCCAGAGGCTCGAACGTGAACGTGGTACAAAGCGGGGAGTTTACCTCCGCCTGACTGTTTTGACTTGGATCTGCCTATGTCAACCGTGACTACCTGTGCCTTGCAGCGCCTTCGCTTCAAGCATGCAGATCTTTTCATTCAGAAATATGATTGATTCAAATGTACTTGAGAGCCTGAACTGCTTCCCCTCGAAAAGAAAAGAAGGATAAACAGTGAGGTGAAGGTAAATGGGATTTCTGGTCAGCTCCACCTATTTGAGTCGCATTAATGTTGCTAGGATTTGAGCCCCAGACATGTTTTGTTCACATGAGCTGTTGTGCCGGGTCTCCATCGACTCATTCCAAAGCGGTCACACTCGGATTGGCTTGTGTTGCACTAATATGTGTGTGTGTGGGGGCGTGTTGTCAGAATCGTTGTGTATTCTGATGCTATCACAGTAATCGAGTTTTGAGATTCTCCAGCCTGTGGCTCTCCCTGCCTTTCTTATTCACTCGATCTGTCTATCTTTCACACCCTTTCTCTCTACCCCTTCTCAAGCGGTATGCATTGTGCCGTGACCTGTGTTTCTCACTAGCTAACGACAGAAAAACAACATGACTGATATTACGTTGACATTTCTATCCTTCATGATATGATTTAGCGACCAGGACCTTTGCAGGATGCCAGGATACTGATGTTGATTGTTCCCAGATTAGAAGCATGATGAATTGTTCCAACAGCCCTATAAAAGATAGAAAACGCTGATCATTTTGGGTCATGGGACAAAGGAAAAACATACTGACACACTTTAAATAAGTACATTTCCTGTTTTGATATCTTTTTTCCATTTAAAATGTCACCCAATGCCCTTGATGAAGCAATTTACAGTAATGAGTGAACCACTGGAAACGCAAGAGTGTTTGGCATTGCATGGTGTAAAAGCGAGCCATGCCATGTACAACACAATTCAAATTGAGCGCAGACTCTATTCTTGCTCCTTGAAGAAAATCAATAGACAAGGCAACCTTGGACATATAATGCAATGAAGACCCAGCCTTATCAGTGCACGGCCAGCTTTTTCCCATTCACAATTCCTGCAAGGATTAATCCTTGAAAATTTATTCCTTGGCAGCGTAGTTATTAGTTTTAAGCCACTGAAAAGGGAACCATCTTAATAGCATTTTATTAGACCCCAGATGTCCACTGTCTCAGAGGCAGCGTTTTGAAAATGCACTTGGTGATTTCAAATCTGTCTGAAGACGAAACTACTTTTCTTAAAAAAGTAGTTGACTGAAAGTAGTGATTGGTGGTAGAGCTCTGTGCTGAAAGTGTGATGGGAATTCTTGCATGTGTCAGCCTGGCATTTTGCAGCTACAGAACTTGAAAAGGTGTTGAAAGGATGGTACTGTTTTTAGAGTGTAATTACCACTTAGAGCTCCAATCCTCTTTTGCAGATATTGCAGCGTTTATCACACAAAATGACAATATGTATGTACCCTGTTTCCAGAACATTCCACTAATAAACACAGCAGGAACAGAGCCTGGAGATATGTTTGGATAAAATGAACCGACTACTCAAAATGATCCGTCTGCCCAAGGCTACATTTACAAAATTCAATCTCTCCAGAAAACAGGCTGAATTCATATCTTTTCAAATGACTTGCAGTTTTATGGAGAGATCTAATGCTTGGTTAATGTTTCCTGTGGTTCTACTGATTCTTGAGCATGACTCGCTGTGTATTTATCATAGGTGTTTTACTGTGCAATTTATTGCCATTTCTGTCTATGGGTCACTACATATAATCTGATGGCATGTTAGTATCATGTCAAGTCAAATGTGTTTTTTTAATGTCATTCATCTATATAGCTTGCATATATTGGAACGAAATGTCATTTCCCCAGGACCATGGTGTAACACATTGCAACGCAGTGGCATAGTACACAGGATTGCATAAAGCAGATACACAACAGTGTGAGACGAGTGCAAACAACGCAATAAATACACAGGACAATAAATACACAGAACAGCCCACGTCAACTAGACAGGACAACAGAACAGTACTGATTGGAAAAACTAGTGCAGCAGTTGTTTGTAAACTATTGACTGTAGTAGCAGCAATAAAAGAGTCATAATAGTAAGAGAGAGCCATAACAATAAAGTGTCCAATAGCAGCATTATAGATTGCAGGTGTGCAGTGATGGATGTACAATAGTAGCTGTTGGGAGGTTTTGATTAGTCTATGTAAGCATTGGGAGGCAACAATGTGTTGACTATTTTGACTGTCTGAGATGCCGGATGGTAGGAGGGTAAAAAGTCCATGTTCAGGACAAGATTCTGAGGACATGTGCAAAGTGGCTTGGTCATCAATAGGGGGTGGAGTTAAGTTCAAATAACTGTTTCTCAGGAACTATAAGGCTGATCAAACTGAAATTTGGTGTACTGCATCTTTGTGCTCATCGACCCGATTACTTAAAAAGCATGGCCACTATCAACCAATTAGCTTTCATCAGGCATTTGATAGGGTTAGCCCTGTGCTACAATCATGAATATATTCACCAATATCTTCATCTATGTTCTATTTATTGTTCTATGTATCTTGGCAAGAAGTGACG
>CM042539.1:25886254-26076254 GCA_023630585.1 Cranoglanis bouderius
CTGATTCTTTTACTCTGATTTTGACTATTATTCTGATTGTGACTTTGATACTGAAGCTGAGCCTGACTCTGACTCTGCATTTGACTCTCAATCTGACTCTGATTTTGATTCTGACTCCAGCTTTGATTCCAATCCAGATTGTAAATCCGACTCTGACTCTGAACCTGAATTTGACTCTCAACCGACTCTCCAGTCATAGATCGATTCTGACTCTGATTGTGAGTCTCTTTCCATTTCCGATTTTGAATTTTGATTCTGACTCTAGCTGATTTAGTTCTGTCTCGAATTGATTTCTGAATTCTGACTCTGACTCTCTATTTTGTACAGGGAGTTCAGGTGAAGACGGACTACATCCCTCTGCTGCAGTCTCTGGCTTCATTCGGATGGAGGCTCACCTGCGTGTTGCCCACACCCATCGTCAAGACCAACAGGTAGCTGTCTTTTCTTACACACTTTGTTTTAGTCAGTTTTTCAGAACACAACGTGCACATCCTCAACAAACCCTCCATACATTTCCCAGAAAAAAATATGCATGATTTGCAATCCTCGCACATTACATTGGAAATGAATTCTCAGTTCCGGGGGCGGAAAATTAAATAGTCAGGTGAAAATAAGGCGCTGTGTGAATTTTAAAAAAGCTATAATTTTCAACAGCACATTCTGCCAGAGTGTGTGTGTTTTTGTCTTCTTTGTGGCATGACAATTGGTATTCCATTGTATAGTATACTACTGTTTTCTCTCTCTCTCTCTCTCTCTCTCTCTCTCTCTCTCTCTCTCCGCTCTCTGTGTGTGTGTGTGTGTGTGTGTGGGACTTTAAAAAGGAAAAGTTCAAATTCCACCACTGCACTTTAAAAAAAAATACACCCAGTGCAGAAAACAGTGTAATTTTTATATAATACGATAATGTGAGCATCATGCCCTCTCTTTGTTCTCTCCTTTCCAGAGCATCTTGCTGACATTTTCAGCAAATTACAAAACAATTTACAAAATCTTTTGAAACGGCTTAAAAGAAAGAGCATGGTGAGGTTGGATCGATTAGTAACTCATCTGCCTCACTTTAAAGAAAGGTCACAGACTGTTGGCTACAAACGCAGACGCTCGGCCAGGACAGAGAACGCTGAACATCTCAATTGAATATCTGAAGCTTTTCCATTATCCAGATCATTGAAATATTTATTAATAAGTTGACGTAACTCATGTTTTAAGTTCCTGTTTACAAATTTGAAGGCTGCTTATAAGATCAATCAAGGCATTATTACGCTATAGCAAAAACATTGTGATTGCATAAGTATTCACGCCCATTGCTGTCAAACCCCTAAATTAGAAGTCACATGATTAGTTGAATTGAGTCAACTAATGTGCAATTAAAGTGTCATGTGACATCAATATAAATACACCTGTTTCTGGAAGACCCCAGAGATTGTTAGAGAACATATTTAAATAAAGAGCATCATGAAGACCAATGAGCTATCAAAGCCAGCACAAAGTTCTGGAAGAATTAAGGTTTGGTTATGAAAAAAATAATTATCCCAAATATTGATCCCACAGAGCACCATTAAATCCATTATTAAAAAATGAAAAGAATGTGGCACAACCACGACTCTGTCTAGAGGAGCCTGTCCACCAAAATACAGTGTCTGGATGAAGAGCGGATTAGCCAGAGAAGCAAGGGTAATTCTAAACAAGATGCTACCACCACCATGCTTCACTCTAGAACTGGTGTTCTCAGGCTGATGAGCAAGGTTGGGTTTCTGCAAACTAATAATTTTTAAGGTTTGTTTTGCTTTTTCAGGGCAATTTTCATGCAAATCTCGCATTTACAAATCAAGAATAAAGTTGTAAGCATAGGAAAAATAATTGTGTTTAAATTGTCTATATTTAACTTTAGTGTTTCTTGGTTTGTTTGTTTGTTTTTTATTTCTATTTCAGTTGTTTCATACAGCCTGATTTCTACAGTTTGTACAGGACTGTCACAGATCACCTCTGTAACGCTAGATTTTCCTCAGTAATGAACACATTAAACAAGAAAAGCACATTTTATATCCTTCATACTGTATAAATTCTGCAAAGGTCTTTAAAATTACCCTCTTCTGAAACACCTCCGTCATTCTTATGTCACATCCGAAACATCGCTAATTAGCTCTGTACCTGAAATATATAAATTAATATCTTTTTTAAAAATCATATAAATGTTTAAATAAATGTCTAATTTTTTCTTAAAGGTCACATACTGTAGAGGTGCTAAGCTTGTGCAGGCAATAAGACACATAACATGTCAACATCCGTGATATGGGAATTGCCCAGAAATACCATTTTCACAGATTTTTACCTGCATGTTTCATTTTAAAAATGTAGACTGCTATGTTTTTAACATTTCTATGCATCATAACATTACTGATGTAAATATTTTCGACTACCTTTTCAATATATAGTGTCATATCCATACGCCCTTCCGATGAAGTTCAAGATTAAACCATAAGTCTTGTTGTTTTGACATGTGGACAGCTCTGGAGCTGCAGGGTGATGGATGATTTGCCGCTGTGGCGTCTCTTCCTGCTGAACAGCTCAAGAGAGTTAGTGTGGAGCTCAGGCCTAGTTAATAGACTTCATTGGGGATTTATATACAATACTACGTGTTACACATTGAGGGGGGCGGGGGTTCACGTTTAGGCTTCGTATCTTTCATGTAACAGCGTGAGAATGAGAAACAGAGTACTATTTTGAGAGCACAGTCGTAAATGTCTTCTCATTTCTTGTTGGAAGAACCCCCCCACCCCCCATCTCCTCATGGGCTGTTCCAATAGTTTATCAGCTCAAGACAAGTTTATGGCTCAAGTCCTTGGAGGGACGAGGGATCAAGTCAACCTTATAAATGACCTTAGAATTCAGGAGAAAGAACTGTTGTTTCATAAAAATGCCCAGAAAATGCAGCAGAAAATGTTACCAGGCATAACTTGCATGCTGCCTGGTTAGCAAGCCGATGTGTTGCTGTACATAGTTAAAAGGGGGGAAAACTGTACAAATCACCAAGGAAAGAGCTTTGACCACATTGTGCTTGCTACCAAGGTTAAGTGTACTTCGGTAGGAAAGTGATGTAGGTGATGACACTTCAGAGTAAAGAGGGAAGTTGACAAGGGTGTGTTAAGAACCATAATGGAACCACAGTTTGACACTGATCCCAGATTTTCCAACAAATGTGTCAAGATACAGTTCTCTCAAATGAGAACTAAACGCGAATGAACACTCTACATTTGGCATTACATTTGACAGCAGTAAAATTTAGGGCTCTGTTTTTGGCAGGTGCTTGTGTGGTGCTAAATTTAAGAGTCACCGTATTCAGTTGATTTTTTTTTTTTTTTTCATTCTCATTTTTTGGGTTTTAATAGGCAAATGATGTAACATGGACCAGGCTATATCTTTTAACTTTATAGTAGGCGTATAACAAAATGTCACCACCTGTATCCAAATATCTGTATCTATATTGGAATTTAAACCCAGCATGGCCTAGATTGGAAGGTTTTTTTTTTTTTTAATGAGCCCTACCACTATGCCCATGGATACTTTGGGCAACACGGGGAAAACCAGTAGAACTCAATTCCAATGACTAGTCCTTCTTGTTACTAATTTGTATGCCCTTAAAACTACTTCAAACACTAGGGAAGCTATTGAAGAAAAAAATATTTCAGACATTTGACCCTGCTGTGACCTTGACCCTGTTTGGATCAATTCCAAAATGTAATCGGTTCATTTGCTGGTTATAGTGATAATTCCATATAAACCCTACAAACATTCAACCACTCGTTCTGGACATATTGCTCTAATGAAAATCTTGGACAGATGCAGAGATGGTGGACAAACAGACAACCCAAAAACATAATTCCACCACCATGAAGTGGCGTAGACATAAAAACCCAAAAAAGAGATGCATCACGCCACATGATAATTGATTTCGACTGTTTTGTTTGTTTGTTTATTATTTTAGTTGGTTCTAATTTCCAAAATATCAACAAACTTGTAGCCTATTTTAAATCACCGTGACCCTGACCAGACAGTTACTAAGGATGAATGAATGGATGTCACATTTTCATGTTAATGAGCATGGTTGTGTGACATTTTTGTTGCATGCCATGAGATCCCAGTCCTGATGCTCACCTCTAGTCTCAACCAGACACCCTGTGAGCCTTCATGACAAGCTTTCTAAAAAAAAATTGCATCCCCGGTTCATATCTGTATTTATTTCTATTTGGAACACAATATCTCTTCACTATGAAATATTTGAAATGAATGAACAGTGAACATATTGTAAAGCTTAACATCACTCCCAGGTTTCACAGATCCTCCAAATTCAGGACAATATACAGCGACTCTTTCAGCGTGTGTTCGACGCAATAGATTGTCAGTGCCGCAAATTGATGATTATTGTAACCATCCCTGGAAGCTTCTGGGTGTATACGTGCACTGCATGATCCTCCATCTGTCATAAAGCCACCCGTGTTTAGCTGATCCCTGAGCACCCCCTCCCCTACCCACCCAAATATTCATCCAAATGCTGTCAAGCTTTCCTACCATTCCACTGTCTCATCTGATTAATTATGGGCCTATTTTAAACTTTAACAAACGCCACGACACAACACCGGCCAATACGGCTAATTAATCAAAGCTGTCCTAGATTCATGAGACGTTTCATGCTTTGTAGTTGCATACTCTATAATGCTCGTTTAGTAATTAGGGAAGTTTAATTGTCTGCTTTGACTCATTGTAAGATTTTAATGCCTTACCATTGTTCTAGCGTCAGTCCACGTTTCTAAATAATAAAGACCTCATTTTTATGCATTGGGTCAAAGATTATACACGTCAATTCAATATGTTCAAAATTGCTTTAGATGCCTTTTAATTAGGTCCTTGATTAGTGTGTAACAATGAGGTGTGTGAAGGAGGTGTGGCCTATGTGCCTGACAGTCTGAGTAAAGGAGGTGTGGCCTATATGCATGTCAATTGAGTAAAGCAGGTGTGGCTTCTGTGTCTGATTATATTAACAAAGGAGGCATGGTCTATCTCTACCTATCAAACCCAGGCACCCTCTGTGCCTGTCAGTCTGAATAAAGGAGGTGTGGCCTCTGTCAGCCCCAGTGAAGGAGGTGTGGCCTCTGCATCTCAAACAGGGAGGTGTGGTCTATGTGACTGTCAGTAGCAGCATTGGAGACGTGGCCTAGAGCAGTGAAGGGGGTCTGGCTTAGAGTGAATGAGGTGGAGTCTAGAATGAAGGAGGTGTGGCTTAGAATGAATGAGATGTAGTCTAGAATGAAAGAGGTGTGGCCTAGAGTGAATGAGATGTAGTCTAGAATGAAAGAGGTGTGGCCTAGAGTGAATGAGATGTAGTCTAGAATGAAAGAGGTGTGGCCTAGAGTGATGGAAACATTGGCCATTATGAAGAAGGCATGGCCTAGCGTAAAAAAGGCGTGGCCTCAAAACTGAAATGCATTAGATTAAATATGAAATTATATTATTGTATTGTATCAAATGAAAACAGCTCTAAATCATATGATATTAAATCTGCTGATTTAAATGTGTCTTTCATATGTAACATCATTGATCATGTACAGCCCAACTCTTTTATTTTGGTGTCTGTATAAATTATTAGTTTGCAGCATGGACAGAAAGGATGAAGTCTGGAAAAAAAGAGCCCCACTTTGCCTTCCCGGCCACTCGTTTACATTTTAATAGGGTGAGCCCTTTCTTTCCCAGAGTCCTATTTTCCCTCTTTGATTTTGAAGCAGGAAGATTAAACATCAGGCATGAAGGAAAAAGGAAAAGCGGCGGAACAGGGGGTAAACGAGGCATTCGGTGTTGATTGCCAGCTCGTGCCACAGATCTGAGGCCTATTTGATGTCGGCAAAATCTCATAGGCTGAGTCGCACCGTGGGTGTGCATGCCGCTGTGCGAAGGTGAGGTGGAGGATTTTTTTTCAAGGCTTGACCACATTAGGGACCCTCTAAGTGCTTTACTGCACAGGGTTCGAGCAAGGAGGCAGGGGGTGAATGAGAGGTGGTTTAAATGAAGAGAGAGAGAGAGAGAGAGAGAGAGAGAGAGAGAGAGAGAGAGAGAGAGAGAGAGAGAGAGAGTGGGAGTGTGTGTTGGGAGGGAACGAAGGAGAAAGGGGAAACTGGGGGAGGGAGAGGTGGGAGAAAGGGAGTGTGAGGGAGATGAAGAATGTTTAGAAAAACAAGCCGGCCTCCTCTGAGGATTCCAAACCTTATTTGAAGTGTGTGTGTAGATACACACAGATCAAATGTGTGTGTATGCGTGTGTGTGTGTGTACTCTTGGACTGTACTTCTCTTGAGGTTTTATATGAGTTTATATGACTTTTATATGAGTTGAGAAACTTGGAGCACCCCGCTGCTCAGGGTTCAAACTCAGCTCATCTTTACCCCCAATATCTCATAATGATGGGAAGAGAGAAAAGGGAATCTTGCTCACAGGGAGAGAGTGTGTTTTCCTTGTGCATGTCTACCAGCTTGTTTTCTTTCACATTAAGCTCATAAGGAAAATCCACATGCTTCAACTGTTAAATTCTGCCTTGTTTTGAAAATCTGAACATACGGCAAGCTGTTGGGCGTTTAATAATAGTACTGAAAAAATGTCATGGTAAAATCTTAACAACTGTAGTGCGTGCGTTTTAAATAAATTTTGCAACGAAATAAAGTAATTTCAACAATTCAGTGCAGTTGAACTCTCGAATCTGATTGGTCAGCAGGTGTTGATGAATTTTCTATAACAGCAGCTCTGATGGTAGTTCCAGATGTAATTCAAGTCACGGGTTTATATCAATCTGCTCATTTTAATCCCTGGACGGGGTGCCAACCCATTGCAGGGCACAATTACATACACATTCACACCCATTCACACACTACGGACAATTTGGAAATACCAAACGCATGTTTTTGGACTGACGGAGGAAACCAGATTACCCGGAGGAAAGCCCCGAAGCAAGGGGAGATCATGCAAGCTCTGCACACACATGGTGGAGGAAAACATGCTAACCGCTAGCCACTGTACCCCCCTAGCCAATAAATCAATAAATACAAATCATTATACTGTACGACTGTATAGGTCAGTGGTCACCAACCCTCTTCCTTGAGCTCTACCTTCCTGCAGGTTTCATATCCAACCAAAATCTAACACACCTGTTTTAGTTGATCAAGAACTTCTTAAGGCAATGATTAGATGGTTAGATGGACACGATTATGGTTGGAGCTAAAGTCTTCATGAAGGTAGGTCTCCAGGAACAGGGTTGGTGACCACTGTATATGTCTGTATATATACATTATATGTATAGCATACTGTATACACAAGTTGTAGCATTGGTGATTTTTTTTAGCCAATCAGCAAACAGACAGGATGATAACAAGTCGGTGGTTCACAATCCATTTGAACACATTTAAACATTTGATCTTACTGACAGTTAGACAGTTGATTATATTAAATTCTCATGGCAATATTGAATAACAAAACAGCCGCTAACCTATAATGTAGCATACTCACTACCTGTTGGGGTGGAGTGTTACTGATTGGTCAGAACCAATCAGAAAACAAACATGGAGATGTTTTTCAGGGCATCCCTGTAAATATGATTTTACTACAACACTGCTGTTGTTTGCATGTGTGTTTCCAAACAGATGATCAAAACTGGTTGAAAATCGTTCGAACACTTTTCTTGGAATATTAATCCTTTAAACGTTTTTGCTTATTGAAGGTGTAGCAGACAAAAACTAATCAAAATGGCATAGAGACTACTGAAAGAGAAAGCCGTTATGTATAAATATTCCTAACGAGCGTTCAGCCTAGAAGTGTGTAAATCACTGAACCTCGGCTAATGTCTTTTTCTTTGCTCTTTTTCCTCTTTCTTTCTTTCGTGTTTTTTTTTTTTTTCTCAAGTGACGGAAGTGTGTCCACCAAGCAAATTGTGTTCTTCCAGAGACCAACACTGCCCCACAAGAAGAGACACTCCAAGGTGCCAAACCTCTTGGTTCATGTGGTTTTGCACACTCACACACACAGTTTTTACTCAGCTCCAATAACTTTCCTCTAATGAATAATCAGAATGCTGCCCAAACATTCAGAGTGCTGGTTAATATACACCAGGGTGCAAAAGTAATTAATTAATAGCATTTGTTTCAGTGTTAATTAGTTCCGGTTGAACACATACAATATTATTATAACCCTACTGGCAGTGGACTTGTGTCCATGTGATTGTACAACAGCACCAGGGATAAATCCTGTGCCACTAGATAGCAATCTGTGTTGAATAGATTTAACCCTGATAAATTACCAAAACTCACGCCATGCCTATAGACTGCCTGCATCTCTTTATGTAAGACTTAACAGCATGTCATGGAGTGTTTTATTTCTCTCATACCACAGCAATTTGCCAAAGGTTACAATGGCTTATTCATTATAGAACAGCACATCATACTTTTTATGCATTCATTGTTACATTTAATGCTGTAGAAGTCTGTGAAACAAGTTAGCTCCTGTTATCACTTAGTCAACACCTTAGTCAACAGCTTCTGACCACCTTTTCTGACTGCAACATATTGTCTTCCAGAAAATCATCTTCAGAACCCGAAAGAACTCAAGCAAGAACTCTGTGAAAGACACGCTGAAAAACAAGAAGAAGAACACAACAGAGAAGGAGCTGGACGATCAGAAAATCCAGGATGGAGTGGCAAAGGAGGGCAAAGAGAACACAGAGACGGCAAATGAGAATAATGGCGAAAACGAGGGAGGAGACAACGATGAGACAGATGGAGAGACAATGCAGAAAGAGCTAGCAGATCTGGAGGAAATGGATGAGAATACGGAGCAGGTGGAGGCAGAAGTGAGGAGAGAGATGGATGGAAAGAAATTGACTACCGGAAAGCAAGATGAGACAGATGATGAGATAGAGATGGAAGATGGAGAGATGGAAGGTGAAGAGGTGAATAAAAGTGGAGAGGAAACCTACCGTCTCCATAATGGCTTAGATGAGCAAGAGCCATCAACCAATGAGGTGCAAGAAGAAAACAGCATTCATGTGGTGGACATCGATTCAGCCAATCAGGAGTAAGAATTTTATTAATCCCACCTCTGCTGCTGTGAATGTCACACAAAAACCTCGTCTGTTCTCATAATCTGCGATGAACGCTTTTAAACCGGGGTGAATGTTTCTCACTGCATCTGAGGTTTTTATCAGTAAAAGCACTGGACCACATGAGGATATCTATGATGTATATAAGGAGCTCAAGACTGATGACACTTTTTTTCTTCAACTTGCTGTCAACTTGCTCAAAATCGACTAAGCAGCAGATGCATCCGGTGGACTTAAATAACATGAGGAATGGCGGAGACCATTTTTGCGAAAGGCAATCTGTTCTGAAGAAGATATCATCACCTCCTTTTGTTTACATGTCTGAATATGAATGCTGAGTCGCCAGTTTACGAGGTTCGGCAACTTTCTAGCCACAACCAGTGACCAGTTTATCAGGTCCTTATAGGACACTTTGTGTATGTACACGGGAATACACCCTGTATGGGACACCAATCCAGATACTACCAACATCCATTAACTCACCAGTAAACCACATTCTGTTGCACCATCAGAGACCATTAGACTTTGGAGGACATCCATTAGAAAACTATAAAACCATCGAATGTACCTAGGACCAGTCAGTGCCCCCAAGGACCATTTATATTGTGACATCTGGTATGATGAACCATTAAAAACCATTTCAAACCATTATGTCCCATAACAAACCATGAGGAACCAACAGAAACTTGACCAGCCACACTGTACCCTATTTATCAATGGAAAGAGATCACCAAAAGGTCCACTTCTGACCAGATATTACTTAGGTGGTCTTTTGGTGAGCCCACTGAATTGATAAATGGGGTAGAGTAATGCATTAGAAAAACCATAAAACCATCAAATGCACCTAGTACCAGTTACTGGTCCCTTGGTTCAAAACTAGGACCATTTACATTGTGATATTTTAGTATTTTGTGGTATTACAAACCAACAGAAACCAACAGAATTTGGCCAGCCTTAATCTACTCCATTTTTCAATGGAAAGAGATCACCACAGGACCACCTCTGACCAGATATTACTTAAAAATAGTCAATTTTCAGCAGTAGATATGAGTATATATGTAAATGAGCTGCTATGGGTGTATTAGGCACCTCTGTGGTAGCTGTACCTGATCAAGTGGACATTCGTTGTAGCTAAAATGCAGATGTACCTGATAAACTGGCACTTCAGTATATACGGTTATACTCCTACAATGCACACTGAGCAGAACATGTTTTGAGCTGTCAGCATTAGAGGAACATTTTGATGCCAGCCGAAAGAAGTGTTTCATATTTAGAGACGATCTACGCTGACTCTGCAACAGAGGGTTTTTTTTTTTTTCTTTTGGTGTATTTCTGACTCACCGAGGTAATGAATGTCAAAATCCCCCGATGTCTGCAAAATCTCCAGAAACCAAAATGAACAGCTCTCAAGAGCATGACAGACAAATGAGGTCCTAATCCTCTCTACCATAAAGCAACTGGTACCACGCGAGCAGCGAAACATCCATTTTCAGGCACCTAATCTAAACTGTCTGTGACCTTTGGAGCATCACAGGATAAGGACGCACCTATTAGCTGAATGTCATGACCGCTCATTTATTTGTAACGAGCGATGGGAGTTTCATTCTACTCTCGATCCATAATTCATTTCAACACTCTGACAGCAGATGTATGCTGTCATACGACTCAACGCATGAATTTCTGTCCGTGTTAAAGATGTTACGATTTCAAAAGAAGAGCTCTTGTCGAGGGTGTTTGAAGCCAACGCGGCGCTCCTGCCAGTCGCGGCTGAGGGGATTATGATGAAAAACGACAGGGAGAAATATTTTAGTGATCACATGATGCTGACTGTAACTTCCCGGACAAAGATTAAGCTCGGGAGTCGAAACTATTTTCCACGGAGAATCACCAGTGACTCTACCGATTAGCGCAAGACTTAATCTGTGCTCGGGAAACTGTCCAAGCTAGTGTTTTTAATGCCAGTAATTTCATGTGGTGAGGGGAACCGAATAACAGATAAATGCGTGTGGATTGTGGGCTGGCACTGTTTACCCGCAGTAATTTATCCTGGCTCCTTGTGTCCTCGCGGTTCGGCGTTTCTTTCCACGTTTGCTTCGTTTCTATTGAGATGTGATGCGTTTCATTTTTATAATTTCCAGTCTCACTTTTTGAATAAGCTGAGGAGTAATATGAGGTATAGCATATACACAAGGGTTAAAGACGAAAAGGAAGTGCGCTGTCATATACTATCATATCAGTGTTTGATACTGAAGTTAAACAGTATACTTTAATCGAAAAAAACATGCTTGCAAGAATTTTTAGAGAAAAATTCAAATTATACCAGCAAAAAATAAAGAAGTCAGTGATAATGTTTTTTTGGTTGTGTATAATTCTTACATTAGTTCCATACATCATCTATGTATCAAAATATAGCTAAAAATGTGCCTTATAGAGTACAGAGATGGACAAATTGCTAGCCCAGGTTTTGTGGTTTTCATTCATACTTTCCCAGTGGATGAGCAGGTTCGACAACCAGAGAAAGAAAATAAATCCTATTTCCTATTGCCTTTCTCAAAACAAACGTTTTTAGTTGGTATGTAGCTAAGTTTAAATATGATCACAAGTATAGTTCGCACTACTCCTTCCAAATCCCACCACCTGCTGCGCTACACACATCATCCAAGGCACGATGGGGTTAACAGAATGGTATTTGCGAGTCAGATTGATTAGTGTCCACGTGAGCGTAGTGTGACAGATTAGTTCTGAATCAGGAACAGGCAGGTATGTGGAAACTGATGAAATCGAGCAAAATAACATCGTGTGCAAAGCTGTCTTATAACTCGCACAAGACATCACTTTAACCCTTTACTGCATGGTGTTGCCATATGGCAACAATTAATTTAGCTCCAATTTTTTTGACAGGCAATAATACAAAACTACTATTTTCCTATGTAACTGGAAAAAGGGGGCTTTAACTTTGACATAACAAAAAAAATTAAGTAAGTCACCATCCATCCACATACATTTTACATCTGTAATTCCTTTCTAGAAGATATAACTATTACATGCTTACTAGGTGACAAAAAACAATTTATAGTCTGGAAAGTGCAGTAATTGGAATTGTAATTTCATACATTTTGTGTTATTTTTGACTATATGATCCTTTCCACCATTGCACATTGCTGCCATACGGCAACAATTTACCAACTACCCCCCCTAAAAATTTTTTCACATTTTTTAAAATATAGTTTTATCACTTGAGCTAATTCAAGTAATACAAATCCATAAAAATATTTTTAATGTAAATGTAATAATTCATTCAGTAGAGGGTTAAACATACTGAGAGAAAATAAAGACACTAGCCAAACTAGAATAATATCTTTCACGCGCGACACGAGGACGAAACACCACTAATGACTTGCTGACATTTTGTCGAGTGGGCAAACACAAGGTGTGACTTTAGAAAATTTGTTAGAAGAGGATAATAATCATGTACGTTTAACAATTTCATTGAACTTAGTCTAGTTACACTAAACTCAGCTAACAAGTCTTACAAAAATAATGTTTTTATATTATGTTAGCTGCCACTATTTATTTGAGTCAGTTTGGTTTCTGGGCACCGACAACATTGGAGTTTTTCTTGGGGGCTGGCTAATGAATTTATGATTTGTCCATCCCTGCTTATGATTTTTTGACAATTTTTTAGCATTTTAAAAATAATACATTTGTAGAGGAACATCCCAGTGGCTAATATGAAGCCTTTTTCTTTTTTTTTTTTTTTTTTTACAGTTTTGCAAACCCTATTTCGTCTTTGACCCATAAAGAAACATAAAGTTTGACACATTCCATATCAAGCTAAATAAAGTGCTAAGTGACCTTTATTCTCGTGTCTTGTGATGGAGCAGCGTAGCTCTCTGGGACGTTTTATCATCGTTATGTGATGCCGTTATTGTATCTCACAATGTTTATTATTATAAACAGAACAAAAAAAACATTCTGTACTCATCTTGGTCTTTTCATCTGCTCATCCTCAGCTTTTTTTTAATACTGAACTAATAATTGTTACGTTCTTCTGACAGGTGGTTAATTGTACTTTGTGTTCCGCTGCTGTCTCGTCTGCCGAGTGTGTAATTCAGGTTGTCTGTCATACACTTTGTCTGTAGTGCTGAGATAAGATTCGTTAATGTTGATTAGCAGTCAGGTTTAGAGCGCTCTGTGAATCGTGACTACCTGAAAGGGCCGTAACCAAAATCCGCCGTTGCTTCGTAGATGCTGGACGTCAAACGGGACGAACGTGTTTAGACGATAAATGGTTTGTGTCTGCTCTGTGTTTAACATACATACCATCTCCAGTGTTTTGTCATTTGTTATGCATACATGAATACAGCCGTGACCCCGCCGGCTTTCCATAAAGGCACATTACCATCTCGGTCAATTCCTCCGCCTGTAAACGATACAGGGAAAAAAAAGCGTAGGAGACGAGGCATAGTGACATTTACCCCCGCTGCAGCTAATGGACTACTAGACCCCCGTCTGGAATGTTCTTGCCCCTCGTGGACAGAGCTGATATGCACTTTGCTCGT
This sequence comes from Cranoglanis bouderius, assembly GCA_023630585.1. Classification (NCBI taxonomy): domain Eukaryota; kingdom Metazoa; phylum Chordata; class Actinopteri; order Siluriformes; family Cranoglanididae; genus Cranoglanis; species Cranoglanis bouderius. The sequence continues at coordinate 25,899,945 of CM042539.1, forward strand.
TTTTACGCAACCTTTTCATGTGTCAAAAACTGCAGCGGTGCACAGAGAGGTCATTACACATAACAACCCATGGTTCCTTGAGTCCATTTCCTGTTTGCTTTGTTTCCTGGTGTGATAAAAGGGGACCAAGGCAGAAATGTCGTGGGAGGTTTTGTCTGCTTCTTCTGGCCTCTTTATGGGGGGAAAAAAAAGATGTTAGTCTTTAAAAAAAAAAAAAAAAAGTTGCATTTTGGAGGTTGTTCGCGTTTTAAAAAAATATAATTAATATTATTGTTGTCCGACAATTGTTGTCCAGCCATTTGTATAGCATTATCTCCATAAGAGCAGCCTGTAAGTAATTGGACATGATGACATTTTTTTTTGTTTCTGACACTGGATTTGTAAAATAATAATATCAGCTTTAATTAAAGGGTATTTATATCTACATTAGGTGTGAGTTCGGTAATTAGTCAGCTTCTTTTCACATCCAATGTGGAGCTAAATAACAAAAACAGTGTCAGCGTCCAAGTATTTACAGTCTGCATTGTATGTTAATGTCCTCTGTACAATTTGTATATTATAAATATGATTTATTTTGGTTTGTGTTTGAGTAATTCTGACATAAATATTCTAAATATGCTTATTGTACCCTGTTGTTGTGTCCTTATTTATTATGAAGTTGGCCTTCTGTAAGGAAAATGTGCTTGATAGCCAGGTAAGTAAAAGTAATAGTTAGTCTTTTTAAACGAGTAGCCAAGGTGAATGAATCAGTTTCGGCCACTGAATCATTCTTTTCTTTCATTTGCTTGTCATGCAACTGAACTAAGCTAAACTAAAGCACTGCATTTCCAAACAATTTCCATTATCAAACAATGCTTTTACGTATATTTCTGTTATATCTTTATCTTTCTTTACACATCTATGCATTGCCTAAGTTGCATTTGTGTGTTTGTGTGTGCCGAACCTGATCCGTGCCATTTGAGTCAATGAATCATTTAAATAATGACAGAGATTTGCTCATGTTCAGAGGATCAGCGTTTGAATCAGTGAATATTTTCAGTCATGACCTTTCTCATTCAGCGAAACAATTTTTGAGTTAGTGACTCTTCTCAGTAATGACCACAGTTCGTTCCTGTATTGTGCAGTGAATCAGTGTTGAGTCAGTGAATCCTTTCAGTCATGGCCGAGATTTGCTCCTATCACATTCCGCTTATCAGTGAATCTTCTTTCTCACAACTGAGGTTCATTCATATTGCATTCAACGAATCAGTGTTTGAGTCAGTGATTCATTTTGGTCATGACCAAGATTCACTTTTCTCTCATGAAGTGAATCAGTGTTCAGTCAATTATTCTTTTTGGTCACTAGAGATTCGCTCCTACTGCATTCAACAAATCAGTGTTTGAGTCAGTGAATCTTCGCAGTCATGACCAAGATTCAGTTGTCTCTCATTCAGTATTTGAATTGGTGTTTGAGACAGTGAATCCTTTCTGTCGTGACTGAGATTTAATTCTCTCTCATTCAGAGAATCGGTGTTTGAGTTACTGAATCTTCTCCGTTATGACTGAGATTCAATTCCATTGTGTTCAACGAATCAGTGTTTGAGTCAGTGAATCCTCTTGGTCATGAACGAAATTTGCTTTGATTGAGTTCAACAAGTCACTAGTGGAGTCAGTGAATCCTTTCGATCATGACTGAGATTTTAATAAAGAATGTTTAGGTGAGATGCATTTTATTACAGTACTGGTAGCAAGTACCCTTGCTATCTTTTGCAAATTGCAAAAGATAGCAATAATTAGAATAATAATGATACTGAATTGTATATACAACTTTAATATTTTGTATACATTATATACACTGAGTGTATTATAAAGCTTGAAAGCTTAACCCTCTACTGCATGAATTATTACATTTGCATTAAAAAAATGTTTTTATGGATTTTTATACAATGAATTAGCTCAAGTAATAAAAATATATATATTTTTAAAAATTAGCAAAAAAAAAAAAAAAAGTTTTAGGGGGGTAGTTGGTAAATTGTTGCCATAAGGCAACAATGTGAAATGGTGGAAAGTATCATACAGTCAAAAATAAATTGAAATTACAATTACTTATTATTCAATTACTGCATTTTCCAGACTATAATTTGCAGAGTTTTTAGTAAGCATGTAAAAGCTTGTAAAGCGTGGTTACGTTATCATTGTTGTTGTTATGTCAAATTAAAGCCCCCTTTTTCTAATTACATAGAAAAATAGTAGTTTTGTATTATGGCCTATCAAAAAAGTGGAAATAAATTAACTGTTGCCATATGGCAACACCATGCAGTAAATTTTTAAAAATAAGAGAAATTAAAATAAGCAGATGACAAATACTCAAATGACCATGATGGGGGGAAAAGAGTCAGAAAAGGTGCAGTCAAAAGAAATCTGTCTAAAAGGACATGACTTAAAGATATTTTAAGGCTAGGTTTTGTCCTAATCTCCTCACGTAGCACTCTCCACCTGCAGACGTCATGGTCATCGACGGTTATTTAAGCCTTAAGTACTCTTCAGAGCTCAGCGAGTTTTAACCACGAGCATTTTGTAAAGACTCCACAGTCGAGTGAAGCGTTCCAGCAGACGTGGGAATCTCAGAGGGACACGAGTCTATAACCAGTGGCACTAACCACAACGACCACGTCCAATCAATGCTGCATCCATTACCAGACAACTCTAATGATGCTTCAGTTACCCAGGGTCTCTAAATAATGTATACAACACAGTCAGTTCATCACAAACAAGCTGAGAAGCATGACAGCATTCCTGGATGTGTGGAACATTCAGGCATCACTAGTTGGTCAGAGATTTGTTTAGATCCAAGTTTACATCCAAATCTTTTTTAACTAGTAAAGAGCTTTAAAGACTCTCAAGAGATCAGCCATTTTAGGAAATAACACAAATGGCAAAAAGCTTAATGCTGTTTTTGAAGAAATTACAAATGAAATTACAGTCCCCTCTGAAAGTATTGGAACGACAAGGCCAATTCTATTGTTTTTGCAATACACTGAAGACATTTGGGTTTGAGATCGAAAGATGAATATGAGATGATAGATCAGAATTTCAGCTTTCATTTCCTCATATTTACATCTAGATGTGTTAAACAACTTAAAACATGGCACTTTTTGTTTGAACCCACCAGTGTTTCAAGCAATTCAAATTTATGGAAACATGTGACTGGTAGGTGTTTCTTGTTGCCCAGGTGTGTCCTGTTAAATTGATTGTTTAAAGAATTAATAGCTCTGAGTGTCTACTCTTGGTTTGAGCCCTATGTTTTGCCTGTAAAGACTGCATTTGTTGTTAAAAAGGATAACCCAAAATGAAGACCAGAGCTCTGTCTCTGGGAGAAAGGCAAGATATTATGAAGCTGAGAAAATAGGGGAAATCAATCAGTTAACCAAGCAAAGAATTCCAAAATTAGTAAAATGGTAAATTGTAATGTATTTTGGGATTCCGTCCTAATATTTAATTACACTAATTGTGCTATTTAAACACAGTAATTGTGCTATTTCTTTAGTAAGCTAGCTAGCAGCTGACTAATTGATTCATGTTGGTTTTATTTCTTATGCTAGCCAGTGTACAGTGGACACATATACAGTATCTCACAAAAGTGAGTGCACCCCTCACATTTTTGTAAATATTTTATTATATCTTTTCATGGGACAACACTGACGAAATGACACTTTGCTACAGTGTAAAGTAGTGAGTGTACAGCTTGTATAACAGTGTAAATTTGCTGTCCCCTCAAAATAACTCAACACACAGCCATTAATGTCTAAACCGCTGGCAACAAAAGTGAGTACACCCCTAAGTGAAAATGTCCAAATTGGGCCCAATTAGCCATTTTCCCTCCCCAGTGTCATGTGACTCGTTAGTGTTACAAGGTCTCAGGTGTGAATGGGGAGCAGGTGTGTTAAGTTTGGTGTTATCGCTCTCACACTCTCTCATACTGGTCACTGGAAGTTCAACATGGCACCTCATGGCAAAGAACTCTCTGAGGATCTGAAAAAAAGAATTGTTGCTCTACATGAAGATGGCCTAGGCTATAAGAAGATTGCCAACACCCTGAAACTGAGCTGCAGCATGGTGGCCAAGATCATACAGCGGTTTAACAGGACAGGTTCCACTCAGAACAGGCCTCACCATGGTCGACCAAAGAAGTTGAGTGCACATGCTCAGCATCATATCCAGAGGTTGGCTTTTTTGGTAGAATAGATGTATGAGTGCTGCCAGCATTGCTGCAGAGGTTGAAGGGGTGGGGGGGTCAGCCTGTCAGTGCTCAGACCATACGCCGCACACTGCATCAAATTGGTCTGCATGGCTGTCGTCCCAGAAGGAAGCCTCTTCTAAAGATGATGCACAAGAAAGCCCACAAACAGTTTGCTGAAGACAAGCAGACTAAGGACATGGATTACTGGAACCATGTCCTGTGGTCTGATGAGACCAAGATAAACTTATTTGGTTCAGATGGTGTCAAGCGTGTCTGGCGGCAGCCAGGTGAGGAGTACAAAGACAAGTGTGTCTTGCCTACAGTCAAGCATGGTGGTGGGAGTGTCATGGTCTGGGGCTGCATGAGTGCTGCCGGCACTGCGGAGCTAATGCCAACATGTACTGTGACATACTGAAGTAGAGCATGATCCCCTCCCTTCGGAAACTGGGCCGCAGGGCAGTATTCCAACATGATAAGAACCCCAAACACACCTCCAAGACGACCACTGCCTTGCTAAAGAAGCTGAGGGTAAAGGTGATGGACTGGCCAAGCATGTCTCCAGACCTAAACCCTATTGAGCATCTGTGGGGCATCCTCAAATGGAAGGTGTAGGAGCGCAAGGTCTCTAACATCCACCAGCTCTGTGATGTCGTCATGGGGGAGTGGAAGAGGACTGCAGTGGCAACCTGTGAAGCTCTGGTGAACTCCATACCCAACAGGGTTAAGGCAATGCTGGAAAATAATGGTGGCCACACAAAATGTTGACACTTTGGGCCCAATTTGGACATTTTTACTTAGGGGTGTACTCACTTTTGTTGCCAGCGGTTTAGACATTAATGGCTGTGTGTTGAGTTATTTTGAGGGAACAGCAAATTTACACTGTTATACAAGCTGTACACTCACTACTTTACATTGTAGCAAAGTGTCATTTCGTCAGTGTTGTCCCATGAAAAGATATAATAAAATATTTACAAAAATGTGAGTGGTGTACTCACTTTTGTGAGATACTGTGTATATATATATATATATATATATATATATATATATATATATATATATATATATATATATATATATATATATATATTACAATTTTACTGCTGGATATTACCCATAATGCACCACAAGCACAGCAGTATTAATTGCTCTTAATAGCATCAAGAAATGTAACTTTCAAATGACTGTTATGAAATACATAAAGTGTAACATTAGCTACATTAACTGTAACATCGCTAGCATTCATAAAACATGTGCTCTATGAGGTTTAGTTGAGAGCGGTGATTAATCAGTCCCTCCCGGGTTTTGCAATTGCAGAAAATAACGCAAAATCAAGCAAATTCTGCAATATTCAGAAAATCTTGCGATTTTTAAAAAATACCGCAGATTTTCCACAGATTTGGGCCAAGACGTGTGATGTCATCACAATATGCATTCACACAGCTCTTCAATTCGTGTGCGCCGAACATGAGTACAGCTAAAGATCTCATGAACCAACAAACATCACTGCGTGCAAAACAACAAAACAGCTTTCTCAGTGAGCATGACTTATTAAATGAATAAACAATCCTGAATTACCTAAATACTGGATATATCCTAAATGCTAGCTTTTGAAGCCAGCAATTAGCAAATTTAGGTGTGGGATGGAAACAAACTGTTCTAACACTGATCACTGCTTTAGCTCTTGTAGCTGAGACACTATTTGCGCAGCAAACATGTTAAGATTCTCCTATATTCCTAGATTTATCAAGTATTGTATTTATAATGCAAATGTCTCTGCACTCAGGTCAGATAATAATCAAAATGGTAAAAGTGTGTTTGATTCCTCCATCTCTAGAAGGTCACAGTGCCCTCTAGTGGTCGGTTTCTCTCAGTGCACTACACAGTGGTGTTTTTTGTTTTTGTATTTCATGGGGGGGGTTTTTCATACTATTTTTAAACAGACGCTTACAGGAACAGGTTTGGCTTGGATGTCTGTTCTCTACTGCGTTTTATAAATAATTGAATTGGGTAATTCAGTTAGAACAAAGCTCATCTCGAAGATGAATGCTGGTTTATTTTTAGACATCCTTCAGGCCGGTGTATTGCATAATTTTATTACGTTGTACTTCAATACCTTGAGTATTTGCAAATGCAGCTTCCTACCCGTTATGAAACTGTGGTACAGTTATAAACAGGTCTTATTAGAGGAGATTAGGTATTTATCTTGACTCAGGTTTTAACAGTTGATACGAATTAGTGTCAATCTTTTCGCAGTGATCGAAAAAGGGTCACCGCTAAAAGGATGTGGGGGAAAAAACGTCCAGGGTGTGAATTACAAGCAGGTTTAAGAGGGTTTGACTGCCCTAAAAACAACAACAATAGTTCAGGGCTTCTGCAAAATCACTCTTTTAATAGAAAAAAAGAAAAAAATCATTCCTGCTATGTATTCATTGTGAGGAGAAAATCATTAGTATGTGGGTATATTTTAGTGAGGTAGCTAGCTAACAAGCTTAGCCTTGTAATTTATACTGTATAACTTGTTCTAACTGCCATATTAAATTATTTATTTTACTTATATCGTTTCGTTTACTTAGGTACAGTGTTGCTTGAATAGACAGGGCATGCTGTTATACAAAAATAATCAACGCTTTGGGCGGTGTGATGAAGTGGAATTACTGTTCCCACCTCGAAGTTGATTATTTTCCAATAACAAGATGTCCCGAAGTGTTTTATTCCTCTTAGACCATAGCAATATGCCAATTATTACACTTTATATTTATTAAAGGATGACACGTCATACTTTTCAACCTTTTATAATGCCATGTAACATCCATGAAGCAAGTTACTTCCTGTTATCGCTTACATTATAGCAGCTATAAACAGTCGCTCCATCACCAGCCTCTATTTTTTTAGCAATTTATTGAAATTAATAAGACAAAAAAAAAAAAAAAAAACGCCTTCTTAATGAGAAACCGTGACGTGTAAACTCCTCTGTCCTGAAGACTTTCCCATGTCTGAAAAGCTAAAGTTACAGCTTTCCCGCGGACTGGTACAAAGCACTGACACTAGAGACTCCTTCCAAAAATGATACAACAATTCTTTGTTTGCAGTCCATTTATTTTTAGGTTTAGATAAATGAACACATTAATAGAAATTTTGATTTGAATTACAGCAGGAACTACTGTTAGAGCTACTGTTATAGAAGATTAATCAACACCTTATTATACCAGCTGTTCATGGAAGTCTTGCACCAGAAAAAATAACCGATTACTCATTTGATCTCTACTCGCGTTTATATTTATTAAGGTGGATAGTTTTTTTTTTTTTTTAATTCCTCATGTTCTGTAAGTAATGAACGCACTTTATGCCTGTAAATGGTCTGTTATTATCATATTGTTCAGAGATCAATCATTACTTTCTCATTTCCTTTCATAATTACAATCTGAATTGCAGAAGCGTCGGATTGACTGGTTTGCAGCTACAAATCACAGGAAGCGTTATTCTCATGTTTCCACTCATATACTAACAAAGAAGAGTGTTCGTGTAATTGATGAGTGTTAATTGAATAGTGTTAATGCACACCTTAAAATCAGTGGCACCAGGAAGATGACATTCTTCACATTTATTTTTGCTCGTCACGTTACTTTTGCCATTGTTTACACTTGACGCATCAGTTTTGGGCCTGTGTGATGACTGCCTGATCCATAAATCAACAGAAGCAGTGTGTAAGATAAGGACAGCAATATTGAAGTGTGTTTGCAATCACAAACAACAGCACATTTTTATCTCAGCTTGATCTCTCTGCATTAACTCTCAAGGGCCAGAATGTAAATGTGAATACTCATTAAACATCTTTCAATTCTCAGAGGGAAAAATTATTTTGATTAAAATGTATATGTATTTAATTTAGGAATCTGTACAACCCTTTAGTTCTGTTTAGTACTTAATAGATGTTTTATTTTATAGCAATACAGGTAATTTAAGGCAATAAAGGTGAATTGTATGTGTATATATATATATATATATATATATATATATATATATATATATATATATATATATATATATATATATATATCTGATATATAATTCTAGTGATGTAGCAATGTAAATAAAATTGTAAAAAAAAAAAAAAAAAATGAATAGGTGACTTTTTAATTTTTTTTTTTATTTACACATTCGGGGGTGGCCAATATGATAATATCATATCCTGATATATTTCATATTTCAGAATGTGTCACAATAATTAATTTTCTTAATTCAGACTTCAACAGACTTCAGTTCCATATGAATGACATGATTTTATGTTTACATCCGATCAGCTAATTCTTGCTCGTTAATACTGAGTATTGGAGATTTCGAATTGTTGTAGATGTGTCTGTGGCAACTCTTAGAAATGCGTGTCCTGACATTTATCTGAACAATGATGTCATCATATATCATTCTATCAACCTTCAGTACTCTTTTCATTTTTAAAAATGAAAAATTTAATTTTCCTCAATAGAAATCTGATTAAGGCCTGTTCTGATCTCACTGCTGGCTCTTGGTGCAGCAGTGGAAGCGCACGTCGTTGAGTGACGAGTCGTCCAGAGCGCCCTGGTACAGCTCCATCTTGGTCTGGATGCCACAGATGCCCCCGTTGCGACAGTCATTACTCCAGTCACCGTACTCTCCCCAGCTCATGCCCCGGCCCTCCAGCGTCGGGTTGCTGCTGCAGCGGAAGCGGATGTTGTTGGCGCCCGTGTCGTCGCCGAAGATGCCCTGGTGAGGCTCCACACGCAGCTGGAACGAGCTCAATGTACCAGAAGGGCACCACCGAGGCTCTGTCCACTCACCAAAACTGAGCAGGAAGAAGAGGTTAAACTCAATAGAAAAATCAAAATGTAGTCGATTTGGCGTTTGAGGTTTGCTATCATCACAGACTTGCATCAAACAACATGTAGATTTCATCGAGATTTCACGCTAGTGAAATAATTGTTTGTGAATGAGTCGGTTCTTTGAGCCTTGAACGTGAAGAGCTGACTAGCATACTGTACAGTATATAAGTCAGGGGTGGGTTTTTGTTTTTGTTGTAAATGTAGCCAGTAGCATTACTCTTCCAGGGTAATTTAATCAAAATGCTAGTAATTTAATATAGATGCTAGAGATGTGTCATTCGTAAACGAGTCGACTCTTTGAGCCGACCTTCTTAGGTGAACATGGAAAGCTAACTCACATACAGGTATATAAGATTTTTTTTTTAAGATGTTGTAAATATTGTAAATATTGCTCCTGGTTGAAGATGTGCTGTATTAAGTGTTTCAAGTGTATTACGGATGATGAATCATCAGGATAAAGGCAAATGAATCTTCTTAATGAATCACAGGCACAGCAGGCACAATAACATCCATTCTGGGATGTTTATTGTGTTTGTCAAAGCTCGTTGAAATATTGGAAACTATGTCCATTTTTTTTCTAATGGAAATGAGCCGTTTGGGAGCTGAATGAGTCGGTTCTTACTGGTGAATTAGAATTAAATGTGCTCACTGAAAAGAGCCAGAGTTCCCATCACTACTCTGTATGCCTTACCAAGCCCTATGGTGAAGCCTGCATCGAAGCAGACTCAAGTTTAGTTCATGTTTTATAGATGACAGTAAGTCACACTGTGTCCTAAACCACATCAGTGAGTCTGGAGGCTGTCATTGAAGAACTGGATGTGGTTCGAGGTGGATGTTTATGACAAAGATTTCGGGTGAGATTTTCCAAGAGGAGTCCAAGCCACAAACACCAGACACCAAACATGTCTTGGCTACTACAAATACATTCAAGTGGAAAATGGTGTGAATTTGTTTCCTTTAAGTTTTCTTTAAGAAATCTGAACGTATTTTTACATTTGCCAGCTAAAACTAGGATATCCTGCACTTTCCCACTCTGAAATCAGAGTGCGTGAGGGTTAAATCAACATCATAAACAAACCAAAGCCTCATGTATTTCACTTTCAGCTCCTAGAAATAACAAAATAAAAATTTTCATTTTGTCATTGTGAGAAGGAATGCTGAACCAGTTTCGTGACATGTTTATATGAAAGGCAGATCTAGATTCATGACAAGATTTATATGAAAAGCTTAATCTAGATTAGCAGTCATAATCCTTGTTAACCCTGGTCTTAACCCATACAGCATAGAGAGCAAAAGGTCAACTTTACTTTCAGTCCAAAAGAGTTCAACAGAGTTCACTCATACAGATTGTTCATGGCTAGTTACTGCTGTTGTGTCTGTGGCAGAGGAACTAGTCTCCAGTCTAAGTGGGTTTTATGGGAAGCCCAGAGAGACACGAGGCTATAACCCCAACACCAGTGGCACTTTAATCACGCAGACTGCATCTAATCAATGCTGTGTCCATTACTGGACATCTCTAATGATCCTTCAATTACCCAGAGAGACCGGGCCTTTACCCCTTTGAACATCATGAACACAGTTTATGGCCATGTCTGTAATTATTGCACTGGGGTGAGGGGGGCATTATAGCAAAGTATTAGCGCTGTTGAATTCTTGATGGTGTTGATTCATTTTCTATAACAGCAGCTCTGACAGTAGTTCCAGATGCAAATCACAGGTTTATATTAATGCACTCATTCTAATACGTTTCTATAGCAACAACTTACACTAGGACATATTGCAGACACTCGGTGTAATTGCTGATACGGTGAAGTTTTCTGTGAGGAGATGTTTATTTAGCATTTATGAAAGGAGTCTCCAGCGCTTTGTAAGCATCCGATGTAAATCCGACATATGACGGATTTGCGGTTTCTCTATAAGAGAAACCGCTTCTCTATAAGCTGTGTTTTTTTTTTTTTTTGTTGACTTCAAGTGAGTAAAAGGAAACAACAGTTTATAGCTGTTATAATGATATGAATTATAAAAAGGAATTTGTTTCGTGGACGTTCCACCACATTAACTATAAATGGATAAAATGCATGTCGTTCTTTAATTAATAAATAAATAAAATTACAATCATTGCCGAATTGCTGTTGTATCTTTTCTTTAACCGCAGGTCTTGCCATATTTTTATATTTTATTCCTCAGAAGAAGAATAAGGAAGAGTGTGTTAGCCTTTTCCCTGTCACAGGATGGTATCAGGTGGGAACTGGCAAACATTGCGAGACCAAAAATAGGAACTACTTAAGCTTGCCAATCATGAAAAACACCCTGTCTACACCCTATACACTGTAGAACTAGGACAGCTTCTGTGAGTATTTTGTCACTGTTATGTGAAAAGCTCACTAAATCATCCTCCATTTCTCCATTCAGCTTCATTTAATTTAAAAACAACACATTCTAAATTATATATATATATATATATATATATATATATATATATATATATATATATATATATATATATATATATATATATATATAATTTTATTTTATTTATTTATTTATTGCCTTTTTTTTTTTTTTTTTTTGCCTTGTTGGCTGCTTAAGAGCTCCTGGTAGCATTTATAGATCAAATTATGGCATATGATTAGCCTAGAAAAAAACAGTATATTGCACATATACAGTATATGGCTGCTTTTCATAATTATAATGTGAGAAGTTCGAATAATAAAGGAAGTGAGAAAGCTCAAAAGTAGGCCAGGATCCTGTGGGTTCAATAATTTATAGAAAAAGTCACTTTATCATGAAAGAGCTGGGAATATGACAGCACTCCTGGATATGTGGAGCACCATTATGTGGCATCATTAGTTCGGCTCCTGAAATCACCTGGAACTTGCCTCGAAGACCATAATTTTTTTTTCTATAGTAAATAATAACCCTGTGAAGTCTCAGGTTATAATTCAGTTATTAATCTTAGAGCCAATTATTCAGTAACTGCACTGAAAGTAATGGGAAAGGTGCGCAGTTACAAGAGTGAGGAATGGGAGTCTGGACTTGGGTTCGGCTCCTGGGAGTTTAACGGGTTAAATAATAAATGGCGTGTTGGCTTGGTTCCACACAAAAAAAGGTCACTAGACAACAGGAAAAAATAATACAGGTGCAATTTGGAAACTAACCCAAGCCGACACTGCCTTTCTCTGATATTGTATTTTACCTAGCCTACTACATTTAAATGTTATCATTTTATTGAGGCAGTTGTATACTGTGACAGTGTTTTACTATCAAAAAAGCCTGTTCTGTCTGTTTTATCTCAACACCCCTCCCCTTTCCCATCACCCTGCTCACCAGCAGCTAAACACAGAGTCATGATTCTCTTCACACAGAAACCCAACAGTGTCCTGATTAATCTTAAAACAGACCTGCAGCGATAAAAAAAATTCATTTATTTACACTGATTGAAAATGTCAGACAGGTCGATTTCTATTCTGCCAGTGGAATGGAACGCCAGTGTACTGCTAGAAAAGGTTGATGTTGTAAAACAACTTACTTCCTGTTACATTATAATCTCTTAATAATATTTTTAAAATGCAGCATGTTACCTGGAAACAGCAAAACCTTCCACCCCGAACACCTTCCCATTACGGAAAAACTTTATTTCTGACTGTTACAAAACTTTGACACTGGAGACTCCTTCAAATGCTAAATAAACATCACACTCACACTCTTTTGTTTTTACATTTCGAATATCCTTATTTCAAACAAAACCCGCTAACTGTAATTGAGGAAATGGAGAAAACAATGGAAAACTGATCCAGTGCTATTTGGGTGAGTCCATCTAAAGTGGTCCAACATTTGTTAAGTTGGTTGCTTGACCATTTTTCTTTTTTTTTTTTATTACCTCTATGTATTGGCATTGCAAAACCATTAGTATTTATTTATTTATTTATTTTTATTTTACTTGGTTTAACCATGATGACCATCTTTGTGTCATGGCACAAATTTTGGTTATATAGCTGTTTATGGAAACCTCAATATCTCGGCTCAGGATTCCATAGACTTAGAACTTAAGTCCAAATGTAATGCTCAAGATTGCTCACAGTTCCACTTTTAGGGTCAATTTATAATAGGAAGGGTTTGAGTCTCAGTCTTCATTCTTTAGGGGGTACCTAGGTAAGTATAGTGTGCCTGCAGAACATTTCAGGTGTGATTTTTTAAAATTACCCTCACTTTCGGGCTGAAATTCTCAGAGAAATAAGTCCTCTATAGTAGAATTCTGCTGTAAAAATTTTAAGTTTGAGATTTCACTGGTTACAGCGCTAGGGCTAGTAGACATTTGCAGAAAAGCCTACTTTATTCATGCATTTTGAGAAATGAACAGATGTAATATAAGCATAACAAATAAGACAAATGAACAGTATTTTGGAGTAATTACAGTATCTCACAAAAGTGAGTACACCCCTCACATTTTTGTAAATATTTTATTATATCTTTTCATGGGACAACACTGACGAAATGACACTTTGCTACAATGTAAAGTAGTGAGTGTACAGCTTGTATAACAGTGTAAATTTGCTGTCCCCTCAAAATAACTCAACACACAGCCATTAATGTCTAAACCACTGGCAACAAAAGTGAGTACACCCCTAAGTGAAAATGTCCAAATTGGGCCCAAAATGTCAATATTTTGTGTGGCCACCATTATTTTCCAGCACTGCCTTAACCCTGTTGGGCATGGAGTTCACCAGAGCTTCACAGATTGCCACTGGAGTGATCTTCCACTCCTCCATGACGACATCACAGAGCTGGTGGATGTTAGAGACCTTGCGCTCCTCCACCTTCCGTTTGAGGATGCCCCACAGATGCTCAATAGGGTTTAGGTCTGGAGACATGCTTGGCCAATCCATCACCTTTACCCTCAGCTTCTTTAGCAAGGCAGTGGTAGTCTTGGAGGTGTGTTTGGGGTCGTTATCATGTTGGAATACTGCCCTGCGGCCCAGTTTCCGAAGGGAGGGGATCATGCTCTGCTTCAGTATGTCACAGTACATGTTGGCATTAGCTCCCCAGTGCCGGCAGCACTCATGCAGCCCCAGACCATGATACACCCACCACCATGCTTGACTGTAGGCAAGACACACTTGTCTTTGTACTCCTCACCTGGTTGCCGCCACACACGCTTGACACCATCTGAACCAAATAAGTTTATCTTGGTCTCATCAGACCACAGGACATGGTTCCAGTAATCCATGTCCTTAGTCTGCTTGTCTTCAGCAAACTGTTTGTGGGCTTTCTTGTGCATCATCTTTAAAAGAGGCTTCCTTCTGGGACGACAGCCATGCAGACCAATTTGATGCAGTGTGCGGCGTATGGTCTGAGCACTGACAGGCTGACCCCCCACCCCTTCAACCTCTGCAGCAATGCTGGCAGCACTCATACATCTATTCTGCAAAGCCAACCTCTGGATATGATGCTGAGCACGTGCACTCAACTTCTTTGGTCGACCATGGCGAGGCCTGTTCTGAGTGGAACCTGTCCTGTTAATCTGCTGTATGGTCTTGGCCACTTTGCTGCAGCTCAGTTTCAGGGTGTTGGCAATCTTCTTATAGCCTAGGCCATCTTTATGTAGAGCAACAATTCTTTTTTTCAGATCCTCAGAGAGTTCTTTGCCATGAGGTGCCATGTTGAACTTCCAGTGACCAGTATGAGAGAGTGTGAGAGGGATAACACCAAACTTAACACACCTGCTCCCCATTCACACCTGAGACCTTGCAACACTAACGAGTCACATGACACCGGGGAGGGAAAATGGCTAATTGGGCCCAATTTGGACATTTTCACTTAGGGGTGTACTCACTTTTGTTGCCAGCGGTTTAGACATTAATGGCTGTGTGTTGAGTCATTTTGAGGGGACAGCAAATTTACACTGTTATACAAGCTGTACACTCACTACTTTACATTGTAGCAAAGTGTCATTTCGTCAGTGTTGTCCCATGAAAAGATATAATAAAATATTTACAAAAATGTAAAGCTGTAATTGGACCACTTGAGATGTACTGACCCGTTTAGTTAATGCTTCCTATGATTCCTGTATTCATAATGCATTTATAACATGTTATGCAGCATACATAATACATTATATTGCCTGGTATAAATGCACATAAGTAGTTGTAGTGACATGCATAACACTTTATGAACCATTACAGTGACTTCATAGGAATACTGACCTCAAACCAATTTTCATAATTTAAGGTTTCCTAAACAAGATATTGTTATTTAGTATTGTGATATCCTTGACTTGAATATACATTTTTGGTTTTCCAAAAACATTTAAATGTACTGAGGTTATGGAGGAACTCACTGTCCAGTATGGGACTCCACACTGTAGAGGAAGCGACGGTCATCATTTTGGACGCAGAAGAGACGGACTCCGTTCAGAGCCGTGTCATCACCTCCGTACTGGTTAGGCTCGACCTGTAGAGGGGATCTTATTAGCTTACACAGATATGCACTACAGATGGTAACAGTGATGGGGTTGATGAAAGTGTTACCCTCAGGCTGAATCCCATGGCATAGAAGTTCTCAGGACACAGCTCTGACCACATCCAGATCCCGAATTTCTCTCCATTGGGCACTGTAAGGATTGAGGTGTAATTTCGCGATGCGAAAGTCGTCCCAGCGCGAATGGTGCGAGGCTGATCCTCAACATCAACCTCAACAGATGACACCAGAGTCAGTAAGCAGAGAATGGAAATGTAAATGAGAGCCATGGTCGTGGTTTCAAGAACACGTCCCCTCTCAGGACATGATGGGTTTTTATTAGTGACACTCACGTCACTACTGTCTTATCATGGATTAATCATTTATTTCACATGCGCTTGGGAAGACACAGCTGCCACAGGACAGTATTTGAGTTGTACATACAGTAAGTTAAAGGTCCTTTGTGTTTTTGCCGCTGTTACATAATTTATTTCTTCCATACTGTACCAGAAAATATGACATAATGACAAAGTATCTTTGCATTTTTGGTTCAACTTCAAGAAACAGGGATTAAATACTCTAAAATTAATTAGGTGTAACTAATAATCACAGGTTTTTGTGAATAATGTTTGTGACTTTCTTATTATTCTATTTTTTAGAAAGTGTTTATATAGAAAAGTCTTTTATCTATTGGATTACCTGGGCTTTCCAGTGCACTTTAATTAAGCATAATTTAGAGCCCTATTAGAGTCTGAGAGATCTGTCTTAAATACAAACATTTGCTTTTTAATAGGAAAATATCATGTTTCCTTATTTAACTCCATTCTGTGCTTTTTCATTTCTTTTTTTTTTTCTTTTTTTATCTGTGAGATTAATAGTGATTAGACTAAAACATAAACGGCAGGTGTTCAAACACCTTTCCCTGGCAGCATACACATCTGAGTGTAAAACATTAGCTTATTTTGCCTTATTATCTTGGTCGGGGAAAAAAAACAGAATGTACACTGGCAATGAAGTTTTTGAACACCCTATATTTGAGTATTTATATTTAAATGACCTCATCCACCAAGGAATAGTTATGAAGTAAATTGAGGAATGTTGTTTCTTCTTCTTTTCTTCTAATAATTATTATTATTATTTAGCAAATTGAGAAATGTTAGAATTTTTTGTTTTAGTGGAACAATCTAGATCTAATGGGAAAATGCCAAAATCTGGACACTTTAGGCACACCACATACATCATATTTCCAAAAGTATGTGGACACCTGACTATTGAACATCCAATTTCAAAACCATGCCTGTTACCAACTTTGTGGCAACAGTTTGAGGAAGACCCACATATGGTTGCTTCCTGTCCCTCCAAGGTCAAGGTTAAGGTTTAGTAGGTGCTACATGGCATTATAATGAACTATAACACTTGATTACATGTTCAAATCATCAAGGAATTATTAATAGCACAATACTAGAACTTTATGAGGGTGTACAAACATGAATATTTATGATTTTTGAATATGGGCTTCATAGAAAGTGTTAGACATTGTTTTATCGACCTGAACAGAACGCAAGACTCAATTTCCCTCAATAGAAATCTGATTAGTGTCTGATCTGATCTCAATGCTGGCTCTGGGTGCAGCAGTGAAAGTGCACGTTGTTGAGTGACGAGTCATTCAGGATGCCCTGGTACACCTCCATCTTGATCTGGATGCCACAGATGCCCCCGGTGTGACACTCGTTGCTGCTGCAAAGGAAGTGGATGTTGTTGATGGTCATGTCATCACCATGGAAGCCCAGGTGAGGCTCCACACGCTGCTGGAACGAGCTCAATGTACCACACAGGCACCACTGGAAGCTCTGTCGACTCACCAAAACTGAGGAGGGAAGAAGCTAGCTAATAAATAGCTAATAAATAATAATAATCATATACTTGTAGCTAACAAATAACAATCGTATACTTGCTTCAAATGACAAAATCTCAGATTCACGAGGCTGTTGGATATCACATTACTCATTTTTGGGTTCAAACAAATGCTTACTGCACCACGTAGTGAAGCCAACATCACTCAAGTTATATCAAGTTATAGTCCTTTCTTTAAGAAAGTTTCTTTAGTCCAAAACATAGCTGTTTTTTTTTTTTCAGTTGCACACTAAAACCAAGATATGCTGCACCATTCCACCCCACCTTAAGAGCAGTGAGTGCTTGAGGTGAAATTAAAAGCTAGAAAAAGCCAAAGCTTCCTCACATACTGTACTTTGAGTTGCTATAAATAACCCCAAAAAGATTTGCATTGTGTCTTTGAAAGATGTCTGTGGGAATAAATGTTAATCTAGAACCAGTTTTGTGACAAGATTTATATGAAACACTTAATCAAGTTCAGCAGGCGTAATCCTAGATGCTTAACATCTAAACCCTGATCTTAACCAATGAGGTGTAGAGAACAAAAACAAAACTTTACTTTCAGTCCAATAGAGTTTAACAGAGTTCACCTGTGCAGATCGTTCATGGTTGGTTACTGCCGTTGTGTCTGTGGCAGAAGAACTACTGTAGTCTCCAATCAAATTGAATTTTATGGGAAGCCCAGAGACACACAAGCCAATAATCCCAACACCAGTCTCACTTTAATCATGTAGACTACATCTAATCAATTCTGCATCCATTACTGAACATCTCCAATGATCCTTCAGTCCTCGAGTCTTCCTGTTTTCAGAACTTCAGAAAGGTTCTGAAATTTGGTAGGACAACTCCTAAGTGGTGCAACTTCTTTCCAGGTGAGAAGGACGGTCCCATATCGATTAGAGCAACAAGAGCCAATCAAAATCATCTGAAAGCTCATGTATACAGAATATGGAAGCATGATTTACTCTTCTCCAGATCCTTTTAACTGTAAAATAAATTCCATGGACCTCCTCCAAACACTTCAACTCTTCAAATATGAGGCTCAGTATTAACATAAATTGAGATTATTTATAGGATACTTGTTTTTGAATTATTGCAGTTTGGATTAAACCTGTTCAATTCAAGTTAGTGCTAATGACTATAAGAACTCAAAAATGAACGGACGACTTCTCTGGACAACTCGCCACTCAATGACATGCGTTTCCACCGCTGCACCCAGGGCCAGCAGTGAGATCAGATCAGGCGCTAATCAGATTTCTGTTGAAGGAAATTGAGTCTTGCGCTCTGCTCAGGTCGATGAAACAATGTCTAACACTTACTATGAAGCCCATATTCATAAATCAGTATAGATGTTGTTAACGATTCCTTGTAATCATGTTTATACACCATGATATCGCCTCATAAACCTTTAGTATTGTACTATTAATAATTCCTTGATAACTAATCATTGCGTTGTAATGCAAGTGACACTATTTTTTATAATGCTGAGTACTGTACTGTAATATTTATGAACAGTTATAGCCATTAACAGTAAAGTGACTTAACTTTAATCCTAAATCTTGGAGGGACAGGAAGTGATCTCAGGAAGCTATCGGGATTTTCTGGAAAAGTGTCTACTATTAAAAGCGCTATAAAACTGAAAGGAATTGAATTGACAAGGTTTCCAAGAACCTTTGCTAACCAATACTCTATTCTATAACTGTTAGATGTTCTGCTGAGAGCTTTGTGAAACAATTTCTTTGATGACATCAAATTTCAACCTTAATGTTCTGCTGGACACAGTTCTAATGGTCTGGTAAACTTCTAACATACTGATTTTCTCAGTTCTGCCTTGATTATACTAGGAAAAAAAACACCAGCTTCAAAGAATCAGTTCAGGTATGCCAAAAGAAAATTACACAAAGTACTATTTGAAGTAGAAGGAAATAACTGTAGAGCACCTAATGGCCTGTAAATGTATGGGGGTGTAAAATTTTGAACAGGCAGATCAGTGTAAATTATTATTTTGTCATCTGGAAAACATGTAAACATGTTATGTAGCTTCTGAAGGGCAGTACTAAATGGAAAAAAAAAAAAAAAAAAGATCTTTAAACAAAATAACAAGTTACACCGATCATCCTGTTCAGAAGTTTACACCCCCCTGGCTCTTAATGTATCGTGTTGCCTTCTTGAGCATCAGTGAATGTTTGCACCTTTTGTAATAGTTGTGTACGAGTCCCTCAGCTGTCCTCAGTGTGAAAAGATGGATCTCAACATCATATAGTCGCTGTTGGAAAGGGGTCAGATATGCAGGAGATGCTAGAAAACCAAATCATGTGCAGGACCTGGAGGATTTTTCTGAAGAACAGTGGGCAGTTTAACTGCTCAGGACAAACAAGGGACTCATGAACAACTATCACAACACACAGCATTAAGAATCAAGCGTATGTAAACTTTTGAACTGGTTCATTTGTGTAAATTCAGTACATTATTGTGTCTTGTGGACTATATGTTTGGGGCTCATATACCAAGTGTAAGCCAGTGAAATATAATATGGTACACATGCATAATAAGTGGTATCTTCTAAAATATTCTGTTTAATATTCCACTGCTACACACTTATATCAGGAAGGGTGTTTAAAATGGGGAGCAAGGTGTGGTTTTCCCACGTTGCTGTGACCACAAATTGCCTATTCAACACAGAACTGGGAACAAACATATTTGTGGAAAAAAAAACATATCCACAGAGGCCGCACATATTGTTCAGACCCCTGGTCATGCTCTAGCTCAGCATTTCCTAATCATGGCCGTTTCCTTGACGAGTGATGGTCCGGTGCCATGGAGTGATAGTGATGAACTTATGAACTCCTATGAATTAGGGTCATTTCTGGCTAATACAATACACTCGAGCATCTCTGACAGTAGCGTAGCTACAAATCCCAGGTTTATATTAATTGCGCTCGATTTAACACTCTACGTTATGTTAGCTGTTTCTACAGTAACGGCTTACACGGGGACTTGTACGGTGGACGCTCTAATAAAAAACAGATAGAAAATGTGTGTAATTGTTGGTATGGTGAAGTTTTCTGGGAGGAGATGTTTATTTAACATTTATGGAAGGAGTCTCCAGCGTCAACGCTTTGCAAGACACGCGCTAAGACTTAGCGCATTCTCGATAACATAACAAGCTGTGTTTTTTTGTCTTATTCATTTCAACAAAGAGGAAACAGCTGGTTCCAGCTGCTGTAACATAACTGATGAGTAACGTACTCGTTTCCACAACATTAAACGTAACTATAAACAGAAAAAGTGTGACGTGTGATTCTTTAATTAATTAAAAACGGAATTGTTGGCAAAACAACTGACGTTTTATGTCATCACACCACCCCGTCGTTGTTAATTTTGCTATCACAGCACACCCCCAGTGTGTTTTATTCCTTACGTGAGTAGTGTGAGCACTGGGAATTATTAGTACAAGCCGGCTTTTCACAAAAGTGCTTTACACGTTTATCTTGGACAACTTGAACTGTTTAGAGATAGAAAGGAGCTCACGGCACATGCCGTGTGGTTTATGCGTCACATCATTTATAATTACAATGTGCCAAATTAGACATCTCTAAACTACAGTAGTAAATGGACATGCATAGATTAAACTAGACAGTAAGACAGAAAGGGCCTAGTGCATAATCACGCTCTATACACTTGGCCGCAGCAAATGTAGTCATCCACTACACAACTGCCGATACGGATGACTGGGAAGAATAATTGTGTTTTACTGTGAAAAATGTCACTAATTAATATAAGTGGCATTGTGATCACTCTTGCTGTGGGCTCTGCTGCTTATGGTAGAACAGTAATGAGAGCAGCGTATTTAATAAATCACGGACGAATGCGACAAAGCCATAATACAGTCTACTTTAAAAGGAAAGTTTTTTTTCAAAAATAAAAGTAAAGTAACATTCCCCCTGAAATGAGGATGTTACAATGACTGCGTCTCAAATTAAGTACATCCTGATTATACACTACAGTGCTGTTGAATTCTCGATTCTGATTGGTTAGAACACGTTTAATTTCCCATAACCTCAATTTCGAGAATAGTTCTGTCTCTGAGACAAATCACAGGTTTAAAGTAACGCACTAACTCTAATACATTATTGTTTCTGTAGTACCATCTTACACAGGGGTGCTCCACATAAACAGAAGTGTGTAAATGTTGATCCGGTGTCATTTTCTTAGCATTTTTGGAAGGAGTCTCCAGTGTCAGCACTTTGTAATGGTCAGGAAGTTTTCTGGCACCGGAAAGTCTTCAGGACAGAGGACTTTATCGTTGTACCATTTCTTAACATCTTAACCAACTTGTTTTGTGGACGTTCCAAAAAAACTTTAAATGTAACAATAAACAGATAAAGAGTACAATGTGCCATTTATTGCTGCAGTACAAGAGAAATAAAACTTCAGGACATGATGTTGTTGAAAAATTATCAATTTCCGAGTGGTAACAGCAACTCCGCTTCACACACCACCCTGCTGATTATCTCCGTATAACACTCCGTGGTTTTTTTGGTTTGTTTGTTTGTTTTTTACTGTTGTGGCAAAAAATGCTTGGTTTTGAAAAAATTTTTACATTTTTTTTTATTTTTTTAAAATTTTATTTAAAAAAAAAAAAAAATCTTTTAAAAATTTGCAAAGCAACTTGCTGAATTTTTTGTGCTTTTTTTGCGGAAAAATACTTGAATTGGCAAAATTGCAATTGCATGAAATTGTCTTTCCCAGTGATTTTTGTTGGTAAATGAGACGTTTTAGCTGTACTCGTGTTCGACGTCACATGATGCGTCTTGGCACAAATCTGCAGAAGATCTACGGTAATTGTGAAAAGTCAGAATACTGCGGAGTTTGCTAGATTCGCGTTAATTTCTCATTAATCGCAAAATCCTGGAGGGACTGCTTAACATTCACAATATTACTGCAACAGGGCCAGAGCGGTTAAAGGGACCTCATGCAACATGAGTAGTGTGCCGTTTCCGTGTACTTACCAAAGAGCTCTGTGATGGACTAATGGTGCATGCTGAATGAAAATGAATGTACATTACAAAATTTTATTAATTATATATTTATTTATATAATTAATTTACAATTAATCAACAATACGAATTTTTGAATCAGCTTCTGCTGTGAGATGTATCAAATATATTTTTAATGTGTCTCCATTTCTTTTTGTGTGTGGGGCCTTATTTAAATGGAAATAATATACTTAGATTTACAACACACAAGGTGGAAAGAACCCCTAGGCTACACTCCATTGTGCTTTAGTTATAAATGTCAATTACAACTAGACTTTTTTTTTAATGTAAAGGCTTATTAACATTTTGAGTATTTTCTTCGTGTGCCTCCATCACCACAAACTTCTCCATTTGATACCAAAAAATCCCCCATAAAAAATTATGCTTAATGATCCTAGAACTAATCATTCTAAATACTGTTAAGTGAACACAAACGGAGGGGTTTTGTCTACAGAAGAGCCCTGACATGTCATCAGACTACAATATACATGTAAGGATATACATGTTAAGTATGTAACAGGAAGTGCTATGTGCCTAGGAACGTTCTATTAACATGCATCTGTGGTCCAACTGCACCACACTGTGTCCATACAAGCACATTGCACTCTGGGTATGGATGTGTTCAACACTCCTCCTCCTACCTCAATCTCAGGCTTTTTTATTCAAACAGCAGTGAAATCCAATCTGATCCTATCTATTTTTTAAAAGAAATCTCTGACTACATGCATTTTAGCGTAAATATAAAGATTGTCTATATTTTGTGTAAGAGGGAAATTGTATAAATGTCATTTTTGGCAGAACTTCAGCTAGCTGTCAGCTTTTGGAATAGAGGTGCATCTCAATATACAATATACAGGTACAGCTCAAAAAATTCGATTGTCGTGGAAAAGTTCTTTTTTTTTCTGTAATTTAATTCAAAAAGTGGAACCTTCATATATTCTAGATTCATTACACAAAGTGAAATATTTCAAGCCTTTGTTTTAATCTTGATGATTATGGCTTACAGCTCATGGAAATCAAAAATTCGGTATCTAGGGTTATAAAATATTAGAATAAAGAATTTATAATACAGAAATGTCGACCTTCTGAAAAGTATGTTCATTTATACACTCAGTACTTGGTCTGGGCTCCTTTTGCACGAATTACTGCATCAATGCGGCGTGGCATGGAGGCAATCAGCCTGTGGCACTGCTGAGGTGTTATAGAAGCCCAGGTTGCCTTGATAGCGGCCTTCAGCTCGTCTGTATCGTTGGGTCTGGTGTCTCTCATCTTCCTCTTGACAAAATTCAGGTCAGGCGAGTTGGCTGGCCAATCAAGCACAGTAACACCATGATCAGCAAACCAGTTACTAGTAGTTTTGGCTCTGTGGGCAGGTGCCAAGTCCTGCTGGAAAAGGAAATCAGCATCTCCATGAAGCTTGTCAGCAGATGGAAGCATGAAGTGCTCTAAAATCTCCTGGTAGACGCTGCATTGACTCTCGACTTGAGAAAACACAGTGGACCAACACCAGCAGATGACATGGCATCCCAAATCATCACTGGACTTCAAGCAACTTTGATTCTGTGCCTCTCCACTCTTCCTCCAGACTCTGGGACCTTGATTTCCAAATGAAATGCAGAATTTACTTTCATCCGAAAAGAGGACTTTGGACCACTGAGCGACGGTGTTTTGAGTAAAAAGGTGTTTTGAGTTAATTAGCTGATTAGAGATCTTCTCAGGTCGACATTGCTGTATTATAAATTTTATTTATATTTATTTATATATTATCTTTATTCTAATATTTTTGAGATACTGGATTTTTCCACTATCATTTCCATGAGCTGTAAGCCGTAATCATCAAGATTAAAACAAACAGAAAAAAAGGCTTGAAATATTTCACTTTATGTGTAATGAATCTAGAATATATGAAAGTTCCACTTTTTTAATTAAATTACAGAAAAAAAAATTAACGTTTCCACGACATTCTAATTTTTTTTTAGATGCACCTGTATAAACCTGTTAAACGTCTTGTAGAAACGTCTTCATATATCGCAATATTTTTTTGTCAGCTGTGATTGGAGCAGGATCAGATCATATCAGAAGAAAGCCAACGCATCATACCTCGAGCTCTGAGGCTCACTGAAACTTGTTTTTAAAAAAAAAATAGACGCAACATTTCTGAAGTCAGTTGGCATACATGTATTCACACCCAAATAAAACCAAACTAAATATACAATTCAAAGACCATATTTTTTAAATATAAATATCGCAGGAACGGAATGTTGTGTCTGTGCAGCTACATGGTTCACAACAACCGGGTGGTATTCCGTACATTCACAAAACAAAAACGGGTTAAAATGATGATAGTTGATACAAAAGAAAGAAGAAGAAAAAGTAGAATAATGATCTGAGGAGGTTATATACAATATTCGCTCCTTTGTTTTCATGCACCTGCTTTTCTTTTTTTGTTTTCTTTTTACCCCCCTACAAAATCACCAATTCAAACCTGACAAATGAAAAGAAAGCTCAAACTTCAGGCATCACATTTTCAAAACTGGATTTGGGTTTTGAATCTGTGACTTAAAGTAGCACAATAAATGCTAGCAATGACTGAGTCCAGAACAGAGTTCAGGCTAACCTGGGATTATTATTAGCGTGCACTCGGTAACGGCCTCGTTAAACGAGTCCAGGTAAGATGACAGGACAAATATAACAAACTTCAGCTTGAGACGTTCAAAACCTGTATTTGATGATGTAAAAACATTAAAATGAACAAACAGAAGAAAAATGAAAATTAAAGGTGCGGTCAGCGATTAAAGTCCAAAACACTTTCTCATCATTTCTTTGAAAATGCGAGAAAGATGCGAGAACCGATTTTTGCGCTAGGAATCCGAAGCCAGCTCTCAAAACTCAAACTAATAAAGCCTTCAATGTTCCCTCTGAAGCCACGCCTAAATTCTGAGTTTTAAGACGGCTAACTTAGACCTTAAAAAAAAAAAAAAAAAAAAAAAAAAAAAAAAAAAAAAAAAATCGCCGACTACACCTTTAACTAGTTAATTTTTTTTTTTTTTTTTTTTTTTTTTAAACACATTACTGGTCACTGGAATAATCGCACTGAGTACTAGTTAGACAAGTTTACGATGGATATTCCTCCCTTTGGCTATTCATTACACGCAAAAAAGGAACTCGAGCAGCACGCTCAACACGAGTTGTCTTTCATCTGCAGACATTCTTTCGAAATTTTGCTTCCTGATTGAATTTTAAAGCACGAAGAATCATCCACGCTAATATTCTATATGAAATAAGGAGTTCAATTGCTTTGCTTGCTTCAAATTAAGGCAGATGTAAGATTAAGTTTAGGTTTAGAGAAACAGAATTTGAAAAGCTCTAAATCCACAGCGAATGAAAGAAACTCGTATATATGACCCGACTCGACTCGACTCCAGCGCAGCTTCTATGTCCACATGACCTCCCACTATGGGCACGTTTATAAAAGTCTTCTTTATGAAAGAAAAATTAATCCAACACAGTCTGTACATCTTTAACAAACACGTCTTGAAACACGCTTTTGGGAATTTGTCGTTGCACATGAAAGTGTGTCCTAGGGATGATACAGTTTGGCTCTTTTTTTTTTTTTTTTTTTAAATTTCTTTTTTCTTTCTCCTCCTTTTTTCCCCCCTCTCTTTCTGTCCTTTCTCCTTCTGTCTTTCCATCTCTGGATCACCCACACAGGAACCAGTCCTCCCAGAATTCATCCTGCGGGGATTTCAGGACACGCCGCTGTCATGTCATGTAACCTGCACGATCACCTGGAGTCAGAGTCACTGGTGTCTGAGGAAGAGGAGTCGGATGAGGATGAAGAGGAGTCGGAGCTGGAGCTGCTGGCGCTGAGGCGAGCAGGCATGGAGTGTGGCTCTGCGCTCACGCTGGCCTTCTCCGCTGTGGAGGAGAAACATGGTCAGCTTACTTTTTACCTGTTCACTATATATGCTCACTACATAGACTAATGGTGGTGCACTATAACAAAGATTTCAATGATTACTAAAAGAAAACCGCACTTCCTGTGACAAGCTGCCCACGAACCAGGCTAAAGTCTGCCTTGTCAAGCAAATGTCAACTCCTAGCTACTTATTGGCTAACTATCTAGATTAGATTCATCGGTTTAACTGGTGACGAGGAGGTTATTTGCCTTCGCTGTAGCTTTGGACGCAGAAAATCAAGAGAATCTGAGCTGCTTGTGAGACTTAAAAGTCGGGACGTCACTTTTCATACCAGTGAATGTCTCAAAAACAGACAATCTGAGCTTCATTTATCAAGCTGGATACGAACAGATTCATTCGTAAAAGTTCATATGGGCATTTACATAAGAAATTTGGTATTAATGAAAATCCCATAAATAAAACAGATAAATAAATAAATAAAAACCCGAAGATGCCCTTATCCAGGCTGACTTAGAGACTCTAAAGCACTTCTATATCAAAAACACATTCTCATGCTAGTTCACTAGGTACTAAGAGTACCATCGAGAATATTTTGTGGAAACCAGTCGTTTTATTTTATTGGCATTAATTGATATAACGATATATAAAGAAAGCGAGCAACAGAAACACATGAATTAAGACAAATTAAACTAATCGTTCACTTATAACAAAAGAAATGGTGCTGTAAATGGAGGGCGGGCCAGTCTGCCTGCGCAGAACCGTAAACAAAGTCCTCAGCTGACGGAAGACTTAGCTCTCAATTATTACTATTATCATTATCGTTATTATACATTTTTAAAAATATATTTATTGGTATAGAAGCGAGTCAAAATAACTTCCACTTCTGATTTTCAGCCTTGATCGTTCATTTCGTGCTCCCGGCTGTCTGTTCACTTGACCTTTTTGGAAGTTTTGTATGCGTCACACTCTTTGCATGCACATGAGTACAAAGAAAAACAGCGCTTCTGAAACTCTTGTGGAAAATTTTGGTTTCGGGTTCACATACGCAAACATTTGCATGCAACTTTACTAAAAGACTAATCAATCGGGCCTGATGCTATCTTTAGTTACAGTTCAACGTTTAAATTAAATATTTTTGACAACATTTATATTTAAAAAGCTCATTACTCGCTTTTTTTTATTTGGAAAGGAAAAAAAAAAAACTTGACAGCATCACTTGTTAAAAAAAAAGGGTCCGCTTTATACAGGACTGCATACAAACCGTGCACTGAGGGTGAGAAAAAACAGCAAGTGTAAAAAGCATGTGCTCATACCACATAATGACTAACAGCACCACATAATGCTTTAATTACTATAATCATATTTTTGCCCAGTGCCAACAATTAGGTAGAGAATGTTCACTTTGTTCAAACCAAAGAATGAAAAGATTCTTACCTTTGGGTTTCTGGGGCTTTTTGACAGAGTTGAGTTGGCCACTAACATCCTGCAGCCTTCTCTCCAGCTCCCTTCTCTTCTCCAAAGCGAGCTCCTCACGAGACTTCCCACCGGCCGGCTTCATCACTACACACACAAATATAGTGTCAAGGACAAGTATTTTAGATCCTAACTCACACTTACAATCACACCTCATGTCTCACAGTAAAACCTCTATTTAGACACATTTGCAATTTCATACATAACCATTCTCTTATAGTAGAATGACTATGTGCTACTGGGGGTGGGGTCAGCTCTAAGAGAGACTTTGAATGTAGTTACAAGTTAATCTGTATAGTGGTACAGACACGGTCACAAAGAACACAGGGTGTCCGCGTTGCTTTTTAAACCTTACCGTAAGGTTTCCGTGGCTTTTTGCGCAGGCAGCTGGTGACGTAGCTCTCGAGTTCACGCAGCGTAGATGGTTTGAGCGTCTCAAAGTCAATCTCGATCTCCTCGGGGTTGGTGTCGCGAAGCGAGGGCTCGCGGGACTGGATGATGTGCACGACGCGGCCCAGCTTGTCTCCCGGCAGCTTGTTGATGTCGAGGCTGAGCTGGCGCTTGGCGTCGTAGCTCATAGGCAGACCGTCCTCTTCCTCCTCCGAGTCGTACTGCGGGATCGGCGGGGCAGGAGCCGTAAAGCGTGCCGCGGCCGCCAAAGACGTCTTCTTAGTCGTCCTGATAAGGAAAGTATAACAGTTCGGGGTTACGAAAAAAAATATATAAAGCAGCAATATTACATAAAGTCATGTGAAGCTCAGTTATTTAAAACAATAAATAAAATACTGAAATAAAATAATTAAAATATTAGAAAATAAACATAAAAAGGAATGTACAGCATGTAACTCAAAAATTTTACAAATATTACAAAAAGTGATGTCCAGCAGTTAAAGTTATTTTTAAAAAATTAAAACACTCAAAACTAATAAATAAAATGAAAATTATTTTAACCAACATGGCGTCTGCAATTTTGACCGTAAAAGCGCAGATTTTTAAGACGTCAGAGAAAAACTTGGCATGAGCCAAAAATGCTAGATTTTTCTGCGGCTTTTTGCAAAATTTCTGATGCAAATTGTTTGTGTTTTTGTGCTTTTTTTGTGGAAAACGATTTGAATTGGTGAAATTGCAACTGTACCAAATTGCTTTGCACGGTCTTTCGCAGTGATGTTTGCTGGTAAATGAGTGATTTTAGCTGTACTAGTGTTCGACACATGAACTGAAAAGGGCTTTGGCTGAATGCGCGTTGCGATTACGTCACATGACGCGTCTTGGCCCAAATCTGCAGAAAATCTGGTGTAATTTTGAAAAATCTGAAGCTCCACCAAATATTGCAGAGTTTGCTTGATTTTCTGATGCAGCGTTTTCTGATGCAGCGTTTAAATTCAATGCTAATACTGCAGTCTGGTTAGCATTACACATGACTCAGTTTAGCAAAGAGTGAACAGTAGAACACGGCGTCTTACTTGTTGCTCTTGCTGTTCTTCTTGGCAGGAGCTTTCTTGTTCTGAGTGGGCATGGACGGCGTTTTGCTGGATTTGCTCTTGGTCACTTTGGTTACTTTCTCTCTCTCCCTCTCGTTGCTCCGGCCACCTTTGCGCTTCTCCGGCTTCTTCTTCTTCTTCTTGTCCTTCTTCTTCTCTCGCTTCTTCTTGGGTTTGATGATGGGGCCGGATGAGAGCGCAGCTAACTGCTCGTGCACCGCCCGCAGCTGCAAAGGGACATTTGTGTGATACGGGTAATCAGTCATTTATAATAGCGTGGAGAAATGTGTGTGTGCCGCACGTGTGTGTGAGATAGTGTGATAGTGTGCATACCTGAGTGCACACTTGGTCCTGTAGCTGGGCCAGGCGCTGCGCTCTCTCCTCCTCGCTGTCCGAACTTGGGCTGCTCTCGCTGCTCGGCTCACTGTCGCTGCTCGGCTCGCTTTCCGATGAAGAGGAGGGAGACGACGAAGACGACGAAGACGAAGAGGACGATGAGGACGAGGAGGAGTGCTGCAATCCCATAATGCCCACGTTACGACCCAGAGAGGTCGGCGCCAAGCCTTCTTCCTCCTCCTCTTCCTCCAGGACCTCATCTGGCATCTTCGCAAAACGGAACTCGAATACGTCCTGAAAGAAAACAAGTTGGAAAACATTTGAAAAAATAAAATGGACTGTCATAAATATGTAAATAATTATCGTAGTGGTTGAGCATACTGAATAATCTGTTACTGACCAATCAGAGATGTGTAATAACTGTGCTATAACCACTGGCGTAACAGTTTACAGCAAAAAAACGTTTAGGGAAAAAAATAATAAAGGGGAAAATTTGTTATTAGTGTCAAAACTTGGAGTGGCATGTAAACTGTTTGTATGTGTGTGTGTGTGTGTGTACCTGCAGTCTGCGTGCCATGGCCACCACGTCGTGCTCAGGTGGATTGTACTTGTAGCAGTTGGAGAACATGAGCCTCACATCAGCGCTAAACTCCTGAGCATCCCTGTACTCCCGCTCGTCCATCTTCCTCTGGGGTTAGAGAGAGAGAAATAGATCACACAGTCATAAAATATTTATCTTAGAAGTTGACCGATTGATCGGTTTTACCAATTAATTCGATAACCGATTGCTGGAACTATCGGTTATACACACAAATCCACAGTGATAGCTTTTCCCGGTTGCGTCCGTTGTGGGAGCGGCTGAGAAGGGTCCGCTGTCATTATAGAGTACGACAGCGGCCTCTAGAGGCGAAATAAAAACTATCACGGACTAATTTTGTTGTGTTATTTGTTCAGATCGACCGATAATCGGTTTTACCGATATTTAAGCATGTTTCCATAATCGGTTATCGGTTTTGTAATATCGGCTCCACTGATAAATGGCGCCATCTTGTGGGCATTTTGAGAACTGCACACAGGAACGCCACTGCAGCACTGAATCTGAGGGGAGACGAGTCAAACAATGGCGGGGACAGGTAAAGTATACTTGCTTTGCTTTAATTAATAAACTTTAACATAACAGCCATTAATGGACAAATTAAATGTGTTACATAAATGCTTGATATGTAGTTTAAGCGGCTTGGTGCTAAGAAAGAGATACAAATTCATGGAGTCACATAATCTGTTTACCTCATCGAAGCAATCAAAGAAAAAGAAAAATAAATAAAATAAAATAAAATAAAGACACTTTAATAACAGTGCACTTTATTTTTTGCACTCTTTCAGACCGCTCTATTTAGTGTTGTATAAATAAGAGGGGTTTTTTGTGCTATTTATTTTTATGCGAGGAGGAATTGAAATTGTAATAAATTGACAATTGTTATAAATAAAACTTAGTTTGCTCAGTTCAGTGGTGTTATCATTGTGTCAAAAACAAAAGTAAAACAATAAATAAATATCGGTTATCGGGCTCATAAACATGCAAATAAATCTGTATCGGTTATAAAAAAAATTTTTTTGGATGTCTCTATTTTTATTTGTTATTTGGAGTGTTACTTTTTGGTTCAGTTTGAATGTATATCTTTTATTTACATAACTTTTAATAAATATTAAATATATACAGTATCACACAAAAGTGAGTACACCCCTCACATTTTTGTAAATATTTTATTATATCTTTTCATGGGACAACACTGAAGAAATGACACTTTGCTACAATGTAAAGTAGTGAGTGTACAGCTTGTATAACAGTGTAAATTTGCTGTCCCCTCAAAATAACTCAACACACAGCCATTAATGTCTAAACCACTGGCAACAAAAGTGAGTACACCCCTAAGTAAAAATGTCCAAATTGGGCCCAAAGTGTCAATATTTTGTGTGGCCACCATTATTTTCCAGCACTGCCTTAACCCTGTTGGGCATGGAGTTCACCAGAGCTTCACAGGTTGCCACTGGAGTCCTCTTCCACTCCTCCATGACGACATCACAGAGCTGGTGGATGTTAGAAACCTTGCGCTCCTCCACCTTCCGTTTGAGGATGCCCCACAGATGCTCAATAGGGTTTAGGTCTGGAGACATGCTTGGCCAGTCCATCACCTTTACCCTCAGCTTCTTTAGCAAGGCAGTGGTCGTCTTGGAGGTGTGTTTGGGGTCGTTATCATGTTGGAATACTGCCCTGCAGCCCAGTTTCTGAAGGGAGGGGATCATGCTCTGCTTCAGTATGTCACAGTACATGTTGGCATTCATGGTTCCCTCAATGAACTGTAGCTCCCCAGTGCCGGCAGCACTCATGCAGTCTGTCCTGTTAAACCGCTGTATGGTCTTGGCCACCGTGCTGCAGCTCAGTTTCAGGGTGTTGGCAATCTTCTTATAGCCTAGGCCAACTTTATATGGAGCAACAATTCTTTTTTTCAGATCCTCAGAGAGTTCTTTGCCATGAGGTGCCATGTTGAACTTCCAGTGACCAGTATGAGAGAGTGTGAGAGGGACAACACCAAACTTAACACACCTGCTCCCCATTCACACCTGAGACCTTGTAACACTAACGAGTCACATGACACCGGGGAGGGAAAATGGCTAATTGGGCCCAATTTGGACATTTTCACTTAGGGGTGTACTCACTTTTGTTGCCAGCGGTTTAGACATTAATGGCTGTGTGTTGAGTTATTTTGAGGGGACAGCAAATTTACACTGTTATACAAGCTGTACACTCACTACTTTACACTGTAGCAAAGTGCCATTTCTTCAGTGTTGTCCCATGAAAAGATATAATAAAATATTTACAAAAATGTGAGGGGTGTACTCACTTTTGTGAGATATTGTATTAATATTTATATATTTATTTCATTTAAAAAAGTACAGTACATTTTCATTTTTGTAATTAAGTTCAGCAATATTTTACTTTGAGTGTTGTGTTTTCATTCAGTATCAATATTAAAAACTATCAGTTTTCGGCAGGTACCGCCCAACCTAGTTATCGGTAAGATATCTTTATCGGTCAATACAATATAATACAATAGCAATACAATTTAGCAAAACATTTATTAAACAAGTTCACAAAACATCCAAATGTTGATATACGCATTGCTCGTGTTAGTTTTATGATGCTTGTTATTAAAATTAGAGTAAGAACGCATGTCAGGTTTGAACCCACTGCAGCTTTATTTTATTTTTGTACTTATATCTCCTTCATTTTTTTTTTTACTTCATCTTAGGATAATACTTTTTAGCATTTCATTTTTGCTACTTGACTGTACAGCACTTTGAGCTACCACATGTATGAAAAGCAAATCTTGTATTATTGTTGGTTATTATTATATCCACGTTTTCCTGAAAGCAAAATTTCAGCTCTGAACCTGAACATACGTTAACCTTATCACGTCATTCAAGTGCAGAGAACTGACCTTGATGGTGCTGAGGTCCATGGGGTGTTTGATGATGAGGTGGTAGTCGTGCAGGCCGAGCAGCGACGCGTCGACGGGTTTGTAGAAGGGCCAGGCGTAGGCCGCGTGCTTCTTACTCAGCAGCTCTTTCAGGATGGAGCTGCAGTAGCGCAGCTGGCCGCTCAGCTTGGTGCGGTGCCGGGGTGCACTTTTTGGCCTTGCCAGCTCGGGCAGGTCTTTGCGCGGGGGTTTGATGGGACGCCGCGGCACGGATCGGCCCATGACGGGCTGCAGGTGCACGGGCTCGCTCACGCCCATGCCACACGTCAGGCTGGGTACAGGCGAGATCGAGAGAGCGCCACGCCCCTTACCCATACCTATAGCACGGCCTGCAGGGGGCACGGGGAAACCCGTGGTGCTCGGGGTGGTGGTGTCCGCTTTACGCTTCACGCCTTTCTTCTGCAAGTGAAGAAAACACAAGAAAAGAAATTAGGTCTCAGAATGATGAAGAACTTTCTCATTAAAAGAGAGTCAAGCTGCTCTGAAAAGGAGTTAAGAAGTGTTTCCAGTTTAATAAATAAAACCCACTTGACCCATTTTGGACACGTCTATTGCACTGCACTGAAACTTGATTTCACTTCCGTTTTCCTTCAATCCAAGCCAATCAGATGTGAACTAAACAAACCCAGGTAGGAACTAAAACTTGAGACGTGGGGCGAGCCGTATCGTACAACCAACGCCCCCAAAAAAATACATTTGTTTAAGCATGACTCCATTTTCCTATTACAATGTGAAACGCACGTTAAGTTTAATATGATTTCTTTGCTGATTCGATCTGTGACAGGATCTGGTTAATAACCAACACAAACTGAAATAAAAGAAGTGCACCACATACACTTCCCTATTTAAAGTATCAGACCTGGTTTTTCTCAAAACATTTTACCTATCAGGGTGGGAACATAATGCAACTCGCTTAAATTCTTTATAGACAATAGAAAAGGGTTCATTTCTATTTATGAAGATCTAGATGGCTGTAGATGATAAATTATCTGTGTGTGTATTTTATATCGTAGCATTTTCTTACTACAGAATACTACAGAAGGTGTAGGTCTGTACCTTAGCGGTGGGCTGTGTTGGGGGCAGAGTCATGAGGGGGGGAGGAGGAGGAGGAAGAGGAGAAGGAGGAGGTCCGGGTTTACTGAGCATCATGTGAGGAGAGCCAGAAAACATGGAGTCCGGGGTGTCGGGAGAAGAGGGCGAGTAGGCGGATTGGGACACAGCCGGGACCTGCTGAGCTGCACTTAGACCACCTCCTGAGTGTGAGAGAGAGTGAGAGAGAGAGAGAGAAACAAAGACACAGAGCAAGTAAGATAGGGACAGAGCAAGACAGACAGATAAAACATTGAGAGGCAGAGACAGACACAAATAGAGATACAGAGAGAGTGAGAGGGAGGAAGACAGAGTGAGAGAGGGAGATAGAGAGAAAAGATGATGTTCATCATTAGCTAAGCAACACACTAATTTAAATGGTGCAAGATGTGTAAAGCTCCCCAGTGGCATAAACACATTTTTTCCAACCACGACCAGTGTAAGAGACACAAACAGCAGAAACACAAAAGTGTGATAAAGACAGTCAACATTATAACCTGATAACACACTAATAATGCACTGATGATACCGTAATAACAGATCTGACATCACCTTTGCAGTTATCAAACAAAGACATCACACCATTCAGTGCTAAATGACAGAAGAGACCATTGGTCTTGCACGTCTCACACGCTTAATCCATTTATTATCCAATTACCTACCAGGGGAGAGTCTTGCTATCGTATTTTGTTCTGGCAGTTAGCTTATTTTATCGTAAATTGAAAAAGCCTGACAATAACGTGCTGCATATGCTAAACACATAATAACTGAAATCAGCTTCTGAGACAAGTAAGCATTCAATTTCAACAAATTTACCGTCAACTACAGACGTTGCACCCATTGATTCCACCATGTTTTCTTACTGGCACGCCCCCAACTCAGACCTCAAAGAAAAATCCAGCTTTCCCCACTCGTAATTACGACACCGTGTTGGCATTCATGTGCGTTCGACTTGTAAATACGATCTTTTCTGACATGACTTGAACGCACCATTAGTTTACTCCAGTATCAATACCACAATCGCCATATCCTCCATCCCATGTTATCCAGCTTGCAATAATCTCCAGTGGCAAATCTAGCTAACTATTTTCAGAACAGTCAATGAATAAATGTTCAAAACAAATGTTTTGGAAACAAAACAAAACCAAAAAAAAAAAGTAACCATTCGTTCTTTTGTGGTCTGAAATGAATGACTGCCATTGGCGGTAACGTTTCATTAGGTGAACACAGCACCTTCAGTTCACTAACAGCCCTCAGGCCCTGCCCAGATATAGCAGTGATAAACTAAACCAAACTTAAATAAAAACCCACAATGGGTATTGTGCAGGTTGATGCTGTGACAGCAACGTTTTTCAGAAACTGCACTCGACTTGCCTTGGAAGTGGAAAGTCGGAGCTCGGAATGATGTAATTCATGTATTTGAGGTACAGAATGACAAAAAGGGGGTGGGGGTTTACATGGACGCCTCCATATTTGAATTTTGTTAGCAGCAAGCTGTGTTGAGGCGTTTTATTTGGCTTTTTTGCCTGGCTGGATGTCGGAAATTACAAGTTACGAGCTCTAGTCGAATGCAGCGATACGTTTCCCCCCCCATCTACGTGAAAAACATAAAATACAGACTTTTACGATTTTTACACCTCGGAGGTGCGTTTTCAAAATATTCATTTTCAGTGACCCAAAATGCACAAAGAGGGGAAAACCTTTCAGAAATATTCGTATTCACATGGACGGTCAGGTTACTCCTACGAGTAAATAGTTACTGCTAAACAAATGTTTGTCACGTTTCCTTCACAAATTCCTTCTTATACGGTATCTTTAGAACCAACATTCTTTTGAGGAACATAAACACTGATGTTGAGAAACATGCACTCGTGCCCTCACCTCTTCCCCGCCGGGATTTGGCAGTCTTGATTGCTCGGCCCCTGGGTGCAGGAGGGGGCAACTCGATCTCCTCCTGGGGCATCTGAGCCACCTTCTGCAGAAAGACCTTCTCCAGAGACTGGGCCATCAGCACGATGTCATCAGTGGGCTACGTAACAAAGCACACTGTATTACCTCCTCTTATACTTTCCTAAAAACAATGCTGTTCTGCTCGGTTCATGCTTGGGAGAGAAGGAAGATGCACGGAAACACAAAGTCTGTGAATAATTAACCTGTTCTGCCTGGGGGAAAAAAAAACAATGAGTAACCACCGGAGACCGACTCCATGGTAACCCCTGGAGTGTTTCTCATTTGTCTGTGTGTGTGTGTGTGTGTGTGTGTGTGCGTGCACGCATGCTCTCACCTTGTTGTAGATGTAGCAGTTGGTAAACATCGTGTTGAAGTCCTGGATGCATTCGCTGGCGCTACGGTAGTAGTTGTTCTCCAGACGTTTCTTGATGGTGCCCATGTCCATGGGCTGCTTGATGATCTTGTGGTAGTCCTAGGACAGAAAACACGCCGTTATAGAAACAGTTCAGAACTTATAATCTCCTGTAACCCACAAATGTAATCAGCCAGACACGGCTGCTATTTGACGAAACAGATACGAAGCTTAGCGTTGTTCTGATATAGGAACGACATACGGCCGACATTAGAGGTCGACCGATTGATCGTTTTGCCCACACCGATAGTTTTTCCCGGTTGTGAGAAGGGTCCGCTGTCAATATACAGTACGGGAGCGGTCTCTAGGGGTGAAATAAAAACTACCACTGACCAATTTTGGTGTGCAATTTGAAGTGTTTTTTGATTCATTTTGGAGGTCTCTATTTTTATTTGTTATTTGGAGTGTTACTTTTTGGTTCAGATTGAATGTATATCTTTTATTTACTTTAAGTGTTATGTTTTCATTCAGTATCAATTTTAATATAACATAACCGGTTGATTAATCGGTAATCGGCAGGTACCACCCAACTTGGTTATCGGTATCGGTAAGATCCACTATCGGTCGACCTCTAGCTGACATGATGCAAACGCTGTAGCCATAGCATCACTGAAGGTGAATTTTTCACCTGCACTTATGTCTTTCCATGTTTGTTTTTCTTTTTTACTCTCCAACTTGCGACCTGATTGGTCAGGAGGTTTAAAAAATGCTTGACATTTTTTTACTCAGCGCTTGGTTACGTGATCAAGCCAGTCCCACTCTCAAAATTAATTGTGTTTATCGTTTCTTTCCCTTAAAGTCATTTTGTTTAATATTTGGACCAGCCATTATTTTTGCACCAGGTCCAACCTCAAAAGACATAATTTATGGACCAATTCCTGCCTCACAGGATTTATTTATATTGTTATTTTGGGCCAGATTCACCCTCAAAGGCAGGGGTCTTCAATCTAATCCACAAAGGGCCGGTGTGGCTGCAG
This sequence comes from Cranoglanis bouderius, assembly GCA_023630585.1. Classification (NCBI taxonomy): domain Eukaryota; kingdom Metazoa; phylum Chordata; class Actinopteri; order Siluriformes; family Cranoglanididae; genus Cranoglanis; species Cranoglanis bouderius. The sequence goes on from CM042539.1 coordinate 25,937,585, forward strand.
GCTTTCATCCCAACCAAGCAGCAGCCAAACCTGATTCCACTTGTTTAATCAATTCATCTTGGTTTCCAATCAACTACCAAGTGTAGGTCCTATTAGCTGGAATGAAAGCCTGCAGCCACACCGGCCCTTCTGAGGAGAGGTTTGAAGACCCCTGCTCAAAGGCATTACTTTTATTGATTTTCAGCCTGGTGCACACTAAATAAAGAGTTTTTAAAATAACAGATTTGTCAGATAGTTGCCTTGTATTTGATCTGGTGCTTTGTAGACAAGGTTTACACTTTTACTTGGGCAGTGAAAGTGGATGCCATTTTTCTAGGGAGGGAAAAAAAACAAACCATGACCTTTTGGGTGGAGCAAGTTTAATTTAGAAGAGGTGTCATTTCAGTGAAAATTAGTTGTTTTTTTTTTTACAGACCATAGAGACAACAGTCCCGCCCACTTGTTTTCTATTGGCGCAAAAGACCAAGACTCTTAAATTCACAGTTCACCTAGATAAAGACGACGCAAAGTGAAAGTAACCGCTCCAGTAGCGAATGCGTCTTTAATGTGCCATGTCCTTTCCCCTTCGGTGAATCATACTGCCGTAGCAAGGGGTCACAATTTATACATGCTACGACTAAACCATAAATTTTGGCACCTCTGCTTCCTGGTTTATGGGAAGCCTTGGTTAGTTATGCAGTATTTTTTTATTTCACTTACATTTCTTAAGCTTGTTCATCATTTTTCCATCCAGAATTATTTTTTTTTGCCTGCCATTTAAGGTTATTTTTCTCTGATTCCTACAACATTACATCCCGCAACGATCATAAGAAGCAGACACTCACGGGCAGGTTGAGGCGGACGGCGTCCACGGGCTCGTGAAAAGGCCAGGCGAAGTGATGACGCCACAGCGCCTTCGTCATCACCTTCTGGAGGTACTGCAGCTGGTTGGTGATGCGGCCCTGGCGGCTCGGGTCCTTCACCGGGAGGTGCTGCGAGGGCAGCGGCCCCGCTGCAGGCGTGGGTGCGAGCGGCAGGCCAGGGCCCTCAAAGCCCTCGTAGAGTAGAGAGGGTTTGCGGATGCGTTTGCCCGGGTTGGCTGCGCTTGACTCCATGGCGCCCGTCATGACAGACCTGCTGCAGAGAGAGATTATATGTTCTGTTTTGTATGTTTCTGGTGCAGGGGCCAAAGTATACAAGGCCTGGAGTGTGAGCAATGCCACCTCCTCATACTGTATATAACGTGAAAAAATAAATAACAGAAAACGCGAATGATGTTAAACGTGTTTAACCTGAGTGGCAAAGTTTTCTGTCAGATAACAGCAAATTAGTCAAGACGGAAGCATGATGTTCTGTCACACAGGGTCAATTACCTGATTAAAGGTTGTACTGGATATAAAGCACAACGTCTTAAGTTTAAAAACAGAAAACAAAAAAAAAAAAAATGGTAATGACAGAAGAATTCCTCAGATAAGTAAAACAATTTCAAAGTCAAGCATCCACGAGTTCATTTTTAGTCATCTAGAAGCAGTACGTACTGACATTGCAGTAGGTTTGCAAACTAAATGAAAGCTTTTTTTTCCCCACTAGACACCAAACATAAAGGAAATGCTGGTGTTAATGAAACCATGAAACCATTAAAACACCATGGCAGTAATAATTTTAAATATAAAACATGTAATTTATTAATATAGCAAAATATCAGAATAAAGATAAGTGTTCTCTGCACAAAGAGTCATTTCAACAGAGGAATACTGTCTAAAATAGTGCAGGAGTGTGTAATCTGAGACACAGCTCTAGTTTGTTCAGTCTCTTAGAGCTCTTTCACACCTATTAGTCCGGCTTCCGAGTCCGGTTGAGGAATCTGATACTTTGGATTCGTTTCGTTATTTGGTTTGGTTCGTTTTCTCGCGGTGCGAAATTAAACAGCGATGGGAAAAAGTAAACAAAGAAAACGCATTGAGAGCAGGCTCTCGGTGAACGACTGGACAGTTATAGTTCAAAACACTGTGTCTCACATCCAGGGTTTATTTTCTCTTTTTGTTCCTAAGGCACTACAGCTCTGTCCTTTGGCTCAGTTTAGCACGAAAAGTGGGCTGAAAGCGGACTCGTACACGTAAGGCTGCACACGGAGATTAAAAAAATTATTATTATTTTTAAATCAGAGATACAAGTTAAGGAGAGACACTGCAGGTGAACAGGTGAAAATGTTTTACGTGAAGATATTATCATGAAACTTTACCAACATATTATATACATTATTACAACTATTTCAAGTTTTCGGAAAAAATGTGTTTATATATAAGATCAAATAAGATACTCTCTCATTAAATATGCGCTTATTTACATACATTTAAAAAAACAAAAATCTAGATATTAAAAACAGTTATATTTAAAATCTTTTTCGTTTTAACAACATACCAGAGAAAAGTTTTTACAGAACAGATTTTCGATATCTTGTTTTTTAATTTATAAAATCTCAAAATACTATGTATTAGAACTTGATTATCGCCATGTTTTGTTTTTTTTTTTAAATACAAAATGGCGTGCAAACCAGGCAGTAAACATTGTGTGAACAAATCCTTCTATGATAATCTTCAAAATATAACTAAGAATGAACAGGGAAAGCCTGGCTTATTTAAGTGCTACACAATTTGAGATTTTTGGTTCAGAGTAGGCTCGTCACGGTAACAAAAGTTCAGTAATCGGTACCAATACCAGTAAAATTCCACAGTACTCGGTACCAATTTCGGGACCAAAGCAAAACACAAAAACATGCTAATTGAACAACACACTAATTTAAATATCAACATAAAATGTATTTCTTTTTTTTTTAAATGCCATTCTGTGTATATACTTGAAGTATTTCAAGTTTTTTTTTCTCCACAAGTAATTAAAGGTATAAAAATAAATAAACAAACAAAAAAAAAATTACAAGCATGCAAAACACAAAAATATGCCATAATTGAACAACACACACTTCTCATTTATAAAGTTAAATATAAGAATATGTTAAAACAAATGTATATGTACAGGTGCATCTCAATAAATTAGAATGTCATGGAAAAGTTCATTTATTTCAGTAATTCAACTCAAATTGTGAAACTCGTGTATTAAATAAATTCAATGCACACAGGCTGAAGTAGTTTAAGTCTTTGGTTCTTTTAATTGTGATGATTTTGGCTCACATTTAACAAAAACCCACCAATTCACTATCTCAACAAATTAGAATACTTTATAAGACCAATAAAAAAACATTTTTAGTGAATTGTTGGCCTTCTGGAAAGTATGTTCATTTACTGTACATGTACTCAATACTTGGTAGGGGCTCCTTTTGCTTTAATTACTGCCTCAATTCGGTGTGGCATGGAGGTGATCAGTTTGTGGCACTGCTGAGGTGGTATGGAAGCCCAGGTTTCTTTGACAGTGGCCTTCAGCTCATCTGCATTTTTTGGTCTCTTGTTTCTCATTTTCCTCTTGACAATACCCCATAGATTCTCTATGGGGTTCAGGTGTGGTGAGTTTGCTGGCCAGTCAAGCACACCAACACCATGGTCATTTAACCAACTTTTGGTGCTTTTGGCAGTGTGGGCAGGTGCCAAATCCTGCTGGAAAATGAAATCAGCATCTTCAAAAAGCTGGTCAGCAGAAGGAAGCATGAAGTGCTCCAAAATTTCTTGGTAAACGGTTGCAGTGACTTTGGTTTTCAAAAAACACAATGGACCAACACCAGCAGATGACATTGCACCCCAAATCATCACAGACTGTGGAAACTGAACACTGGACTTCAAGCAACTTGGGCTATGAGCTTCTCCTCCCTTCCTCCAGACTCTAGGACCTTCGTTTCCAAATGAAATACAAAACTTGCTCTCATCTGAAAAGAGGACTTTGGACCACTGGGCAACAGTCCAGTTCTTCTCCTCCTTAGCCCAGGTAAGACGCCTCTGACGTTGTCTGTGGTTCAGGAGTGGCTTAACAAGAGGAATACGACAACTGTAGCCAAATTCCTTGGGACGGGTGTGTGTGGTGGCTCTTGATGCCTTGACCCCAGCCTCAGTCCATTCCTTGTGAAGTTCACTTAAATTCTTGAATCGATTTTGCTTGACAATCCTCATAAGGCTGCGGTTCTCTCGGTTGGTTGTGCATCTTTTTCTTCCACACTTTTTCCTTCCACTCAACTTTCTGTTAACATGCTTGGATACAGCACTCTGTGAACAGCCAGCTTCTTTGGCAATGAATGTTTGTGGCTTACCTAGTGAACCAAACTGAGAGACCATTTTGAAGGCTCAGGAAACCTTTGCAGGTGTTTTGAGTTGATTAGCTGATTGGCATGTCACCATATTCTAATTTGTTGAGATAGTGAATTGGTGGGTTTTTGTTAAATGTGAGCCAAAATCATCACAATTAAAAGAACCAAAGACTTAAACTACTTCAGTCTGTGTGCACTGAATTTATTTAATACACGAGTTTCACAATTTGAGTTGAATTACTGAAATAAATGAACTTTTCCACGACATTCTAATTTATTGAGATGCACCTGTATATTTCAAGTATTTCTGAAAAATGCTTTAAGTTTTGGCCTTAGGTTTTTTCCCTTCAAATAAATAATAACTAAATAAATTACGAGCAAAAAATACAAACTATGTAAACAAACAAACAAAAAAAGTTTCTGAAACAAAACACTTGCCATTCATTAGGCATCTTTACACACAGACTTTTAAATTGAAGTGCTGAAAGTGAACCGGAGTTATAACAGAGAAAACGTGAAAGATCAGGCACATCTGCCTATAATTTGAACTGACTCAGCAATGGTCCGTGGGTATTTACTGATGTAATAATGTGTTTCGGACTAAATATGTTTATTTAATTGGATCGTTTGGACCTTTGCCAGTGTAACGAGACTGTTTTTGTGGGGATGTTACGGATCAGTGGACTAATATGAGGCTTCATAGGTGAGCTGCCTCAGTTTTGTAAGTGTTGGTTTACATCAATCGAAGTACAAGAATCTTAGCCTTCCAGAGATATATGGCACGAGTACCTACGTAAACACAGCGGCTGTGTACATAGCTTAGCTGTACACTTAACAACGTGGCGGTCCACCGGCGGGGCTGTGGATGTTTTTAAAAGAATTAAATGGTTAAGAAGGACACATGACCGTAGCGTTACACGCGCGTATGCTAACCATTAAGTAAACAACAACAAAAAAAAAAACGAGGATGTTTTTCGCAGTCCTACACTGGGATTAAACTATGCAACAACATCCATAATGCAACCGCTACCATAACTGCACGGTGCAGCTGTGAAAAGTTCCCGATTGACTACATGTCAGACAGCGCATCGGTACTACCGGTACTTGTGAAAATCTGGTACCGTCAACTTTTCTTTTTTTTTTTTTTTTAGTACCAACTTGGTACCGAAGTGCTGGTATTTTTGACAACCCTGGTTCAGAGTGTTGAAAAAAAAAACCAACAACCTCATTTTGAGAAAACAGCAGGACAAGACATCGGTTGCAGAATTTCATTTTTACTGATTAGAAACAACACTTTTTTTTTTTTTTATAACAGAAACTCACTTATCATTTCCCCCAAAGCTCTACTACACAACTGACTACATATAAACTGTAAGTGAATTCTTTGTGTGAATTATATTATAGACAGAGAAGTGATGAGATGAGAGGACGGCAGCCAGAGGAGATATTTCTATCCTTATTCATCGCTTGTATTTTACGCCTCGGTGCACTAACGCTTATTTTCTTGTTCTCGCAAACTGAGTCTTTTTTACATTTACTTTCCTTACTTATTCGAGCTATGGATAGCTGCTTACGTTAGTTTTTTTCTTTTTTCCCCCCAAAGAATTCCACAGACACAGAAGTGTAAAGTACACAACCAGATCTGTGTCTGATTTCATTTGGACATCTGTCCAATCTAGTACATCTTACTAGTAGATGTACTTCTAGTACATATTTACTATTTTTTTACATTTATACAGCCATACACTGAATCAGTAATTCAATCGGTACTTTTTTTCCCCCTCCAAGTGCCTGGATGTATGATACAGCTTGCAGAAGTGAAGTTGACCAACACCACAGATTTTGCATGGCAATACAAGACACAAATTGTGTTAAGCCTCCACGACATCTATGTTTTGCATAACTTGGCAACAAAACCATGAAAAAAAAAAGTCATCTGTGAGGATTAGAGTACAAAGTTTTGTCGTTCGAAAGATATACAAGTAAAGATTAGAATGAACGCGCATTCTCCAAGGCCTTGGTGCTATCTATTACAGTGTAGTAGTATTATAGCACTGACACCAGAGGTGCCAATGTTGCCAACAAGTAAACTCTAGAAGAGACAGCGAGAGCGAGAGAGAGAGCGAATCCTGAATTTTATCACAAAACCCAATGGTTTGTGAATGTCGGTGAACAACGGAGCTATTTTTTTTTCCTCCAGATGTGCTCCGAGAAAGACTCAAAGAGTCACGGTGATGCAAAAGTTCATCATACGCTCTGTATAATAACTAGCCAAAGAGACAATAGTCCCACCCACTTGTTTTCTATTGGCTCACAAGGCCGAGACCCAGATAAAATCCATTAAGCTCCACCAGAGACGTGCCCGTCACGTCCCACGTCCTTTCCCCTTCGGTGAACTGTAATGAATTTTATTTGCGCTTGGTCTGACCGCTGATTTACCAAAGAAATTAAAACTACATTCTACATCACCATAGAAAGAGGCCGCAAAAAAAAAAAAAAAAAAAAAAAAAAAAAAAAAAAAAAAAAAAAAAAAAAAAAAAAAAAAAATTCATAAATGGCATGGCTGGTGCATAAATTTTGGCACCTTTGATCGAAGATATAAACGTTATTCATGCTTTGTGGGAAGCCTCGGTTAATTATGCTGTATTTTTATTTCATTTGAGTTAATACGTAAATTAGTTGTTAGGTACATCAAACCAGACTGAAACTTGTGAATTCACAGGTCAAAGTTCAACCGGATTAAGATCCCACCCGTCCTTTCCGCTTCAGCGAATTTGCTTCGCATTTGCGGGAATTTCATTTGCATTTTGGTCTGACTGATGATTTATACAAGAAAATCACACACACACACACACACACACACACACACACACACGTCAAAACATCATAAACATCATGTTTGTCTTTATCCTTGTCTTTAACTAAAACAGAAAATATGCAAATTATGGCCACGCCCATCACCTATTTGTAAACATGTTTATAAACAAATCAAACCAGAACGTCACGTGACATTTTCTTACCAGTTAAACCCTTAGGATATTAGCTTTCCACTGGCCTACAGTATATTCAACTTACAAACGCACGTGGTTTACGCTTATTGAACATATAACAGAAATGTATCAATATATTAACAGATTAATACGATGTCCGCGGAGATGTTTATGTAACTAGCTAACTTAGTCATAACAGCTGTGTCAGTACTGCATGTTCAGACGGTGGCCTCATCCCAAACGGCTCCCTACTTTCTGACGTGCACTACGAATGCAAATGCAATCGTTTCGCACCCGTTGTAGTGCACGAATAAAGAGCGTGCGCAGTCGATTGGGATTGGTCCAATAACGCGGCTAAAAGCAAACAACATGCCGAAAACGACTTAAAATCGACGTGAATAAAATCGAAACTCGTTAATAAATATACAAAAAAATATTTATCCTCGATGTGGTTTTACATGAAGCTAAAAAAAATTTTTTGTTGTTTACACACGACTCTAATTAACCCATTTAATCACCATAGTTACGTCAAAAAAACAAAAAACACCCGCCCTAATGTTAATGTTAAACTGCTCCGTACTGTTCATAAAGACTATGTAGTGCACTACGATCACATGGAGCCATTTGGGACTCAGCCACTAAACAACCCCGAGCCGCTTCGTCCTTTTGTGTTCGTCAAAAAAAAATACTACAGCTAACTGTTATATTAAAAACGGGAAATACTTACCTGTCAATAGACGGGTTAACCGCCGCCTCCATGAAGATAAACTGGGTTTTTTATTTTATTTGAGCAGTTTCGGTTTTTTTTGTGTGCGAGCTCAGTTTTATTGTCATTCACCGCTAGAGTCCAAGAAGCAAATGGCGCCTTTCGGTTTCCGCCCTCGGAGGTTTTAAATAGCAACCGCGTTTGGGCCTATCACTTCACAGTCCCCCCCACCTACTTCGCATTCCATTGGCTAACATAAGTGCCAATCAAACAATGATCACGCCTGCTTACACAATAGCGGAAGTTCGTCAGTAGTCGTTACTCAACTCAGGGTTGCCATCTAGAGATTACACAGCAAACACAGAACGCTTCGCTAACGTTAGCAGTCGGTTCCCGTTTCTCCCGTTCGGTTACTTGTGAAAAGCATTTCATAACGTTCTGGGAACGCTCTCGTGGGAATTTTAAAACAATATTCTCTTATGGTTATATGACTGACTAGAAAGATTTGCCAGTGGTTGCGTTTAGGCACTGTTAATTTTCTTGTAACTACAAACTAACGTTCTGTAAACGTTCCCGTAACATTCTTTCATGGTCTCATACCGGATATTCGCCACATAGGTATTTTTGTAACTACAAACTAACGTTCCAGAAATGTTCCCATAACATTCTTTCATGGTCTAATGAAAGAAAGTTTGCCAAAATGATATTTTCGTAACTACAAACTAACGTTCTGTAAACGTTCCCGTAACGTTCTTTCATGGTCTCATGACAGGAAGTTCAGCAAATAAGTATTTTTGTAACTACAAACTAACATTCTGTAAACATTCCTGCAATGTTCTTTTATGGTCTCATAACAGGAAGTTCACCAAATAGATATTTTTTTAACTACTAACTAATATTCCGTAAACGTTCCCATAACGTTTTGTCATGGTTTCACAACAGGAATTGATCCAAATAGGTGTATTTGGAACTACAAACGTTCCTATAACATTCTGTTACCTTATAACAAACAACCGGGTTCGTATCAAAATATTAATGGGTTTGTATAGGGATGGTTCAAAGATCGTTCCCTCTAATGTTAGGGGAACGTTCTCTAAACCATTCCGGGTTAATCCAAGGTTCCCATGAGGTTCAAATTATTTAAAGTTACCAGAACGTTAGAGAAATGTTTTCCGAACTGTAATGTGAAAGTTATATTTTTGTAAAGAAAACTTTCCTGGAAAATCCAAACAGGAACTCAAAAGGTCTGTTTTCAGAACATATCAGGACCAAAACCAAACATTCTCTGAATGTTCTGGGAGCCAATAATTAATTGGGTATGTGCATTTTTGTAATGCACTTCCCATAAGTTAATAATTAAACCTTTTAAAAATGACTAAAATACTTTAAAATTGTTTCATGGACATAAAAGTAAACAAAGAAAGATCAGGCTTCTGCTTGACGTTTATTAACAAAAGAGTCAGGACAGGTTTCAAGTAAAAACATATACCACTCTAGTACTAACTACAGCATGCCGAGCATCTCAATCTCAGTTTAGTACCTTTGCACCTACTCTATTATGTCTATTGTATGCACTGTGTTTAGTGACACCATGATACCTGGGCAAAAATAAAAACAAAAAAGAAATTCACACCACAGTCAGCATGGGTCTTCATATTATTCTGTGATATTTTAATTGATAGAGAGTACAAAGTACAAAGCACAAAGTATAACAACAACAAAAAAAAAAATCACAATGTACAATGATATTTCAGTGTCTTAAAAATGAAGAAAAGTTGTAAGCGGAAACTTTTTTTTTTTTTTGATAATTTACAAGAAAAAATAATGAGCATTTTTACAGTCTCACTCACTTCGTTTTTATAGGCCTGTTTTTATTATCATGTGTTGGGAGTCATGAGGAAACATGATCTTTTGTACTATTTTCTTTATGGTTGTGATATTTACACCTAATTTAAAAATCCTAGCATTTACATAATACAAACACACAAAAATATAGGGGGAAAAAATTCAGATGGAGAGAAAATATCAGGATATGATGACAAGGAGCGAGTTCTATGTAAATTATACCGATAAGTTATATGTTATCTGAAGTACAGTTAACTTAATAGTCACTTGATTCATTTCAACGCACTATAAAACCTAACACACTCATAAGCAAAGTACAACATGCTCATAAAACACTGATTGACCATTTATGAGCAACTTATGCCAGTATTCCCAAGATTACCAGAGAGAAATGAGACCTTTCTAACTTTCCAAGGAAAATGCTGGTATTCCCAGCTGATTTTGTTTTGTTTCCATTGTCGCTGTGCCTTTACACTGTATAAATGACTCATCGGCTACATGGAAGTTTGGTTAATGGTCGACGCTAAGTGTTAAAACAGTTATTTTAGTTGTACGAAGCATTTTCTTAATAATTTACCAGCATATCTGGAATGTTGATATTCCAGATGGTTTTGTCACCATGTCTTCACATTGTCTATATATATATATAACAATACGTCTACATACCAGCTAGCTAAATCGTAAGCCTCCATTTTATTCCATCATATGCAATAAGACAGCCCTGCCCGCTGTTATGTGTCCAATACATACACATGACATCACAAAAACGGATTAAAAACATTTAATATGGTGGCGTTTTCTGTAAGGAGACATTTAATTAACATTTATGGAAGGAGTCTCCAGTGTCGGCGTAGATAACAGTCAGATCTAAGTTTTTCACCAAGGGAAAGTCTTACAAAGTACAGAGGATGTAGCATGTTGACGTTTCTCAGTCACAAGCTGCATTTTATGTCCTATTAACGTCAAGATAAAACTGAGGGAATGACTGTTTATATCTGCTATAACATAAGTGATAACAGGAACAAACTTGTTTCGTGGACGTTCCTCGACAATAAATGTAACTATAAATGGGTAAAAAGTACGATGTACAACGTAATCATTAGCACGTTGCTGTGGTACGAGAGGAATAAAACACTTCAGGATGTGCTGTTATGGGAAAATATAACTTCTTTGCATCAGGTCGCATCCCACCACCCTGTCGTTGATTATTTTCCTATGACAGCACACTCCCAAGTGTTTTATTCCTTATATATTTTATGTATTTTTACACCACATTCATAAACCCTATCTAATGGGCTCCTGTGGTTACCTGCATGTTCACCTGCTTTACGTTTACTCTAAAGGGATGGGTGTTTATAACACTGTTATGAAGTTTCATTTCCAGTGGAACTCAAATTAATCCTCAATATAAGGCTATTCACTCTATAACCTCTCACAGAAACACTTCATAAGGTATAAATAACTGTTTAGATCAACATTCATAATGTATTATTTGTATTTTGTTTAATAAAATAATCATCTATATACAAATTTTTTGTAAATGTTCATCTAAACATCATGAATATAATAAGGTGTTATGAAGGTTCTATATATATATATAGTCCCTACAGGCAGCAGTACACCATGCAACATATTATAATCAGCTTGCAATGAATTGTGCATCCTGAGGGGTAGGTGGATTATACAGTGTGTTAAATACACATCATTACTTCGTTGAGTTGGAGGTTTCACCGTCTTCATGAGCGTCACGATGGAAGCTGGTGTTTTGCAGCCGTACAAACTCAGCGTACGGTCCGTTCCTCTTCTGCAGATCGTCATGGCTGCCCTGCTCCAGCACCTCTCCCCCCCGCAGGAACACCACGTTGTTGGCCATCTCCACGCCGCTCATCTTGTTGGTAATGAGCAGCACAGAGCGACCGTTCGACTTCTTCAGCAGCGCCTGGTGCACCTGCAGGTTAAATCAGTTCACTTTATATTTAGTCAGATGGATAAAGGATGAAAGATTGTGGAATTTCTGTGGTTAACGAACTTCCAGCAATGAGAAATGTGCTAGGTCTTCGCTATTATCAGTTATTATAAGCCCCCTTTTCCAGACTTATTTCTATCACTACTTTGCTTAATAATAACGTTTAGGAAGAAATTTAAATTTGTAGTTTAAATTAGTTTTAATATATTTATATTTTATTTAATTTCCAAAATTTTCTAGGCCTGGAAATGACTTTTTCATACTTTTCCAGACTTTCCAAACCTGTGCAAGAACCTCTGCAGCCTCAGTTCTTTTAAGTTGACAGTTTATGTCTGTTTAATTTGTATTATCACTATGTATTGTTTTTTTATTTATGATTATAGAAAAGAAAAAAAATCACCACCCTGCATTATGTCAAGTGTTAATTATTTTTGTAAATACGTAATTTTAATCTAAAATATATATTTAGTTAATAAATGAATTTTATTTGTGCATTTGTTATTTTGGTTAACTTTTTATTTTATGGTGTTGTTTTGTGTTTTAACCCTATGTAATATAAAGCTGAAGTCTGGAAATGTTTATATAATACAATATAATGTAATGTAACATAATGTAATGTAATGTAATATAATATAATATAATAAGCTATTAATACTATCGTTAAAATGAATATTAAATCAATATTATTATTAGTCTGCAATCATCCATGTTAAGTCAAGGTGTCTAGACTTTTTTTTTTTTCTTTTAAATAATTTTTCGTATTATTTTGAAGATATTTTGACACTTATCGCTGTAGTTTCAGCTCCTGACACCTTGATTTACCACTTCGAGACATCTAAGGCATTGTATTAAAGCCTTTCCGAGTCCTGCAGTTCAACCAAGTACTAAGAACAACAATGAAATTACAGGAAGATTAAGAAGAATATCGAGATGTATGTTACCACATGCTCGCTCTCAGCATCCAGGTCACTCGTGGAATCATCTAGAACGAGGATCTTCGGGTTCCGGATCAGGGCTCTCGCTATGGCTATTCTCTGCTTCTGACCTCCGGACACTTTACCTCCCTTTTCTCCGGCATCTAGCAAATGCAAAGGCAAAAGCAATGCAAAAGCAGAGCAAGACACTGAGAACCAATAGCAACGTATATAATAATGGGACCTGAAATATTAATATATAAAGTTTTAACTGTATATCATGGGCAGAAACAATTTCAAAAGGTTATTTTACAATTGTGTAGTTTAAAAAAAAATGTACTCTGTGATAAAACTGTTACAGATCGAGATATGATCCCACTATTGGATAAAAATGTATTTAAAAAAAAAAAAAAAAAAAAAAACTTCAGTAATGATTGTGGCTACGCAAGTCTTTTTTTATATTTGCATTGCAAATATAACATTTTTGAGCTTTTGTATGACTGCAGCTTTCATTAACATAGCCAGTTCAATTAGGGGTCCGGTGAAGACGATATGGAAATGATGTGATACTAAAAATTGATATTAAAATGAACCACCGAGTCCAATAAAGTACAGTAAGTGTAGTAGATTTCTAAAATTGTGGCAGTAATGTGATTAAGGTTAAAATGATCAGGAATGTGTTTCAGAGATACCAGGTGAACTAAAACTGGTTATCTAAACTGTGTTTAATTACAGTATTCCTCAGGGCATGTTTGGTATCATTTGTATCAATATTTCATGGTGAACGATGTGGTGATATCATAAATATCATATAGTTTAGGAAACAACATTTACAATATATGTTGTAATATGTGCTCTTTACACACACACACACACACACACACACACACACACACACACACACACACACACACACACACACACACAGGCACCCCCTGGTTTGCATGAACTCATTCTCGGGAACTTAATTAACATACAGTTCCTTAACGTGAGATAACCCTGCCATAAAACACATTGGGGTCCACCCTGCCATAAAACACATGGAAGGAAGAACCTTAACTTTGTACACAATGGCTGAGGGAAAGGCTAGCGAAATACAGCAAGAATTCATGCGAATGTGGACTGTAGATGTGAGAGAGGCTCTAGTTTATCTTCTGACTGAAGATATAGATGTAAAAACAAACAGTGAGACTGTTTTAAATTGGTTCTTTTCGGAACATAAACGGGAGAGTAGCAGAAAAGCCCGAAATATTTTCTCAAATAAGGCTAAGCATAATAAAATTATATCGGCCGTTGGCTATTTATTGCATCACAACGGCTCGAAAGCCTTAACAGAAAGAAACATTGCACTAGAAACAATGCGTACCACCGAGCGCGACCACACTGAGGAGATGGAGAAAACGCGTCTGCAAATCGACAGGTTGATATCTGAAAGGGAAAATTGGTGAAAACAGAGTACAGGGTTCAATGAATAGCTAATAATAGCTAAGCTTCATAGTGAGTTAAAGCGCTACAAGTTAGCCCTGGAGTCACTCAGTCCTGTTCCTGTACTTTCACCTGTGCATGCTAACGGCCCCGCCCGCCAGCAACCAGCTGTAAATGTACAGTCAGCTGGAGCAGCTGGGACGGACCAAGCATACGCACAACCTGTAATGTTCACACATCCACCTCCCAATCTCAGCACAACACGGGCCAAAACATCTAACTCATCACACATAGCCGTGATAAAAACAATGACAGGCCCCAACGGGGAGAGATTTGAGGTTAGCAGACAGCTGTCTTTTCAAGAATGTGCAGCATATGCAAATAAACTCGGCCCTCTTCCCTGTACAGGTCCGTTTGAACCGTACTGGAGTAGTTTAATGTTAGAAGCCAGTACATTTAGTCTGGAGTTAAGAGACGTTTGGCAGATAGTGCTCACAACTATCCCACGTGAATTAGTGTCGAGAATTCCAGGAGAGTTACAAAATGGCACAATAATTAATCCTTTATTGGGAGAAACAAACACTGATGTGCTAGCAAGACTTAAACAAGCTCTTATAGACCTTAGAGGAGACGTTCCGGCACAATGGGACAGAATAATGGGCTTAAAACAAGGAGAGGAATCTTTTGAAGAATTTGCTGAGCACCTTTGGGTAACCTTTAAGGAGTTCTCCGGCTTTGCTGAACCAACTAAAGACAATCAGATTCTGCTGGAGTACCTTAAAAACAATGCAGGTCCACATGTGCAACAGACACTTTGTTTGGGCGCAAATCCACCTGCAAACACGTTCAATTCGATAGTTAGCTGGGCATCCGAAATAGAAAGGCGCAATAGACAGGACAAACACCAGATTGCGTCAGTTCAGTGGATAGTAGATGAGAAGCCAGAATTTAAAGCCACAGCAGTATGTTTAAACCAACATATGCAATCCCAGTCACATACTAAGCAAGGAAAATTCTGTTCCTTCTGCCACAAAATTGGCCATGCAGTCCAGAAATGCTGGTCTTTAGGGAACGGACGTCCACCACCTTATTTCCTTCGGCGCAAAAATGCACATCCAGGTCATACAGCTCACATAAATGTGCCTGTGCAAAAAACACTGTGTGAGCTTATAGCTCTATTTAATGAAGTGCCAAGAATTTTAGGGCTTTTAGCAAAGGGCTTAGCTGTCCTCTAATATTAAACATTGTGTTTGATGATGTCATGGTTAATGACCTTCAGTGCTTTATGTACTTCCGTCCTGACAAAGATTTCTGAAATGTCCAAATAACGATCTATTGTAACAGACTGGCTTAAAAACCCTTTGACATCTGAATTAAGCTTATATTGTTAAAATCACAGTTTCTTACATCAAATACAAACACTACTGTTTTTATAGGAACACATGCCATTTAGACTAATGTGGCTTTAGCTGATGTTGAATAGTTGTTAATGCATTATAGTGCATTTAGGCTAATGTAGCTAAAGTTGTTACAGTTGTTAATGTACTGAAGTACATTTAGACTAAAGTAGTTAAAATTGTAGCATAAGACTGGGTTTGGGTAAAAATTGTAGCATTTAGGCCTACCAAAGTTGTAAATGTTAACCACAGCCAGTGATCTTATGTTTCAGGTTAAAACTACAATCTGATCTTGAAATAGTCATTAGATTATTCAAGACTCTGTTACCTATGTTGAACATTTTCTGATCTCTCCTAATGGCATTGTGTGGGTTATTTCTGCCATAAATAACACCAACAAAGCCCTACAAAGGAGTAGAGTTGACTGTTGAATTTTAACTTGTAATGCTTCTCCCCACAGCATTTAGAGGTGCTACACCTCTGTAGTTAATATAAAATGCTCTCACACAGCAACAGGATAGTAAATAGAGCCAGTTCACAACTTGAGCATTATTATTTTTTTTACTATGGCTCCCTGGTTTAGCACCAGGATTTTTCCAAATTTTGCAACACTAATTTGATAAAAAATAAATGTCATATTACCTCTTGCTGGAGCATTTTATTTATATTCATCTCACAGCGCTGTGGAATTCCCAATCTTCAATTGTCCAAAGCCATTGATTAATTTTCTATAACAGCACGCCTTGTCATGCTCTACTGCTTACGCTTAAGTAAAACACATAGTCACACCCATAGTAACAGACACACATAAGGAAACACAAACTAGGTGTGTTAATACATATAGGAGTTAGCCTGCCAGTAGGTGTTCTAAGCACCCTACATTGACCCTAGGTGTGAATGTGTGTGTGTGTGTGCGCATGTGTGAGAGTTTGTGTGAAGCCTTTGTAATGGGCTAGTGTCCCATTCAATGTTTATTCATGCACCCAGTGTTTCCAGAAGAAACTCTGGAGCCACGGAGATTTGTATATCAGAAAAAAAATGGGTCATTCACATTAACAACTTAATTTTTCTTTTTTATTTCTCTACCTTTTTGTTTGTTTTAATTTTCAACTAGATTATATTAGACTACTTCTCAGTACCTGAGGAGGGTATCAGTATAGTCTACTCAACACGCAGAAAATGTATTTATATAGTTTAACAACTGTTATAACTACATACTAGATAACCACAAAATCAGGTTTATTTGTGAACCAATATCACATCCTTTTATTCTTCACATTTGTGAGATTTTATTTTGAATTTTATTATTCATAGTCCTACCATATTAAATCATTTAAGTTTGCTTCCACTATAGCTGCTGAACTACATGCATAGGCTTTTTAAGATTAAAAATTATATTATGAGTTAAATTAACTCTTCTATGAGAAATATACATTCAGTTTGTACAGGAGCAACTTATCTTCAATATCTGTTGAGTATATTGTCATTTTTAAGTAACATTAACGCACACCCTTTTATACATCCTGAGCATACTTTTCTAGATTTAATCATTTATTAGAGATTGTTATCAAGGATCAGGTTATCAAATGGGACCAAATGGTTTAATCACTTAAAGGTAAAAAAAAAAAAAAAAATATTCACCACATTGTTGTTTCCATGAAATATGAAACTATGCCATGTGTATGTTGTCAGTCTGAGTTTACAGTTGCAATATGTGTCAAATGGAAGTATATCAGTGTATCCAAGTGTTTGTCCAAATAACAGAGAAAAGTTTCTGAAGGATTGAGGACCTCTTCGAAATATGGGGTCTCCTGCGTCCCGCAAAGGAAATAAGAAGAAACTTCAAAATGGGACATTCATGCATCTTGGACAAGAGTACCACTGGACACTGATTCATCTTTCTGCTGGAAGGAGAGACACACCCTGCTGGGAGGGCACAGGAGCCCACACCAAGCAACTGACTTCAGCTGCAACAGAGTGCAAACCAGACAGCAAGATTCCTGACCAGTTACTCCACACAGCTAAAGATGCCTGGTGGAACTGAGTCTTCAGGAGTCGTGTCCTGGTCAGCTCTATGATCACCTGTAGACATCACTGCCCTTCAACCTATGATGACTGCCACATGTTCTCGGGCCGTTAAAATGGCTCTGCATTCAGACGTCCCGGAGGAGGGATTTGTAGTAGATTTCTAAAATTGTGGCAGTAATGTGATTAAGGTTAAAATGATCAGGAACGTGTTTCAGAGATACCAGGTGAACTAAAACTGGTTATCTAAACTGTGTTTAATTACAGTATTCCTCAGGGCATGTTTGGTATCATTTGCATCAATGTTTCATGGTGAACGATGTGGTGATATCATAAATATCATATAGTTTAGGAAACAACATTTACAATATATGTTGTAATATGCGCTCTTTACACACACAAACACACACACTCACACACACACACACACACACACACAGGCACCCCCTGGTTTGCATGAACTCATTCTCGGGAACTTAATTAACATACAGTTCCTTAAAGTGAGATAAAACATTGGGGTCCCCCCTGCCATAAAACACATGGTTTCATCTCCATTTGGTATCCTGGTCACTATACATTTCAAAGAGGCTCAAGGGTTTAAGAGGATCTGCTTGGTAGAGAGAAAGAGAGAGCTTATAACATCGGAGCTTATAACATCAGAAGCTTATAACATCAAAAGCTTATAACATCAGGAAGGCTTGTAACATCCGAAGGGCCTTTTGCCATAGATGCTTTTACCACCCTGCATCCGAGGTTCATGACGCTGACTGTAATCTTGTAAGTGATTCTTGTCTCCATTCTATGTATCTTTATCTCATATTAAATTCATTTGTTATTCTACTTCTAAATACTCTGTGCCTATGTTTAGTATTCTTATTATGAATAACTTCTTAAACTAAAAGTGTATAATACATTAGACACGTTTAAGGTCAACCTCTGACAAGCCAAAAGTAAAGGCTAATACTTGCAAGTTTAAATAGAACCTCTGATAAGTAAGATAGGAAAGGCCTAGGCTTGCACGTTGATAGAAACCTCTGAGCTAACAACATAATGGTTTAATAAAGAAGCTATAGGAAAGTCTCTGACGTAGGAACGTCATTTTAATGAAAGCTTCGCTCGAAGCTGCTTAGGAGTAAATATCAGTAGAACACTGAGAGTTAATACTTCTAGCACTAACTAGAAGATTATTCTATTGGAGTCAGATAATCAATTAAATGGAGTCAGATATTTAAAGCGTACATTAAAACACGCATTAACCTTCGCTGCACCTATTTCCGTCGTTGGTTATAGGAGAGCAGTGGGCTAAGTAATTAACTTTATATATTTTAGCCCTACATAAGGGCTGAAATTTCTCATCAGTGGAGAGGAAACAGGAAGCAGACAGTATAGATTTAAGCATATTGAACTGATAAACATCCTCTTCCACTCACCGGTGTCATAGCCGTTTGGAAAGTCACTGATGAATCTGTGAGCGTTGGCCAGTTTAGCAGCAGTGTACATCTCTACATCCGTGGCATCTGCTTTCCCGTATTTGATGTTCTCTTTGATGGAGCGGGCGAATAGTACGGGCTCCTGAGCAACCACGCTGATCTGAAGAGCAGGAGACAAAACAACTAGAGTAAGAAGAGACTGGAAAATGAAGAACAATTACATTATACATCCTAAATCATCTCAAATGAATGGAATGAATGGAACATCAGGCTACAGTGCTCAAATCATATTGTTATTGAATTTAATTTTCTTTAGATAAGGAGGTATTTCATGTAAGACGATCTACTACTTAGACAAGAGAAACTCAGCTGAATGTCAAGATTGCTGTGTGAAATACCCCATAGTTTGGCTTTACACATATGATCATGTGCTGCAATTGTGTTGCGAATTTAAAAAAAACATGCATGCTATTACCTTCTCATGCAGATATTGATCCTTGTAGTTCTGCAGCGGCTGCTCGTCCAGTAAGATCTCTCCACCCTGGGGCTGGTAAAACCTCTCAAGCAGCCTGACTATGGTGCTTTTTCCGCCATCGGCTGGACCTACCAGAGCGGTGATCTCTCCCGGCTTCAGCTCCAGAGAAACGCCCTAGACGAGTTGAAAAAATATTAGTCAAGGCCACGGCTCGGCTTGGTCGTACATCAGATGCGGAGACCATTTTCCAGCCAGATTCTCGATTTTGACTGGTCAGAAGGTGTTTATTAATTTTCTATAACAGCAGCTCTGACAGTAGTTCCAGCTGCCAGGGAAATCACGGGTTTATATTAATATGCTCGTTATGCTCTAATGCATTCCTAAATATCGTTTCTGTACTAACAGTGTGCATAGGGAATTGTGTGAACACACAATTCTTTCCGGTCTGAAAATGTATTTACAGTTATAGCTTTACCATTGCCTGCTTCAAGGCACTGACACTGGAGACTCCTTCCAAAAATGCACAGAAAACATCACCATATCAATGATTATGCGTTTTTTAATCTGCATATGTGAAAAGTACCTGTGTATGAGCTATAGAAGCTATAACATTTTAGCACGAGTGCATTAATATAAACCTGTGGTCTGCAGTTGCACTCCTGTCAGAGCTGCTGTTTATAGAAAATTAATCGACACCAATCGAGAATTGTATTGAGGAGTAACGGAGGCGATATGTGAAGCAGGAGCAATTGAAACTGAAAGGAAGGAACTGATATATCCCTTATCACCGTCTAGCACCTGCCTGTTTCACACCCTTTCACCTCCACGCCATCATGTGCCCTCAGTGAGTTTCATGACAGATGTGAACCATACAGAGAGACGTTTAAATGTAGATGAAGGTCCTCAGATAACCGGTTTTCAGTACTCACTTTCAGAATGTTCTCGGCCGGCCTCGTCGGATATGCAAAAGTGATGTTGTTGAAGCGCACGTGACCCCTGAGTGTCTTGGGAGCTAAGGAACCTTCAGGAGGAACATCAGGCTTCCGGTCCACGTACTCGAAGATCTTCTCTGAGGCGCCGACAGCTTTCTTCACTCGAGGGTAATAGGACATCAAAGCCTGTGAAAATGGTTAGAGAATAATATAATGAGCTAAAAGCACAATCTGACTAAGTGAAATAAGAAAAAAGTCCTGAAATGTAGCTCAACACCAGCTTTACCTCGACGGCATGACTGAACTGAAGCTCGTACAGCACGAAAGACACCAGGTCACCACTGCTGACATCATTTCCTGCCACCAGCTGGCCTCCATAGTACAGGATGCTCACTTTCAAGGCCAGACTGGACATCTGAATGATAAGAAGGATTTTTAGATGCATGTTATAAAAATTATGTGTATTACACACCAGTTTTATACAGCGTATAATTTTTATAATAGATGCATTTTTATTTATTAAACCTTTATTTAAGCCCCACACCCCCACTTTGCAAGGTCTTTATTAGCAACATATAAAGTGTTAGGTCGCGCGACTCCACTTCCCAGCATGCACAGCGGCCGGCAAACATGGCCACCGCGAACTCTGCTTCACACACCACTCACAGACTCTCACATTCACATTCACGCCACGGCACTGACTCCACTTCCCAGCCTGCACAGCGGCCTACAAACATGGCCGCCACGGACTACACTTCCCATGACACTCCCACACTCCCACGTTCACAGTCCCCTTCGTTTTGAGCACACACCTGTTATCAATTTCACTTCACTCACAGCCATTTTACTTAAGGACTTGCACTCACTCAAGGTTTGCACTCAATCCACGCGAAGTATTTGTACGTTCACTTTGTTCTTGCAATTACCAAGCCTATTTTCTATGGACTGTCTATTCTGGTTTTTTTGGATATTTGCTAAGTTCATTGGATTTTGGATTATTGCCTTGCCCTTGCTGTTACTGTTTACCATTGCCAAGAACTTTGCCTGGTTCTTGACCTTGCCTTAGCCTTATGTTTTTGAACTGTTCCATTAATTGTGAGTATTCCTAATAAAGTGTAAGTTTGCCCTGCACCTGTATCCAGCCCTCATTCTGTGTTGTAACATAAAGCTACAAATTTATGGCCTGTTAAATCCGCTCTTAAGAACGGAAGAGAAAACAACAGAAGGAAAGAAAAGGAAGAGAAGGGAAAAAATTTAAATAAACAAAAAAAAAAAAGAAAAGAAAAAAAAGAAAATGTAAAATAATTGAAAAAATATATAAAAAAGGAAAGAAAACAGTAAAAAAAATTATTACGCATTATGAGTACATCAACAAATCAAAAACAAGACACAATTTGACACCAAAAAAGAACAAATACTTTGAAGAAAGAAAGCAAAACTTAAAAATAAATAAATAAATGTGTAGATTCATCTATAAGTCTTACACTGTTGGTCCATGTTGATGCCGCATAACCGGCCGCTTCCACTTTGTTGAGCGAGTAGGTGTGCTCCAAGCACTTCTTGTATCTCTCTGACTCTCCATCCTCGTTGGCAAAGCTTTTCACCGTCTTGATGGAGGAGAACGTCTCAGTGGCGACGCTGTTCGATTTGGCGAGAGACTCCTGCACTTTGACTGCATGTGTCTGAGAGAAAACCATCAACAGTGATGAATGAAGTGACTCATAAAGTCGCTGTGCACCAAAACAGTGACACGTGCTACAGTAGTTTGCATTATCTGAGCTAACATTTGAGGGATGAGGAATAAAGCTGTTGTTTGATAGCCGTAGCTAATGTTTAGAGGCACTAATTTACAATCATGAAATTGTTGCAGATGTGATCTTCTTTTTCTCGCAATTATGCTTTCAGAATTTAAGTCCATTTAAGAGTTTATACTTTTCTACTAACTTGAGAGAAGAAACTTTTGAAGCCCAACTTTTACCAGAGTATGTATTTAGAGCAGTAGTTGCACTTCTACTTAAGAATTTGAATATTTGTAACACCTCTGCTGAACTAGTTTTGTTTTGCAAAACAGAGATATCTAAAGAGGTCACACAAAAAAAACACAATTTTTACTCTCTACATTGTTTGCTAATCAAAAACAATCACGTCAGTCAGGTAGCGCAGATTTCGGACCGACCTGGTAGAACCTTCCGGAAAACTCTGGGACGATCCAGATGACGGGAAGGCCGAGGATGGTGAAGATGGACAGGCGCACGGAGAGGAGCAGCATGGAGCCGTAGAGGAAGACTAAACGCATGGTGTACCACATGAGCAGGCTGAGCTCTTCGCTCAGGGACTCGCTCATGTCGTTGGTGTCTTTGGTGATTCGGGACACGAGTTCACCTGAGGAGCAACACGAACACCTGTATCACACCTGATGATATACTGGTATAACGATATACCATGATAATATGAAATATCTGAAATAGTTACAGTATCTCACAAAAGTGAGTACACCCCTCACATTTTTGTAAATATTTTATTATATCTTTTCATGGGACAACACTGATGAAATGACACTTTGTTACAATGTAAAGTAGTGAGTGTACAGCTTGTATAACAGTGTAAATTTGCTGTCCCCTCAAAATAACTCAACAAACAGCCATTAATGTCTAAACCAGTGGCAACAAAAGTGAGTACACCCCTAAGTGAAAATGTCCAAATTGGGCCCAATTAGCCATTTTCCCTCACTTTTGTGAGATACTGTGTACTGTTAACATTATAGTGTGTGGCTATGGCTGGGTGATATGACGCTAAAATATCGATATTGTGATAAATTATGTCACAATATGTTTTTTTGCGATATCGCGGATATTGTGATATCTTTTCATTCCATTTTTAAAAAAACATTATTTCAATAATTACAAACAGTCTGGATGCAGTTGGTGTGATGTTAAAATTCTGTACTTCATTTTGTACTTAATATTGTAAAAAATAAAAAAATAAAAAAATAAAAATAATAATCTCTTATTCAGTGTAATTTTTTAAAAAATAAATTCTTGTTTATATTTATATTAAATAGTGTATATTAAAATTAATAATTAAGAAATGAAAATCATAGAAGTGCCTTCATTAATCGTGATGTGATATTTTTGTCATATCACCTACCCCTACGGTTGTAAGCAAACGTTTAGGCACCCCTCACCAAATTACACATTCTGTTGATATCTGAAGTGAAAAGAAGTAAACACAACCTCACTTCCTAATGACGATTCGTGACCTCAGCAACGAGTCCTAATGAGTCACTTAACATCTACCAAATTAATTAGGTTCTGAGATTTAACCTTAATTAGTCTAACCTAGATTTAACTGTTACGGTGTCCAAACTTTTGCACATGCCATGATTACTTTTTAAATGTTATTACATTTTTTTTTTTTTTTAAAGTTTATCACATATAAAGTTTTTAAAACCGCTTGTTGCAGAGGTTGTGTTCACGTCAAAAATCAACAAAATATGTGATTTGGCCAGGGGTGCCCTAACTTTTGCAAACAACAGTATGCGTGAAATAAAATTCTGTTTTTTTGTTGTTGTTGTTGTTGTTTTTTGCTAAACTATTCTTCTCATAGCTCTAATACCCACGCATGTCTGTTACCTGAGGAAGCTTTATCGAAGAAGGCGATTTCCTGTTTGAGCACACACTCGAACACCTGACTCTGGATAGCAGTGTGTATGAGGCTCATGGTGGTGTTGTAGATGAGATCACACACAAACTCAAACACGGCGCTGTGAGGAAAAAAGCAACGAGTAAAGAGTCAGTGTATAATAAGAATAAAAAAATTGCACACATTATAAATAAAAGAGATAGCTAGAATGTGAGACTTTAGCAACATCAATGGCAGTAAAAACTAAACTGACGACTTGGGCTAAACTGGTGTTTGGTAATACAAACATAGTTTTACCTCATGACGGTCAGGATCGACATGATTTTGATGGCGTTAGCAAAAGCGTCAGGTTCGTCCTCCTTCATGATCCAGTCAGTGATTTTACCCGTGTAATGCGGAATAGCCATCTCACCTGAGAATCATATAAATTACCTGACATTAGTTAGCATATTGCAGGTAAATTATTCAATTATCAATTCTTAGATGCACTTTTTTAAACATGTGGATTTTTTTTTTACATTGTATTACAGTTTACCCACTGGTGGCAATTATAATATATAATGTTCCAAACAAATCTTCATTGTCCACTCTTTGTCTTCCAGTTGATATTAGACAGTGTTAGTGTTAGTAGCTGTAACACAAATCAATGTTGTGTGCTACAAGCGCCTCACTAGAGTGATCCAGATTGATCCGGCATTTTACTTAGATTTTCTATTTAGGATTTAACTTGTATCCATTTCTTGAAGCTTAACAAGAAAATGTAAATGCAGTGTACATCATGGATTTGTATATAAAATGTATATATAGTCAAATGATCCAATCATTACTAATGAAAAATAAACACTTTTGTGATCTAAATTATGCACAATAGATGAAAATGATAACTTGTTTTATGGTTTAAAAACATTATATAATTAACGTTAAATGTGACATACTGTAAATATAACACACACACACACAAATATATTATATGGATGTATATTAGGTTCCAGGTGTTAAGAAAATTCAAGGTTTGCTTAAAGAAACAAAAAGTGAAAGAATAAAAACACAAACAGTTTATAAAATTCCAGGGAATTCCCAATGCTCATTCAACACCACACCACCACACCACCACACCACCACCTCCGCTGTGAATAAGTGAAACCGAAAGCAACAGCAGTTACATTCTGCCTCGTTTTCCATTTCCTTACAGACCAAAGTTTGTAACTCAATAACGCACAGCAACATAAAACACAAGGTTGCAGTTTATTACCGAGTGACGAAGCGATCACGAACAGGAAGACCGCCATGAACCGGCGCCGGTACGGCTTCACGTATCCCAGCAGCCTCTGCAGAGAGGCCTGGCCTTTCTCCTTGGGTTTTACCTTCGTCTCTGTGAGGATGGAGGGCACATAGCGTTCCCACAGCAGCAGCGAGAGAGCCGAAACGGCGTAGCACTGAAACATCTGAAAAGGAAATAGAAACAGTTTACTATCTGTATCATGTGATAGATATCAGCATTATACTTAGATATATATCAAATATCACAATACTTCACAATATTGTCACCATATTTACATCTGCTAACTGCTCAGTCACAAATACACTTGTTACTGTATGTAAAAAAATGCACTGACCATACAATGGATAGTTTAGAAAAGGTGTATTGTGAATTAATTTGTCACAATATTAAAATTATACGATGTTATACCAGAGCGCTGTTGAATTCTTGATTCTGATTGGTCAGAAGGTGTTGATTACTTTTCTATAGCAGTAGGTCTGATTGCAGGTTTTTATTAATGCACTCTTTATAATATGTTATTGTTTCTATGGTAACAAGTTACACAGTGACTTGTATGGCAGACACTCCATACAAATAAATAATTTTTCTTTTAAGTCTTAGCTGTCTGTGAGGAGATGTTTATTTAGCATTTATGGAAGGAGTCTCCAGTGTCAGAGTTTAGAACAGTCAGATGCAACGCTGTAACTGTTAGTTTTCCAACAGAGGAAAGTCTTCAGGACAGGAGTTTACGCTATCCGGCTTTCCTCAGTAACATGAAAAGCAATGTTGTGAAACAATATTATATGTAACTATTAATGGATAAAATATACAACATGTCATTGTTTTAATAAATAAAAATCGTAACTGTTGTCAAATTGCTGTGGTATCAGAAGAATAAAACACCTTAGGACATGATGTTATAGGACAATAATCAACCTCGGGGTGGTAACTGTAACTCCGCTTCATCAAACCACCCTGTCGTGGATTATTTTTCTGTAACAACACGTCCCTTAGTAGCCCTCACTCACTGCTTGCCAGGTTTGCCAGCCCCAGGTGAGCTCCATCGTCGACCGGCCGCATACCCACAGAACTGAGACGTACACCGGATAGACCAAGCTGTGTACAGCTACGGTCTGGACTCCATTAGCGCTCCTCATCCACGCAGGGCTTGATGGGTAGAGAAAGGTGATGAGGAGAAGGACGGTGAACCTCAGCAGTCCTCCGACCCAGAGAGTGGTAAATGAATGAGGAATGAGTAGAGGCGAGAGCCGGGTCTCCCCAAACGTCGTCACCACACACACGTCCACGCACAGGAGCAGGAACACGAACAGATACGCCGCCATCTTGGCCTTCATTCCCCAAACACACTGCAGAAATAAAAGGGGAATTGATAAAAACAGGTTGCTAATAAAAAATAAATCAACATATAGTATGTAAGTATGTAAATATATTAGTATGTAATTATGTTTAGCTCAGTTATGTTTAGCTCAACACACTTACATACGAAAAATAGTTACCTCAGCATACTTACTAACATAGTTACCTCAACATACTTAATAACATAGTTACTTCAACATATTTACTAACATAGTTACCTCAGCATACTTACATACTAACATATTTACCTCAGCATACTTACTAACATAGTTACCTCAACATACTTACTAACGTAGTTACCTCAACATACTTACATACTAACATATTTACCTCAGCATACTTACTAACATAGTTACCTCAACATACATACTAACGTAGTTACCTCAACATACTTACATACTAACATAGTTACCTCAACATACTTACTAACACAGTTACCTCAGCATACTTACATACTAACATATTTACCTCAGCATACTTACTAACATAGTTACCTCAACATACATACTAACGTAGTTACCTCAACATACTTACATACTAACATAGTTACCTCAACATACTTACTAACACAGTTACCTCAGCATACTTACATACTAACATATTTACCTCAGCATACTTACTAACATAGTTACCTCAACATACATACTAATGTAGTTACCTCAACATACTTACATACTAACATATTTACCTCAGCATACTTACATACTAACATATTTATTTCAAAATACTTACTAACATATTTACCTCAGCATACTTACTAACACAGTTACCACAACATACTTAATAATACAGTTACCTCAATATACTTACATACTAACATATTTATGTCAAAATACTTACTAAAATAGTTACCTCAACATACTTACAAACATACTTTCCTCAACAAACGCAAGTAACTAGATATATTAATATGCAAATATGTTGAGATGAGTATGTTATCATTTTGCATGATGTTAATTGGTTCCCATAAGCTCTCTTCATTTATAAGCTCCAGTGTTTATGAACTAAAACCTGGACCCCAGACATGTCTTCTCTAATCAAATACCTCTGAAGTAAGCTGAATGTTTTTGTATATCCGTATATAACATACCTGGATATTTTTGTAAATTGTTTATTTTTATATAATTAATGCACAATCATAAATTATTACAAGCAGGTGCTTTCACTTTCACTGGTTATTACTTATTATTGTATACCACACTTCTAACACTATCTGTAGGAAATATATATGACTGTAATCCGCCATTAAACTTCCTTTTATGATCTAACTGCCTTTTAAAAATGTTATAATTAAAGTAAGAATAAAGTTTAAATCATACTTACATTGTGAGACGCGTTATACGGCGTTAATAATGTCTAATGCCCTTGCTTAACTTCCTGTACACCCTTCGATCAACAAGTATAAAAATAACAAAATAAATAATACAACTAAGGAGCTGAAGTGGTTTTAGAAGCGATGATTAAGTGCAGAAAGATGAAGGAGTCACATCTACACACACCAAACAAGAACTGAACGACAGAAAGCTGTTAAGAAAAGATCGGGCCGAATCCTAAATGGCTACCTGCTGCCTAGATAACGTCACTACATATGATATAAAATAAAGGATTCCGCGCTCGCGCACTACACATTCTGTAGAGTGGCCATTCGGGACCGAGCCTTACCCAACCTTGTAGGTGAAACCGAAAGTACCTGGAACGGGGAAAACCCACAGCCCATAAAACGCCTCTGAACATTAAAAGACACGAAACAAGACTTACGTGAAATCTTAGAAGAAGATTACATGTTCCAAAATGGTCGACTACCAAGCAAAAAGCATTAAAAAAAGGCCTCTAAAATGGACTGTGACGTTGTAAACTGTTCCCCACAAAAATGTCTCAAATCCTCGACCAATGAGATAAGGCGCAGGAAAGAAATGGCGTCATCTCGTGGCCCGCACGTGCATTGCACACTGACAACGTCTGTCAGTGGTTGCCAGATTGGGAGGTTTTCATCCAAAAATGGCTGCTTTAAAATGTAGTCAAATTTAGGTTTTTAAAGTAGTACACTACACTATATGGCAAAAAGTCCTGTGGCTGGACACCCATATGTGATTCTTCCCCAAACTGCTGCCACAAACTTTGTAACGCAAAGTTGTGTAGAATGTTTTTGTATGCTGTAGCTTTACAATTCCCCTTCACTGGAAATAAGGCTCCCAAACCTGTTCCAGCATGACAATGCCTATGTGCACAAAGCAGGGTCCATGAAGACATGGGGTGCATCTCAATCAGCTCCCTAGTTCCCTACATCGTGAATCAGTATACGGTGTACATGAGTTCTCACTACACATTGGGACACCGGTGACTCAATTTCCAGCGACATGACTACATAATCGCGTTCCCACACCACTGCCATTTATCAACAACAGGCAGGACCGATATCTTTCTGACATTATATGTCATCACATGCGTTTCTGCCATGGTACTTCAAGCAGGATTGTAGGTTAGCTAAATCATTAACACTTAAAAGTAGTCAGACTCAAACGAACTGTTTATAGAACCTCAATCAAAGTTACAAATCGCTAACATAAGTAATCATTTGAGAGCCACAACAACGATAACAAGCTACTTAAATATTTTTTTTAGCTGAGAGGCTTCAGAAAATATGATGTCATTTCCAGAACGGGAACATAGTGAGCATCGATGCTCCCTAGTTTTTGTGGTGCATTGTGGGATTTTCAAGTTCAAGTGCACTGGAAGGATTTTGCGACTGAGACAGCCCTTAAAATGGCCGACTCCCTGATCAGTGCCCTGACTACTGAACTAGGGAGCTGACTGAGATGCATGCATAGTTTGCACAGAGTCCTGAACTCAACCCTACTGAACACCTCTGGGATGAACTGGAACTGGAGCCTCCTCACCTGGCATCAGTGCCTGACCTCACTAATGCTCTTGTGGCTGAATGATCACAAATCCCCACAGCCACACACCAAAATCTAGTAGAAAGCCTTCCCAGACGAGTGGAGCTTATTTTAACAGTAAAGGAACTGGGGGACTAAATCTGGCAAGTGATGTTCAAAAAGCATATGGGTGTGAAGGCCAGGTGTCCACAAACCTTTGGCCTATAGTGTAGCCTAATATCACCAACAGTGTAATAACTTAGCTAGCCAGCTATGACACAAAATCACTCCCTCACATACTCTTTGACAATTTACTATATGTCAGGTGGCCCAGGAAAACCTGTCAGATGTCATTGAGTTCCAGAAAACAACCAAAAATAACTTTTGGTTATTTTTGTTTTAAATAATTTTTTTGTCAGTAATATACAGTAGCATCGCTATTTTTAGAAAGCATAATTATATTTTGCCAAAATGACATGGGGATGTTTTTATTTTAAGCTAACTTTCTAATCTTGTCTTAGCTTACGCCAATGGTCATTGCTGTGTAAGGAGCCAGTGTAACAAATGCAGTGGTAATAAACAGTCAGACAGCTTTTTTCATGATTTGATTAAGTTGTTGGACAGTTATATGCCGTAGCAAAACGGACATAAGCCTATTCAATTCAGTCTGTAATCAGATACTTGCTGTCAAAATGTCTGCAATGCTCCTGTGCCATCATCAAAACAAAGAAGAGCGCTTACATACTGTACAAATGAAAGCAGACAAAGTGAGAACTCTTTTCCCATTGTAACCCGGAATTCTTTAAAATATGGCAGTACGGTTATGGTTTTATCATAAGCAGACTAGGTTTTATATGCAAATGGTGTCTTTCAGTGGAATTGGAAACGCAGGCATAAGATCCATGACATCTCCTCTATTTCTATCTTTAAAACTCAGCTTAAAACACATCTTTTCTCAGCACATTGCTTGACTAGTACTGAGTGATGTCTTATTTTCTGTTTTGTAATTGAGACTAAAAAAAACTTCTGTTGAAATGTATATTAATGTACTTTGTCCTGTTAAATGTATATGAAGTGTAAAGTGTCCTTGAGCTTGTGGAAAGGCGCTATATAAATAAAACATTATTATTATTATTATTATTATTATTATTATTATTATTATTATTATTATTATTATTATAGCTAGTAAACTAGCTTGCATGTTTTACAAGCATTTATAAGTGGAATTTCAAAGTCTTAATTTCTCAGTGATTTACATAAAGTCGCCATAAGAATCAAAACTCATTTATTCATCACTATGCATACTTCCAATATAATCTAATGATCCTGTAATCTCAGGCTGTGATTGGTCCACAGAAATGATTTAGTGACACTGAGCTCATACTGTACACTCATATCCATTTTATGCACTACAGAATGATTGTATAACTGCATAAATGAGAAGAGCAGGTGTACAGGTGTTCCTATTAAAGCGGATGGTGAGTGTATGTAATGCTTTAATGCATTATCCAGAAGCATAGTGAACGTCAGTTTTAAATGAGAAAATTGTGCAGTAGTAACAAATTAATGGGTACCCATAACCAAAAAAAAATAAATTTTATGGGTACTTTTACAGTGAGGAAAAATATTCTGTGTTTTGCAGTCTTTTGTCCCTTTTAAGGCTGAGAAATGGTGGCCGATTTGGATGTGGACGCGGTTTAGTGTGGATAACAGACTTTTTTAGACTTCCTGAAATACAACACTTTTATACTAAGTCAGATTCCAGCAATAAAAAAAACACATTCAGGTCTGCAACCTAGCTACAATACACACATATGCACTCACACTCCTATTCTTTTCCACATACAGTGGCAGGAAGCAGTCCGGATATCCGCAGAAAAAGAATGAGAGAGAAAATCAAGGAGGAGTAGACATAACCGTTCACACGGCTCGGGGTATTTTTGCATGGGGTTTTGCAAGAGGGAAGACCCAAGGATTCAAAAAGATACACAGACTTGTCACTGGAGGAAAAGTTCTGCATGGAGAGAGGGATTGCTTGTGATTGGCATTTCAGAGAACCTGTGTGTGTAAAATAGTCAGAAAGAAAAAGGAGAAGAACAATTCGAGACTGAACATTTACTATGGTCCTGGTGAAGGGTCTGATCTTCATGTTATGGCCCCTCAGCAGTTTATGTCATGGTGAGTCCAGATCAACTTGAAGGACAGATGGATGGACGGATGGGTGGGTGGGTGGATGGATAGACAGATGAATATGATGGATGAATGGATGAATTAACAAGTACAGGTATGTATGTATTTATGGATGATTGGATGGATGGATAATTGGATGAGATCAAAATGGGGACAGCTGAATAAACAGGTGGATAGATGAATAAATGAGACAGGTGGATATACGCATGGATGAATGGATGAACAGAAGAATGGATAAAAGTGCAGATGCATGGATGAATGTACAGTATATAACAATTAAATGGACAGATGTAGAGGAAGACTGATGCATGAATAGATAGATGGATGAATGTATAGATGCTTCTACGGATGGATGTGTGATAAATGTACAGAAGAATATGATGGATGAATGACAAGCTAGAGGACAAATGAACAGATCAACAGGTACAGTACTATGCAAAAGTTTTAGGCACCCTGTTTTTTTTAGTCCAAACTTTGTTATAGATTTTTTTATTTTATGACTTCTACATTATCAAGTCAGTAGAAAAAAAAAAAACATTTTAGATTCCCAAACATTAGTTTTCTAGCACAAAATTAAATGTTACAGAAAAATGTTTGTATGTCTGCATAATGCATGCAGCATATTATGTAAGAGACACTTTTCAGACAAAAAACACAATGATGGCTGCGAGTGCGAAAGTCAAAGTCTCCAGAAAAACTGTGGCTGGTTCTGCAAGATGCTCAATAAAATTTACCAGCTCATTTCCTTATAAAACTGCACTAATTGTACCAGAGACTATTATTTTTATTTTTATTTTTTTGTCACAGCAAATATTGACTTTGTTTCATTTACTACTGTTTACTGCTCTTTATGGTTGTTGTTGTTGTTTTTTTTTTTTTTTAAACGTAGAAACATTTCATTTAAATGTTTTGGAGGCATCTTTGCTCTACAACATTTCTTTGCACAGTACTGCACATTGATGGATGGACAGATGAAATGAGTGGATGGATGTATTGATGAATAGATAGATGGATGAAATGAACAAGGACGGGATAGGTGAAATGATGGACTGATTAATGGATGGATAGATTAATGGACGATTGCTTGATGTTGTGGCCTCCTTCTTTAAAATTCTAATTCCGAATTCTACTCTTTAATACTCTTTAATTATTCACAACCAAGCTAAGGTTTGTCCAAGATGCTTACATTTTACCTGACAAATAGTCTGTTTTCTTAAATATGACCATTTGTTTATGTATTTATTTGATATGAGTTTATGTCTTTAATTGAATAACTTTGAATGATTCGGGTTTTTTTATTTTATTTTACTTGTAATGTACAGTAGAACAGTCCTGGTTTTTCGTGTGTTGTGGTCTGTAAAAGACTTCATTGTCCTCCCCACCTGTTAGCCTATTGTTCCTCTCCATCACATTCATCAATCACCACGGTGTTGCATTTCAACCCTGACCTACTCCTACTCCACTCCATTTCCTGTCGCTGTACACCTCTTTCCTGTTTGTGTCAGAGTCCGAGTTTCCTGTTTCCCCTCCGTCTCAGGCCAAGGACACGCCTTTTGGGCCTTTGTGGTGTTTGACCGTCTTTTTGAGCTGCAGCTTTTTGCCTCTTTTTTCACTTCTGCTTCTGTTTTTACTGTTCAATCAGGGCAGAAAATTCAGCTGTTAATATACATTACACAGTACTCAGCATTTAGTGCATCACCCTTTTCATTTTTACTTTGACATTTAATAATAATGTTATATAATTTATTATATTATTATAATAATCTGAACATAGGACGCAAACGTCCTTCATCAGATGTGCAAATTACTTCGGATGCTTCTGATAGATTAACCCTAGCATAGTAGAAAGGTTAGTAGTTCTAGTAAACACTACTATTTCTAGTAAGTAGTAGTCATAGTAGCACGACCGTTAGTAATAGTTATAGTAATATTAGCTATAGGTGTAGCAGGCATAGTAGTTAGTAGTTAATAGTTAGTAGTATTAGTTGTAGTAGTGTCAGGAGTAGTAGCTACAGTAGTATTCCCTGTTGTAATAGCAGGAGTACCAGTAGATAAAGTAGAAGTATTAGCATAGTAATAATATTAGTAGTACTAGTAACCACAGTAGCAGTAGCATGACCAGTAGTAGTAGTAGTAGTAGTAGTAGTATAGTAATGTTAGCTGTGGTAGTATCAGGAGTAGTAGTTATAGTAGTATTAGCTGTATCAGGAGTAGCAGGAGCAGTGATTATAGTGTTAGTATTAGATGTAGTAGTAGAAGAAGTAGCTATAAATAAAATAGTAGTATTAACAGAGTAGTACTATTAATAGTACTAATAACCACAATATCAGTAGTAGTAGTAGTAGTAGTAGTAGTAGTTGCAGATATAGTAATAGCAGGAGTAGTAATTATAGTAATATTAGCAGTATTAGTAGCAGGAGTAGTACTTATAGTAATATGAGTTGTAGTAGTAGCAGGAGTAGTAGTTATAGTAATTTGAGCTGTAGGAGTAGTTGTAATAGTAATATTAGCTGTAGTTGTAGGTGTAGTAATTAGGAGTATTCATTGGTAAAGTAAACTATATTTTGGTTGGTTGATTTCCCTTGGGTTTGCTCTCTTTAAAGCATCACCAGGTGATCCATGGAGCAGCTGTCCAGCAGATAAAATGTGCAAAGTCAAGTTTGCTAATAACGTGTGTGATAAGGAATGCTCTGGCTCCCAGTGCCTGAAAGATGGCTTCGACTGCCTTAAGCCCAAAGACTCCTGCAAGTAATAATCTGATTGTATCTGTACATCATAAATATTCTTAATGGTGTGCTAGAACCAAAAGTCTGGTTCCAAGACCAAGAGCTGTTATTTCAATACAAATGTTTGGCCTAAGGAGAGATACTGTATGTCTGGACTGACCTTCTCAGCCTGTTGCCACCAGGGAAAGTGTAAGGAAAATAAACAAATGAATAAAAGAACAAATCTGCCAAAAATGAAATTGTATAGAATAAAAAAAGGTCTTGGAAGTGGACTTTTGAACTCAACTGCACACATACAAAGGATTAACTAAACTACAATTTGTGATGTCGCTTTTCTTACAGTTCCGGCTACATTCTGTACTGCCGTGACCACTTTGACAACAAACACTGCGAGAAGGGTTGCAACACTGCCCCCTGTGGATGGGATGGTTCAGACTGTATAAAAACCTATAAAAACCAGCAGCCCAACTGGGCCAAAGGAGTGCTGATTCTGCATACAGCAATTCCCTTCCAGAAAGCGCCATTGCAGAACAGTTCGTTACTTTGGGCTCTTAGCATCATGCTCCAGACCAGCGTCAAACTGAGAGGGGTGGTGCCACTTCAGCCCAGTGCTGATTTCTTTTCTATGGATGCACAGCAGCTGATAGCTCTGCACCAGCAAGCACCTAACTACAAAAGCAACAGGTAGCAGCATTAATGTCTTGCATCTGATGTTATGAGTGTAGATCTATAGGTAGATAGAGGTAGTTCTGTAGTTAAGATATGATGATGTGTTCCCTTCAAATCCCTCAACTGTCAGATTGCCACTTTTAGGTTCTTGGGCCCCCAACTGTTCTAGGGCCTTGACCTGTCACCCTTGTAACATAGATTGAAAAAAAATTTGCTTGGTCCATTAATGGTGTCTCAACAATATGTCAAATATAGTAGAGCAGCGAAGACAGAAAATGTGGCGCTGACATACAGTACTGTGCAAAAGTTTTAGGCACCCTGTTTTTTTAGTACAAACTTTGTTATAGATTTTTTATTTTATGACTGTTAAGTCAGTACAAAAAACATTTTAGATTCCCAAACATTAGTTTTCTAGCACAAAATTAAATGTTACAGAAAAATGTTTGTATGTCATTAAAGAAAGCAGCATATTACGTAAGAGACACTTTTCAGACAAAAAACACAATGAAGGCTGCTGGGTTTTGCTGCAAAAATAAGAAGCGAGTACAAAAGTCAAAGTCTCCAGAAGAACTGTGGCTGGGTGCAGCGGTAGTTCAGTGGTTAAGACATTAGCCTACTGCTTGGAAGGTCATGAGTTCAAATCCCAGCACCGCCAAGCTGCCACTGTTGGGCCCTTGAGCAAGGCTCCTAACCCTCAATTGCTCAGATGTATAAATGAAATAAATGTAAATCGCTCTGGATGAGGGCGTCTGCCAAATGCCATAAATGTAATGTAAATGGTTCTGCAAGATGCTCAATAAAACTTACCAGCTCATTTCCTTATAAAACTACACTAATTGTACCAGAGACTTTATTTATTTATTTTTGTCACACCAAATATTGACTTTGTTTCATTTAGTACTGTTTACTGCTCTTTACGGTATCTTTTTATGTAGAAACATTTAATTTCATTATTTTGAAGGCATCTACAGCATTTCTTTTCATGTGCCTAAAACATTTACACAGTACTGTACCTAAATCCATCATGATGCATATGATGGAGCACAATCCAATCCAAGCATTGTGCAATTAAGGGCCGAGGCCTTGATTTATGCTTCCATTTCAACAGGCTTTGGACCGAATGGTCTTGGTGAAGGTCCAAACAGTAACTCTCTGAATGTCCTGAATCTTAATTGCTAAGCTACCCCCATTTCCACAAAAGTTGGGATTTTTTTCTAAAATGCAATAAAAACAAAAATCTGTGATTTGTTGAATTAACTGACAAAAGTACAAAGAAAAGATATTCAATGTTTTCACTGACCAACTTAATTGTAATTTGTAAATATAAACAAAGTTAGAATTTGATGCCTTTAACACAAAAAAAAGTTGGGACAGAGGCATGTTTACCACTGTGTTACATCACCCTTCCTTTTAATGACACTTTTTAATGGTTTGGGAACTGAGGATACTAATTGTTGCAGTTTTGCTAGTGGAATTTTTGCCCATCCACACATCCAACAGTGGTTTCCGGCCTTACCCTTTACGCAATGAGATTTCTCCAGACTCCCTGAATCTTTTCACAGTATTGTGCACTGTAGATGGTGAAAGACCTAAATTCTTTGCAATCTTGCATTGAGCAATGTTCATTTTGAACTGACTGACAATTCTCTGACGAGGTTTTGCACACAGTGGTGAGCCACGACCCATCCTTGCTTGCAAAGGCTGAGCTTTTGGTGGATGCTCCTTTTATGCCCAATCCTGATACCCTCCCCTGTTACCAATTAACCTGATCCTCCAAAATGGTGCTACTTGAATATTCTATAAAATCCCAACTTTTATGGAAATGGGGTTAGTATTTGCTAAAATAATCAAGACATGAGAAAGGAATAATATCAATTCACTGTTACAAATTAACATCAGCATTAACAAGTGATTGATAAAGTAATTCAGTCAATTGGTAACTTCAATCCATGTTTCCATCCTTCTTTAATACAGGTCTTTATTGTTTCTACAAGTGGATAACAGGCCATGCTCCCAGCTACCATTCTCTTGTTTTCCCTATGCATCGGAGGCAGCAGATTTCCTGAACGCCATGCTGGAGTTGAACTTTGCCCCAGCCCATATCAAGCCCGAGATCCAAGCACTCATCAGCATCCGGGGCATCAATAAGGAGATCACAGTAAGAGAAACTCCCATCAAGGAGCCAGATGGTATGTTCGACCATACAAGATAATTAATGCTCTCACTTTCCATTTTTCATTTTCCATTTTCAGTGTTATATCACAACACATAAGAATGTTATAATATAGTGAAGTAAATGGTGTGAATACCTCAGGGCCATCATAGCCATTCCTTCTCTCTTTCTGTCTCTTCCGTGCTTAATAATACAGGTTCTCCTGCATGGCTGTGGCCCGTGGTCGGCATTGCAGTGGGCATTGGGGTGGCACTGGCCGTAGTGGCGATGGCAGTGCTGGTATGGACCTGGAGAAGACGACAGAGGAGAGAACAAGGAGACAGAGTGCATCACAGATCTACTGCAACTGACAACAATGGTGAGAGTAAAGACTGGACACAGTGCTCCAATGAGCAGAACAAAAGGAATGGAAGGATAGCAAGGGAGAAGGACAGAAATGGCATGAAGAAGAAGAAAGGGAAGGACCTGAGAAAGAAGCGCAGAGAACCACTCGGAGAGGATGCCATTCGGATAAGGTGAGGCTACTTTGTACTTTTATCAGTATCTTTGACTGGTACGGTATGCAAACTACTTTCTTGGGCCCTTTGTTTGTCCTGATGTGCAAACAAAAATTGCAGTGTAGAGCTTGTGCTAAAGGTCATGAGAACATTTCCTTGTGTACTGAAGACAAAAATAGCCTTTCCACCATCCTTCCTGTTCCCATCCTTACACACTGCTATTTACTCTGGTTATCTGTAACTAAAATATATCTAGCCAACAAAACCCCTTTGATCTATCAGTCAAGCTGTGTGAGGAAAC
Source organism: Cranoglanis bouderius (assembly GCA_023630585.1). Taxonomy (NCBI): domain Eukaryota; kingdom Metazoa; phylum Chordata; class Actinopteri; order Siluriformes; family Cranoglanididae; genus Cranoglanis; species Cranoglanis bouderius. The sequence goes on from CM042539.1 coordinate 25,975,630, forward strand.
TGTGCTGATGTCTTCTGGACACATTATGACTGCAGGCCTCTTAAGAAGACCTTGGACATTGGCAGTGACACAGATGTGACCCAGAGCTCCATGGAGGACATCAGCAAGACAATCTGTGACCACAGATCTCCAGATCAGAAACATTTCAACATCAATCACAAGCACGTGCCCATAAGTAAGATAGATACCTTGGGATTGTTTCTCATTTAGGTTCAAGTTTCCTTGTGATAACATTCTTCATTTGATCATTTGCCATAATTATCAGGTCCACCAAGAAGGTGGGACAGGAACTCCATTCCTACACAGCAGAGGGCTCCAAGCAATGTGAGTGCTCATCATGCTCAAGTGTGAATAGAAAAGGAAAAGCTTACTGAGAAGTAGATGGATTTATATGGGCAATAGATGTTTAAGTGGGACCAAGAATGATGCATATAATTGTTTCCAGAAACATTTGCATCATGTATTCTGGTTTAACATTGTTTGTAATTTCAATCCAGAGTAATAAAATGCTGCCTCCTGAAGACAACTCCATACGCACACCACACCTAATCGAGCATCAAAGATATGGAATAGTTGGCATGGTGAAATGGTCTAAGCTTTCCATTGTGTTTGTTGAACTGATAAGGCTTTGCAAGAATTGACTTATGGCCATTACCCTCTATGTGAAAAAATACTAAGGACTGTCCATGGGTTTTTTGTTACCTTCACATAATTGTAAATGACCAATTAGACCTTAAAGACAACTGCTTTGCGGGTACCTTGCAAGAATATTTACATTGCTTCTTGTACTCTGTAAAATACATAATTTCTGACAGGGCATCCCAGCCAAAGGATGAACCAAGCTATTAAAATGTGTGTGGCATGTGATTCACATGCCACATAATGATCAGAATATTTGCAAGGACTTCTAATTTTTACCATTTTCTACCATTTCATTCATAATGCATAATTACTTTTGAAGGTTTAACCTCAGCAGGAAGTAATCATTACCGCACAGCTGATCTTAGCATTTTGCTGTTTTTCACCACAGACAGCCCCAGTGCAGTGGTGTGGACCTGATGGCTCTGTGGTTCTGATCCGTGCTGTGAGGAGTGGCCTCGATCGGGTGGTGCTGGAGCTGCTCAGAGCTGGGGTGCCTGTCAACAACACCGACCACACCGGTAATCACCACTCTCCTTATCTCCTACTAGATTTTGGAAAGTGGCTGTGGGAGGACTGGGGTGCAGCTGGTGTTCCAAATGATGCCAAAGGTATTCAATGGGGTTGAGGGCAGGGCTCGGTGCAGGCCACTCGAGTTCTTCCACACCAACATTGGCAAACCATGTTTTTATAGACCTCAATTTGTGCACAGGGGTATTGTCATGCTGGAACAGGTTTGGGCCTCTTAGTTCCAGTGATGGGAAATCAATATTGCAACAGCATACAAAGACATTCTAGACAATTGTGTGTTTCCAACTTTGTGGCAACAGTTTGTGGAAGAACCACATATGGGTGTGATGGACAGGTGTCCATATACCTTTGGCCATATAGTGTATTTGGCTTTTAAAGCACCAGTCACAAGATCCTAACTGCTATTGTGTATGGGACTTTTTTTTTAATATCTCGCCCGCCCATTTCTGAAATAATTCTGTCCAACCCTACAGTGAGCTTAAAGGATTTACCGAAGATAACTGAACAAATGTGGTCAAATGTGGCAAGTTCAATACACTCTCCTGTTAATTTCTTTGTCCTGTGATCTTCATATCTGACCGCCCACTCCCACCTGCATGAGAGTAAAACCTGCCCACTCCTGTGGCTTTTTCATTGGGTCCTGTGGGATTCCATTTATGAAGAACACCTCTTCCATATTAATAGCTAGGCCTCAAGAATGGTAATAACAGCTGTGACACTTGAACACATTGTAGGAGGGCTTTTTAATAATTATACATAAACTGTCTGGATAGTTGAAGTGATTCCTGACTGGAGTTTTAAAGGTCTACACAGAAGTGGCTTGATGAGTGGATGGGGAGTAACATGCATTTCTCTGCTCTCCCCATTTCCTCCTCCTCTTCCTCTGTCCTTTCCTGCTGCATCGCCCTTCGTAATCCTTCATGGGCTGTCAGAACCCCTAATTCCTGCCGATGATTCTGAACAAAGTTAACGTGCTGTGGCGTATTTAGTGCGGATACTTGTATAATAGCTTTCATTGCTCTGCTTTGTCTCACTGAATGCCTTTTGCAAGCTGTTTTGTCCTTGTTCAACCAGTACCATTCACAACTACTTCCACCTTCTTTGATTGCTCTATGGCCTCCTTACTTTGACCATTTTTCCTTCTTAATTCCCTAATACCACTGCACGCCTCTGTCTGCTTATTTGTGTATGATGGAGCCTCTTCTTTCCTATATTTCCCTCCTCTCTAAATCCACTCTCTCTGCCAGGGAGATCTGCCCTGCACTGGGCATGCTCAGTAAACCACCTCTCATTAGCTCGGACACTGATACGTTATGGCGCTGCCGTGGACATGCAGGACCACAAGGTAAAGTAACCTTTTTTTCAATACTATAAGACATACTTCAAGGCAGCTTTGGTTGCAGTTGAAATCCTGGGCGTGTTCCATTTCCAGGGTGAGACAGCTCTGTTTCTCTCGGCTCTTCACGGCTGCTACGATACTGCCAGGTTCCTCCTCCTAAACGGTGCCAATCAGGAGCTGACGGACTGCAGGGGGCGTCGGCCGATAGATGTGGCCCAGGAAGGATTCCATCACGAGATCCTCGAGCTTCTACTGGCCCACCGAATCCACCAGAGCCCGTTTCCTGTCGGCCCAGCTACCGAGGTGCTGTGGGATGATCGCACTTACCTGTATTCCCCATGGGTGGCATCACCTCCATGTCTGCCAGGAAGGAGTGCTTCCTTTTCTGGGGTTGTAGGACCCAGAGAGATGTCTTCACCCCAGTCCAGGTAAAGTTGATGCTCGCTACATGCTCGCTTACAATGAACAGGAATGTACTTTATGGTCTTACCTGCTTTGTAGTGGGGATTCCACCCACCTCATGTGATAAGTCACTTGGACATTTGGACTTGCACAAGCAGCAAGTCCAAATGGGGCAACTGTCTAAGGTTTCACCCTATCGTTAGGAGATCATGAGTTTGCATTCTGATGATCCCACAGCCATCTGTTAGCACTGTCCTCTAAGTGTGTTCAGCTCTGCTGTGATCTGTAAATTGAAAGGATACCCTGGCTGGCTTTACGTGTCTTGAAGGAAGCACATGTTAGCATTCATCCTCCAGGATTGGTAGCGGTTATGGGGAGGACCTATATGATGGATTGCAAATTGGCAAGTAACTAAATTTGAAAAATTGGACAAAAAATGAATAAAAGGTGGTGTATTATTTTTTTTTAATTATAACTGAGCATGTACTCAGCTGTAAACGCTGACATCTCTAGGATATTGATATACTCATCGTTAAAAATTCTATATCGCTGTTTTGTCTTCTACACAGTGACTGGCAATTTGTGGCACCTCAAAGCTGGCGGCCAATGACAAACCAATCCACGACGGCGCTAGTCAGCCCCAGGATCCTCAGCCGCCCATCGCGTCCAATCAGTACGCTTCAGGAAGTGACCTCAGAAGCTGAGGAAGAAGAAAGAGAAGCAGCACAGCATGTCCCCAGAGCAACGACACCCCATTACCTGTGTCCTCAGCCAGCACCCCGGCAGCGTTCATTCTCCTGCACACAGCCCGCTCTGCAGCGCCGCCTCAGTGCCAACCAACCAGAGCCGGTCGTCAACGTCCTACAAGAGAAACTAGCTAATGAGCAAATGGAAATAGTGGTTGTGCCCCACCCTAAGACAAGCTCCAGCCAATCAGAGAGCAGAAGTGCAGAGATGGTGTGTAACACAGACTCTGAGAGAGAGAGGAAGAAGAGCTGCGAAGCAAAAAGTCAACGCGAGGTGGTCAATACCGAGCCCTCGTCAATACAGACTGTTATGTGACCGTGATGGATTTTCATAAAGCTCTGTATTATAAGAAGTTCCAAAAGTCTAATTCCAATACCAAGCACTTTGTTTTCACCTAGAACTAATACCAAATGTTTATTATAAAAATACATTATATACAATGGAGTAACCATTTATTTTAAATCCATGTATTCAATTAAAAAAAAAAAAAAATCTAGATATGTTGAGTACACTCTATTAGCTTTGCTTTTTGTTGGTGTTTTTTTATTTTTATTTTTTTTATTTTGTGAAGCAAGTTTCATACTGATACTGCCTTCTAGGTTTTACCGTCTAGGGTTCTCCAGATTTAAATATCAGGCAATTAATATTAGAAATTAATATTGCACAATATTATGCAAATATTTACCAATGTATTAAGTTATGGCAAGTTTTATTTGAGATATTTGTGTTTTAAAATGTTGAATTTAAAATGTTACATTTTAAATTAAGAACAATTTGGATAATTTAACAGCACTTTTCATAGTTTTATTAAAATTACATTTTGATCCAGGATGGCTTATGCTTATTTTTGAGTTATTGATAATACATTTATGAAATGAACCACTTCCTAACGGTGTACCTGATAACTGGTGATAGATGTTAACAATGATGTTGATCATCATGATGTCATAAAACGATTATTAAAATAGTTTTTAGCGTTAGTCCTATTACTTCATTATATGCAAGGAATAATGCAATATTTAACAAACTGTATTAGGTTTTCATAACTAATGGATTAAGAGGAACTTCTGGTAGTGGACTCTGGCTTTTGTAGCCAGCTGTGTATATTATGATATAAAAATAACAAGCCAAATCATTTTTTTTTTACCCATCTCAAATTTGTAAAATACACTGGACAATTTGTTCAACTGTCTTTATATAAAAATAAATAAATAAATAAATAAAGTTCCCATCTCATGAACTTTGTGGACTTGTGGTCAATCATATATCACAATATATTTTAATACCATGTTTTGTTTTGTTTTTTTTTCAACGACAAACTCTGAATTGAAGCAGTTAATTAGATGTTAAAATAATATACTGAATCTTTATCATTGTGAAATGACTGAAGTTTATTACCTTTTCAGTCCTAAATAAATGATTTTATTTTAATTTATCTCACAGGGTTTTTTTTTTTTTGGTTAAGCAACATGACTTTTGTAGCAGTTTGTTAGCCAATCTAAGTATCGTTATACATATTGTACAGTATATCATAGAATTCTGTTCAAGAATCACGATAATACTTTTGTCAAATCCATCCAAGCTTGATGTTTTCAGTCAAATTAACAAAGCAATATAGGACACTAAACACATCTGGGGTACGAGGGAAATTTGTATAAATCTTGGCATCTGCCCGGTGAATCCACAGTGAAATGAGAGGCTGTGTGGCTGTGTGGCTGAATGTGTACACAGACAGTCTTTATTGTAAAAGAGGTAGAGAATACAGGTGTTTCACTGTACAGAGAAAGACAGCACTGTTGATATACGCATTCAAACCGTAAATAAAGACGGCAAACGCACCCCATTCAGAAAACAGGTACACACAGTAAAAAAGAGAAATACACACACACACACACACACAAACAAAACAAAAAAAAAAACACAGAAGACAAAACGATCTTTGGATTATTCTCTATTGCCCCTTTTAGCCATGTGCCAATTCATCTCTATCTGAGCTTCAAAAGAAACAATATAGGGTTAGAATAGCAGTGATAACAGTAACAATAGTACTATAGTTATAAAGAAAAGCAGACTTAATGCAGCTTACAATGCAGCTTCACCTCCTTCTTCAGAACCCAAATATTGCAGTAACAAGTAGTGGAAGTAGTGTTGGGAAAAAAATAAAACTATAAACCAAAAATAAAAACAAACGGCCGAGTACACGAGCCTAAATAAAAGCTATTTCCTCCGTCTCTCTTGTGCACACACTTTCCAGATATTGACTTTCTTTTTAAAAAAAAAAAAAAAAAAAGCAAATCTAAAAACACTGCACTTTGGCAGATGAGTGACCATTGTTCTCTCCGTTTTCTCCTTCGTCCTCGTCTCTCGGACGTGTCGGGGAACAGCGGCGGCCATCAGTCTGAATTGTCGGAGCCCTCGCTTCCAGGTGGAGAGGGAGGCGTGTTCTGTTCCTGCCAGGTCCCGTTAGTCTACAAACACACACACACGCGCACACACACACACACACACACACACACACACACACACACACACACAAAAAAAGAGGCGACACAAATAATGTAAATACTCGTATGAATAATCAGACCATAATTTAACATTACAAAGAAGCATTCCAGACGGTTCTGTAAAAGCTTCCAAGATTATTCCCAAGTGTTGTTTTAATTCTAACAGCATCCAAAGACTAGATTTTCTCATTTTTATTAAGCATGCATATTCACACACATTTCATACAAATCATTAATTGCATAAATAAATGTAAATCTATGAAGCAGCAGACAAAGCATAATTGTCATATCTATCCCCTGTGGTTTCTCGCCTTAAAAACATCGATATACAAACAACAGCAGCGGCAACAAGGAGCATGTGCTGATAAGTTAAACAATAAATTGTGACGATTGAGCTCCTGTGATAAAATCGGTCTCATTAAGAAACCAGTTTAAGGGTCTTTATTTTGGTCAGACGTTACGGACCAGATGTGTCTCATCAGCGTAGTGGCAATATGAATTTTTAACAGAACATCTTTATAATAAACAATGAGCAATTATGATGATATAGATCATTTGAAATCAGCACATGCTGGGTGCGCACAAACTCTCAGATTAATGTTTGTTATTATTAAAACACCACCTTGTAAACCTTTACAGAGCAAACTCAACTTTTGTGGGTCATTGAGCATATGAGTCTGTGGACACAGTAAAAAAATTGGCCTGTTCTGAACGAGTGTGTGAAAGAGTGCAGGTGAAAAGCAGGGTCCACAGTTTTTTTTGTTTTTTTTTAAGTTGTCTGACAAATTTGTATAAATCTAAAATATACACATTGTCTGTTTTTCAAAACTCTATACAAATGTAAAATTCACTTATGCTCCTATACCTCACATTAATAACTCGATTTGTCAAAATATTACTGTTGTACAAATCCGTCCAGATTTCATTGGAATCTATTTCACAGGTAAAGCGGTCTCTGGATGCCGAAGGTTTGAGAACTGGCGCAGGTTTTTAAAAAAAATATTTTTACACACAAAATTACACACAAAATGAGAAACAGCTGATTGAATGTGCGACTAAGTTTTGAATTCAATATTCAATGCAAAGATCCTCAGATCGCAATGATATTATTTTAGCTGTTTATTTCTAACATCAAGTACTAGAATGGGTAGAAATTACACATGGGCACGTTGATGGAAAAGTGAAACACGTGTTAGGTGAGTTCCTGGTAGCTTCAGTATAGTTTAATCTTTCCTGCAATCATCCAGAACAGCACCATGCTTTGCCACCTTTTTCTTTTTAAATCAGTGCGAGTTTTTACGATTGGCCACATATAAGCATGAGTGTGTAATGATCTCCTCACCCGACTCTCTCTGGGACTATAGAGTCTTTCTGAAAAGCGCGAGTCCTACCAGAGAGAGAGAGAACGAGAGAAGACAAGGAAGTTTAGGTGCATCCACACACACAAACACATAAAATTCTTATACTGATATATATACATATATATATGCTGCTATCCCCAGTGCATGCGTCCATGCACTGGGGATAGCAGCATGCAGCGTGGTGAGGCATTTAAACAGGAGAAAGACGGTAAAAGGGTCTAACCTGAGCCCCCATGTGGTAGCCAGGCTGCTCTCCATTCACTGGAGGAACTCCAAGGAAGAGATCAGCTGACCCTGAGAGCGAGAAGGACCCTGAGCCTGGGACAAGTTCGTGTGTGTGTGTGTTTGTGTATATGTGGGACAAAAGGTTATCTGTGAAAACACATGCTCAATTTCCCTTGTATTACCCCCACCCCTGTACATATTGCAATTTAATCCCTCTTCATTTACGACACCATAATTACATTTGAACCCGATTATCTACTTAGTGATGAGTCACTTAATATTATGTTACAGCTAGCATGGGCCAAGTAACATAATACAAAATCTGATTATGCTAATTAGTGCCGACTAGCTTTCATTTATTATTAGTGACGCTCAACACTTAAATTTATTAAGTTAAAAAAAAAAAAAATACAGTGCACATACTTCTGGCCTTACACCAAGGTGTGTTTGGTGTCTGAGGTTTGCTTCTTTAGCTTCATGGCTAATGTTGAGAACATGTAATGTCATCTATGTCACCAGAAATCTTTTCTGTAAATCTGCATTCAACTTCATCCACTTCAGTGATGTGGTTTAGGACACAGTCTGACTTAGTGTCACCTATAAACATGAACATGTGCCTCAACGATGGGACATTTTGACGACAGCCGTTTTGGATAACGAATGTATCCCCCCGCTTTTTTTTTTTTTTTTTTTTTTTTTTTTTTTAAACATTTGGCCTACACATTTGGCCCGGCCTATAATTCCTGAAGGAGGAATTGTATCATGTGTATACAATAGTTTAAGTTCAAATGTATAAATAGGAACTATTTGGGGTATTTTGTAATATTGTTTATTTGAAAATTACGCACAGATTGCATAGCTTAAGTAAGCAATAAGTCATAACAACAGGGCGTGCTGTTACAGGAAAATAATCAATGAGGCAGGGTGAAGTTACTGTTACCAACCCCCAAGTGTTTTATTCCTCTTATATTACAGCAAATCCCATGGATTACAATTAATTATTAATTACAGAACAGAACTTTTTATCTGTTTATATTTACATTTAAAGTTGGAAGACTTTCCCCATGGTGGAAGGAGCTTTACATTTGACTGTTACATCCGCTGACACTGGAGACTCCTTCCAATAAACCTTTCCTTACAGAACATCTCACCATATCAACAGTCAGCGACAATGTATTCGATCGAGCTGCTGTTATAGAAAATTAAACACCACCTTCTGACCAATCAGAGTCCAGAATTCAACGCTGCTTTGGTATAATGATGTTCAAAGCACGTACATGAAGATCTGAGCATGTAGTTATGGAAAATGAGGAGATATAGACATCCATCCATGACCTTGTTGACTACATGAGGCTCGTAGCTCTAGCGCAAAACTAAAGAAGCAAACTTTTGCTGAACTTGTCCTTTAACAGAACTGACCTCATTATCTTCAGACAAAAAAACAAAACAAAAAAAAATAATTTTTAACGGTATCTTCAGATAAATCCCCAGCGTTTGTGCTCTGTGCTTTAAACATACCGGTGGAGTTGGGGGTTTGGGGCGATCCCTCTCTCTGCGTCGCCCCCATGGCCGTCTTCATGGCGTAAAGGTTGGCCTCTTCCTGGAACTTGCCGATGTTTTTCTTGTAGCGGATCCTCTTGTTGCCAAACCAGTTGGACACCTGTTACAACATGGAGCCAACGTCAAACTGAACGCCAGGAAAAATCTATCCATCAATCTGCTAATGCAGAGACGGAATGAGACGCCGTCTTGATCTTATCTGTGTTTTGTATCTGTGCATAATAAAACCAACAGCGGAATAACAAATAAACGCATAAATAGTGCCAATTTTCCACTCCAGTTTGCGTGTAAAGTGGGGAAAAAAAGTGTGACGGAAACAGATGGATCGTATTCCACTCTCACCATGGCTACATCCGAAACCAAATACAACGTCAAAATACGTTGCTGCTTTTTTTGTATTACATTGCTTTGTTTGTATGTTGTTCCGTTACTAAGAGAAGCTCAGCCTCGACTCTAAGGTCTGTCTTAAACCATATTTACCAAAGGTACCAAAGTTACCAGATCTGGCTTCTCTGTTTAGTCATGCTATATGCAGTAGAATATCATTTTTCAGTTTCAGCCCATGACTGTGTGTTTATCTCGTGCGCGTCTAATAACCTCGGCGCTCCTTTCCTTACTTTTCAATACCATGAGAATATATTACACAAGTGGTGCTCAAATCGCTAATTAGAGCTCGTTGTTATGTTTGCGTTACCTGAGAGATGGTGATGCCGCATTGTTTGGCGAGCTCCTCTTTGGCCTCCTCGCTGGGATAAGGGTTAGACAGGTGCGAGTAAAAGTACTCGTTCAGCACCTCCGTGGCCTGCTTGCTGAAGTTGCGTCTCTTGCGCCTGACAAAGAAGTGCCACGGGGTCAACCGTCACATCAGCAATTATGTAAATATTCTCCAGTAACAAACCGGGCTCAACTCAATAGCTTATCATCAAGTCCAAATGAGAGTGCAAATATTTATAAGTGCAAACATGGACACTGCACATAAACAAACACACAGACACGCACCTGGCGTCCAGGAAACGGGAGCGGAGGATCATGACTGCCTCGCACGTGCTTTGTTTGAGCTGCGTCTGGATGGAGCTGAACTTGCGGTGGATGATGGCCACCATGCGCTCGATCTCGCGCGGGGACACGGGCCGTGTACGCGACTGTTCACGCAGCAGGTTCATCACGTGAGTCGTGAACTCGCTGCACGCCTGAAACACAAGAGATGAGCCCAGTGTAGCGATCTTGTACATCTGATATACTTAAATCAGAAAAATTTTGTATAGTCATATTTTCTGTAAGGAGAAGTTTATTCTGGATTTTTGGAAGGAGTCTCCAGTGTCAGGGCTAAATGTAAATTTTTCACCATGGGAAACTCTTCACTTTGCTGTTTACGATTTTTCGGTAACATGACAAGCTGCTTTTTTTTTTGGTCTAATTAACGTCATTACAGAAACAAAAAAGTAATAACAGGAACTAACTCAGACAAGACAATCCACAACATTAAAAGTAACTATAAGTGGATAAAAAGTACAAAGTATCATTCTTTAATAAATAAAATATTGTAATCATTGGCAAACTGCTGTCAGACAAGAGGAGTCAAACACTCCAGGACGTTAGAAGACAATAATAAACTTTAGGGTAGTAACAGTAACTCTGCTTCTTTCTATTACTGTAATTTTACATAAAGGACACGTTTCTCGTCACGCTGTGAGGCTATCATTTAGAAAGTTCTACCATATTTTAGTTCCTCTAAAGTTTCAGGAACCTCTGTAAAAACCCAAACTCATTTTATATGAGATATTTCATAAAAAGTGATCCATTGTTTCAAAGACCTGCACTCAACAATAATCTGAGAGATCAATTTCTGCTTTTCAAACCAAGATGACCAATTACTGCGTCTGATCTTGGATCAATATGGTCTCTCTTACATCGCAGCTATTAGATGAAAGTTAATCTTTTTTCCGTGCGCATATTATTGACCGGCATGATTTCCATGCTGACTTCTTGATACTCGTGCTTAGAACCCATTGCTTGATCTGATGTGCTGATAGGCTGCCTCTGTACACATCAGATCAAGCAACAGGTTTTGAGTAGAATTTTCTCATTAATAGTTATGAGACACATTGCAAAATATATGTTTTGCTGCACGTGACTTATGAGGCCACGTTGATCAAATGCAAAAGTCCAGGAAGTACGGACGGAATATACAAACACATCAAGCTGCGCTCACATTTAACTTTCATTGTCTTCTATAATTTGTACCGCTCTCACTTAACATGCCTGTTGAAGCTGCTTCTTTGTCTTGTATAGCTGTAGGCACAACATTTTCTCCTACTCTATGTGTTTATATTGACATGATAAAAAGGTTTGGCTTGAAGATAATATTGAGCCTGTTCCAATTTGTCTTTGGTTTCATCAGAGCATGGAGTCTAAACTAGGTTTTCCTCATATCTCCTCAGGTTTGACATTGATTTGGAGGCTTGTACTATAATCTGAGCCTTAAACACAAATTTAATTGTGTATTTCGGAAATGTCAAGTATTGTGATATGATATGTATCTGATTTCCCACCATAATTCACAACACACTTCTCCTCTTCTTTCTTTTTCGCAACAGGAAGGGTGGAAGAATCGTACAAACAGGTTTAATAATATCTGGTTTCGGATCAGGTTATGATTTGAGTGTGCAGTCTAAACATAGCCCTTGTGACTGACTGGCTTGCTGACACACTCACTCACTCTCACACTCTCACTCACTCTCTCTCTCTCTCTCTCCCTCTCCCTCTCTCCCTCCCTCTCTACTGACCTGCTCATATTTCTCCAGCTCGGTGTGGTAAATCGTGCGAATCTGGCTCAGCTTCTGTTTGTAGTCCGAGTGCTCCAATGAGCTGTCCGGAGACATACCACCCGAGCTGGTCGCCGCAGAGACAGCCGCGGCAGCCCCGCCTCCTTTCTCCGGGCCGGCCACGCCCTCGGCCAGGAGCATGTTGTCCAGTCGGACTAGTTGTGGGTCCGGCGGCTCTTCCTCCTGCGTGTTTCGCATGGACAGACCTGACAAGACCATGAAGACCATCGTTTAGGTATACAGTCGTACGAATGTTTCCCAAATACATATCGTATCGGTATCATACAGAACCTATGCTACATTTATACATCAGTGACCTCTAATTCTCTCACTATGAGCCTTTTGAGTACAAACTAATTTACAGTAGTAAATTACACAAAACCTAAGCTTTTATCTTAGGTATTTTATCTGCGTATCTTATGTACATCCAGGAGATTTAAAATAAACATTCCCTAGACGGCACGTCAGAGCCAAAACATCCTTATCCGTCAGGTTTCAAGTACAACAGTAAAATGTTCAGCGATTTCATGCACAGCGATGTTAAACACACAGACGAGCTGTTTCTCTTTAAAACTTTCTGCTGTCATCATGCTTTCCGTCATGATCTGCGTCTCATATCAAAAACGATGACCTTACATTCAAAAGTGTTCACTAATCCGAAAAATTCAGAAGATAAACAGAGTTTTCGGTAGGTTTGAAAACACCATGAGAGGTTTTCAAATTCAAACACTAACTGTAAGAGAAAAAAATTATTAATATTAGTAATCAATTACGGTCTAGAATGAGACAACGCTAGTTTGTTTAGCAGAGGTAGATTGTTAGGAACATTTTTTCCATTTTTGTGCGGAGCCACTCTAGTGGAAGATGTCGGGACAGTGAAGAAGACTAAAACAGCACATATTAAAATAAACGAGGCTTGTCTGGATGTGACTCCCAGTAACATTTCAAAACATCAGCAAAACGTGTCTTAGATATTCGTAACGTTAACTCGTAAAATAATCGAATGAAGCAAAAGAGGAGATTCCGAGTTTCTCTTGCAAGTCCATTTGTAAATCAAGCAACCCTGTGTGGGGTCACGACTCCAAGCTTGCAAACCCCTGATTTAGACTGCTGCGCAGTCTTATATAGGAAAATAATCAACAACAAGGTGGTGAACTGAAGCAGAGTTACTGTTATCACAGAGATGTTGATTTTCCTACATCACCACAACATGAAGTGATTTAATCCTCTTACACCACAGCAACTTACCAACTATTACAATTTTGAATTTATTACCAAACAACGTCATGCATTTTAGCCACTCAGAGTTACATTTAATGTTAAGGAACTTCTGCAAAACAAGTTGGTTCCTGATATCACTTATGTTATAGCAGACTAACCTGTGGTGGAAAAACTTACTGGCTGTTACAAAGCGCTGACACTGGAGCCTCCTTCCAAAAATGTTAAATCAACATCTCCTTACAGAAAACTTCACCGTACCAATAATTACACAGGTATTACAAGTCCATATGAATACATTAGAACGATCTGTGGTATAAGAGGTATAAAACAATTCATGACGTGAGATGTGACAAAAAAAATTAGCAGCGTTTACCAGCATCTCCGCTTCATTACACCACCGTTGTTGATTATTTTGTTATAACAGCACATACTGAAGTGTTTTATTCCTTACAAAGCCACTGCACTTTAATTATTTTACACAGTGTTGTTTAGAAAGCTCTGGAACATTTTTTTTTTCTAGGAGAAATCTTCAGGAACCTCTGTGAAAATAGTCCATAAGTCCTTAATCTCTTATAGTACAGCACAGTATTTTGTATTATCCAATGTATGCTTATTTTTCACGGTTTTTCATTAACATAAGTGAAAAGATAGCGATTAACATAAGTAATAAAAAAAAAAAAAGTTTATAAAACTTTTTTTTTTTTTTTTAATAATGCACTTCGTCAGCTCGCTGCTATAAGCAGTAGATAGCTTTGCGCAGCTACCAAAAGAAAACAATAACAACCAGTTCCTTTTACATGATAAAACGTTACAGTTAACATTCAAACAAATCCCAGGAGGCTTTACAGAAAATATAAGTTATTAGGTATAGATAAATGCAAGGAATAAATGTTAAAAAGGACAAAAGAGGTCTATGTGCTTTGCGCCATTAACCTCACATTGTCGCTTTGTTCAACATGGCGTCGCTCGCCCCTCTCTCTCTCTCTCTCTCCCTCTCTCTGTGTGGCCTGCTTCCAAATTTACTATAAATTTTTTAATAAATTAGTTTCAAAACAAGAGTTCTGCGTTGTTAGAGTGCAATATTTAGTGCACATAATTAAACTTACCGGTTTTCTCTTTAATTTCACAAAGCACGCTGAACAAAGCCGGTTTCATTCGGTGACAGTTCAGGGCATGTTTTCTGTGGGTTTAAATAAACAAACTGCATTAGCCAACCTCTAGCTATATTAGCTTACTTTTCTTCAGTAGTGTGCATCATCTGCATTAAAATATGCAATCCTTCTTCAGCTTTAGTCTCTAAAATGCAACAAAAATGGGCGTTTAAGTTTTTATATGTTAATATGTTAATATTAGCTCAATAAAGGAAACTTGTCCTGAACGCTATCCCTAGCTGAATTGGTTAGCCTACACTGTTGTCTTTCATTAAAGCAAAAATAAATAAATATAACTTCTTTAATAATGTTCTTACTATTAGTAGAGTTTGTATATTCTATTTAAAATAAAATAAAGGACGTGTTAGTAACTTTAACGCGATGTTAAGGGAGTTTGGTGCAGAATAGGTGGTTCGCTAGTTAGCAACAACGTAAACAATACAGTCGCTCGACAGCCAAGTCCAGTAGACATTTCTAGAAAATATACTACTTTCTTCGGGTTATAAACGTGTAAACTGATATGCAAAATGGTGTCCTGAATAGTGTCTTAAATTTATTCCGTCGTTAAACATCTACGGTTAGCTGTGTAGCTTCGGCAGCTAGCAACTTAATGCTCAAACTTTGTTTTCGGGCACAGAGCCAAAGCCGTTAATTAAAAGCTAAAACCTAATTTCTACTCACTTCGCCTGGGCTTCGTCTAGACTTTGGTCAGTGATGGTCATGATTTGTTGCAAAATGTCCCCAATGTCTCGTCTGTTTTCATGACCGTTTTCTGTTCCCTCGAGGCCCGCGTCGCCATCGGACCGGTGTTGTGGCGGAGGGTGCACCGAGTTCAGGGCGTGCATTCCCGGGTGAGCGTTTAAAGCGAGCCCCCGGCCTGAGTTGGGCCCGTTGCCTGTAATAGGCTGCTGCTGCAACATACCGAACGTCACATTAATCTAAACCGAGCCAGCTGTGTGTGTTTGTGAGTGAGTGTGTGTGTGGCAGCAGGAGTACACACAAGCACACACCCTCCTGTGGATCACCACACTGGGGTCCTCTAGCGATTGGATTCACTTCATGGGATAAAATAATAAATAAATGAATAAATAATAAGAATACCTTGCAATTCTGTAGTGTGGACACATTTCATTTGTAAGTCAATACATTGTGCAAAATAATTATAACCTCTGTGGTTAAACTGATATAGAAGAGGTGGGGGTGCCAACAATATTACTGTTTAATGTATTGTATTATTGAATGCAATGTATTATAATCACTTTCAATCATTTTCAATTGCAAGGAAACTATGACAAGTATTTCTCCTTCCTCCAAACTGATCAACCCCCCCCCCCCCCCCACACACACACACACACACACACACACATACACACACGCTGAAGCTTGTGAGGTTTTGGGGTTTTGTCCAAGTTGGGGGAAACGACAAATTTCAGGACCAGAACAAATAGAAGTCTGAAATGAAGGAACTGGTTAGTTCCAAGATCTGATATTATAAATCGCAGTTGGGTTTGATTGACCTGTGTTATCTACGTTACCCTCCATTTGGGGCGGGTAAGCATATTAGAGCGAGTAAATGAATATAAACCTGTGATATGTATGTACTGCTGGAACTACTGTCAGAGCTGCTGTTATAGAAAGCTAGACACATCATGACCAATGATCAGAATCGAGAATCCAAAAGCACTATGGTGTAATGATTCAATTAAAACATCTAATTAGGGTTCTAATTGCAGCTGAGTCTCAGACAATAATTTGCATTAGAATGCATTGCATTCTACGTGCATTCTCACATTGGCCACACTGAAACGAACAACTCAGCTGAACTCACAGTTGCAGACACTGTTGATCTATAAAAGGGTTGTCATGACACATTTCCATTCCTCTTTGTTATATCCTCACACATTCTCAAACAGAGCTGTGCACTTCTTGTTTTTGCTGGCAGACAACAGGAAGTATGCGAAACCACAGGTTCTTTTGCTTTTGTCAAGCAAGCAGGCAACTAGTTTCAACTTGCAAGCGAGCTGTCAAGTATGAGCAAACCACGACTCCATGCGTATAAATCATCACGTTCTTTCTGAAAACCTCATATGAAGCCTTAGGTGAACTTATGCGTTAATTACCAGTCTAATGCTTTCGGGTATTTCTCACGGAACAACGAGACTCAGGTTACTAGAGTTTTGAAACGTTATTGACCAACTCAGTAGGGGTGGGCTGGGGTAGAGAAAGGAAGAGGAAGAAAGACGGAAAAAGCAGCCTGAGTGCGAAACTCAGAACTTGCTAGCACATCAGTGCTCAGCTATCTAATTAGATTCTTTTTCGGGAAGGAAAACTTGGCAGGTGTGAATTTAATATGAAGCATCTATTTTCGTTTGGCGGCAAGAGACGAAGCCAATGAGGGCTACCCACGAGATACAATCTAGAGGACATTATTTCAACATTTCAGGGTCTGGAAGACGGTAAGAGGCCTTCATGGGGCTTTCGTTATATTTAACTTTTTCATTTAGTCACTCTAAGATGAAGTTATGATTCTATTCCACACTACTTCTAAGGAAAATTAAATAAATAAATAACCATCCTGAATTTGCCTTTGTATACTTTCTTTTTGTAGTGTGAAGAATTGCGAAAGCGTTGTGCAATGGTCATGTTTTTTTTCTTGCTGCTGTCAGCTTAGCATGTTTGAGTATGATCTAGAGCAGTGCTTCATGAAGTAAACAAATTAGAACTGTTTTTATGGAGCAACTTGGCAATGTACTGAAAAATATTTATGTTCCCAAATAACAAACAAATCCCAGCCTTGTATTATAATTGAACTGTCAAGTATTTCAAAATAAGAACTCCCTAAACTCTCATAACTTAAGCTTAGGGTTCCCATATCCTCTGGATGACTGAAGGACATACCAGTGGATTCTGACATGGACTGTGCGGAGGGCAAAGGTCAAATCCCAGCGGAGGAACAGCTGGAGCCACTGGTCATCTTCGAGGAAGGGGACGAGCTGGACGATTTCACACATATCTCTACGAGAGGGAAAGGCGTACTAAGAGTGAAGAAGGAAGACATGGAAGACAGAATTAAGGGAAGCCCGGAGGGAAGTACAGATTCTAAAAATGATGAGGAACAAGGTGAAAGCATGCACATAACTACCACTCAGGAGGAAGTGGAAAGTCAGCGAAAGGAAGGGTTGGAATACAAAAACCGAAAGATCGAGGGAGTGACAGAAACTGAGGAGAACCCCGAAGTGAAAAGAGTTCAAACCGGACCTGGATTAGTGATAGAGAAGGCAGGAGAGGAGATAGAGGGAATAAAGACAAACACAGTGCCTAAAGAAAAGTCAGTTGCTGATACCCAGCCTTCAGCCAAACTACGACCCAGAGACCGACTCAGTCCTGAAGATCTTCAGCAAAAGGTAATGTTCAACAAAAACAGCTAATTACTGCGTTCTGAATTGTGTTTAAAGGAGCAGTTTGAAATTTCCAGAGCCCACTGCTGCATGTACAAACAATTACTATTACAAAGAAAACAATGTCAAGCCTTTCTTCTTCCTTCGACCTGACACCAACTCCTAGTAATAAGCCTTGTGAGTTGCTTTGATCCAGTTAGGGGTGGGGCCTATTTCAGGGCCTGAAAAATATAAGCAGTAGCTTGAAATGAAGACACTAGCTAGATCCACCACATAAGAATTTTGCAAGTCACAGTTTTGTTTTTCTAAAAAAAAAATATATATATATATATATATATATATATATATATATATATATATATATATATATATATATATATATATATATATATATATTAATTATATGCTAGCTATAGGTCTGGAAATACTTTAAAACATTGCAAACTGCACCTTTAAGCTAACAGCAATCATTTCCAGGTCTTCAATCTTGCGTCCCATTTACAAGGAAACTACCTAGAATGATAGTCACCATACATAACTTGCTGGATAGTTGGCTAACATATCACTAGTTTGAGGATTTTGTTTAGTGTCAAACTTGAGTAGGAACCACAGAAAAGTCTACTGTACATCAATAGCACAAAACACTGTTAAAGACTGGAGCCTATATATACTATACATAATACACACACACACACACACACACACACACACACACACACACACACACACACACACACACACACACACCACCGTATACATTATTATATAATTAAGTTCAAATAGTACTCCATGAATTTTACAAGCATTACAAGTTAAAACCATTGCCCCTTCTGTAAAATGGAAATGAATGAATAGTTGACCCCACGCGTTGTCCCTAGGTCCACAGGTTATCCCCAGATTCTCCTGATGCTCTCTACGAGCTACTTTGCGCCTTGCAGGAAGGCCGTCGACTTAACGACCAGCGCTGCTCCTTTACACTGCAGCCGCGCCGAAGGTGCCACTCGGAGCCTGGAACCCCACGCCACAACCAGAAAGGTGAGGAAGTTAAAGAGCTAGATTACTTTCTCATAATTCCAGTTTGATCGCTATAGGATAGTGATGTTTATAATTATGTTACTACAACATTCCAGAAAATGTACTATTACTGTTACTATTACTGTTACTGTTATAGTATTATTACTATTATTGTTACTGTTAATAGTTTTATTATACGAACTATACTAACTTTGACTACACAGTGGACCTTTTCTATAGTTTTAAATAAAATGTTACTATATTTCTCCATAGAAAATACTTACACTAAAATGTTACTATTTACTATATGGATATTACATGCTATAGTGTTATTATAAGGTAATTTCTAGTGGACTGACACTATACTCTTGTGTTAGTATTTTTAAACAGTTTTATTATAATATACTGTAAAGTGGACATACTGCATAGTCTTCTTTTGTGTTAGTATTTACCATAGTATAATTATGATTGTTTTCTACTATTATGACTCACTGTAAAGATCAATTTACTGTACTAATATTATACTTACTATATAGTGGTAATCTGTACTAAACTGTTACTATAACTTACTTAGGTTATAGGCACTGTGCTAGGATGTACAGTGGTTATTTTATAACAAATAAAAGAGTGGTCTTCTACTATACTGCTAATATGTACTATAGTGTTACTCTAACATACTCTATAATTGTACTTTAAAGTGTTTTAGAGGGCATATTTACTCTAATATTAATACTTTATAGTTTTATTATAGTGTGGATTTTTACTGCGTTGTTACTATAACCTTCTGCTGTGTTAGTATTTCCTGTAGTATTATTTACTATTGTTATTATCACTATAGCATTACTACACTTACTATATAATGTTAATGTTTACTACAGCATTATGGTATCATTAAATTTACATTTTACTACAATATTATTACTGTACAGTCTTCTACTATAGTACTAATATTTACTACAGTGTAACTCTGGCTTACTGTATAGTGTTACTACTTGCTACAATTTTACTATAACTTATTTGAAAGAGACATTTACTCAAGTATTGTCAATTTTATAGAGCTTTACTATAGCATACTGTAGTGTGTACTAAAACTATGATAGTGTTAATATTGCATACTTTTGTGTTACTATAGCTGTCTTTGTGGCTCACTGAATCTACATTGAACTTGCATACAATGTAGTATTTCTACACTTACTATAAATTGTTTATATTTACTACAATATTACCATACCTTATTAGAATCACATTTTACTACAGTGTTACTACTTAATATAGGTGCTATCACTAACTATACAGGGGACTCTTTTAAAATAGAGTTTTCAATAGTGTAGTCCTCCACTATAGCACTAAAATTTACTCTAGTTAAATTTACCCTAACTTACTAGTACTTACTATTTATTCTACTGTTGTTGTTTTTTTAAAACTAGTTTTACAGTATAGTGTGGACTATTACTGTATTGTTACTACAATGTTCTCCTGTGTTACTATTTACTAAAATATTACTATAGGTTATTGTGGCTCGTTACTATGACTTATTGTAAAGAGTGCTTTTACTAGGCTTTTCATATTCTTTAGAGTATTATTAGAACATATTAATGTTAGTTATAGTGTTCCTATTTATTTTACTCTTACTACATTTTATAGTGTGTCCTTTTCTATAGTGTTACTATTTACTAAAATGTTACTCTATTATACTATATAGTGCTACCATTTGCTATTCTTGTTCAACTATTCTTTCTTCTGTTTTTTTTTCATTCAGATGTGTTTTATAATGTTTTCATCACTAACATTTCTTCATTATGATTGGCGTTTCACTCTTTGATATTGACAGTTTATGTTTAGAGTTAACTTAGTAAAAAAAAAAAAAAAAAGGGGGACTTTTCCTATAGTGTCACGATCACTTCCTATAAAGTGCACTTTTATTGTGGCTTACCACAGAATGGACTTTTTGTAAACTTTACCTCTTACTCTCATCCTCTTTTCCAAACAGTGGTCTTCTCATCCATGACGTCGCTGCAGAAGGAGGAGTTCTTCGACCTGGTGGCCACCTCCCAGGCTCGACGGCTGGACGACCAGCGTGCTGATTTTCAGAGCCCTTCCCCAGAAACCCCTTTGCCTTTGCCTCAGGAGCCTCGGCGACCCTCCAGCGCCCCTGCGAGTTTCTCGCAGCCCAGACCCAAATCGAGGAGAAGCAGCTGGAAGGTCATGGAGTTCGGCCAGACCGTTCCCAAACCAGCAGCAAAGGAGGAGCTCTACAACATGATCCTAACCACACAGGTACGTCTTCATCTTAGACACTGATCAGTTCCATTCATCATCTTGCTTTTCAGCTTCTGAGTGTGTGTGTGTGTCGGTATCATTTTTAAAATACTGCAGTAATTGATGTTTTGGGATGTGATGTGATATTGTGACAGACCTTTAGTCTTCTTCTGTATTTGTTTATTAAATGTTTGTTAGCTTCTAATATTGATGAAATTATGTGCAGTATGGCATCAGAAAATTATTCTTTCTTTCTTTCTTTCTTTCTTTCTTTCTTTCTTTCTTTCTTTCTATCGGAATCTTTGATTGGTCAAGTGTACGGTCTGGTTGGTACAATTAGGTTGCTTCTTTCTTTCTTTCTTTCTTTCTTTCTTTCTTTCTTTCTTTCTTTCTTTCTTTCTTTCTTTCCATCAGAATCTTGTATTGTCAAGTACAAGTATATAAGTTGGTTGCTTCGTTCTTTCTTTCTTTTCTTCTTTCTTTTCTTCTTTCTTTCTTTCCCTGAGAATCTTTGATTGGCCAAGTACAAGTGAATAAGTTGGCTGCTTCTTTCTTTCTTTCTTTCTTTCTTTCTTTCTTTCTTTCTTTCTTTCTTTCTTTCTTTCTTTCTTTCTTTCTTTATTCACATCAGAATCATTGATTGGTCAAGTGAACAATTTGGTTGGTACAGTTTGGTTGCTTCTTTCTTTCTTTCTTTCTTTCTTTCTTTCTTTCTTTCTTTCTTTCTTTCTTTCTTTCTTTCTTTCTATCGGAATCTTTGACTGGTCAAGTGTATGGTCTGGTTGGTACAATTAGGTTGCTTCTTTCTTTCTTTCTTTCTTTCTTTCTTTCTTTATTCACATCAGAATCATTGATTGGTCAAGTGAACAATTTGGTTGGTACAGTTTGGTTCTTTCTTTCTTTCTTTCTTTCTTTCTTTCTTTCTTTTCTTTTTTTTTTTTTTTTTTTCTTTCTTTCTTTCTTTCTTTATTCACATCAGAATCTTTGATTGGTCAAGTGAACAATTTGGTTGGTACAGTTTGGTTCTTTCTTTCTTTCTTTCTTTCTTTCTTTCTTTCTTTCTTTCTTTCTTTCTTTCTTTCTTTCTTTCTTTCCTTCCTTCCTTCCTTCTTTCCTTCCTTCCTTCCTTCCTTCCCTGAGAATCTTTGATTTGCCAAGTGCAAGTGTATAAGTTGGTTGCTTCTTTCTTTCTTTCTTTCTTTCTTTCTTTCTTTCTTTCTTTCTTTCTTTCTTTCTTTCTTTCTTTCTTCACATCAGAATCAATGATTCGTCAAGTGTACAATTTGGTTGGTACAGTTTGGTTGCTTCTTTCTTCCTTCCTTTCTTTCTTTCTTCCTTTCTTTCTTTCTTCCTTAAGAATCTTGACAATGCTTTAAACAAACACGACTTGCAAATGGCAGAAATTTGCACTGAAATTTAGAAATGCCATGATATAACTAATGCGTGTCATTTTCTAGTCTTGTTAGCATGATCAAATATACAATGCACTTCAGCTTCCTATCAATAAACCAGAAACATCATGTAATCATATAATGCTAGATTACATTTGAGGGTTGGAAGAGTGGAAAGTTTGCTAAGAAAATGTCAGTAAATTTACTATTTTCATATAATTTAGTTGTGAGCATGCAAAGTGTCTGTTTTTAAATGCTATTAAGAGTGTTATAACATCCACTGAAATTTGTGAGGCAGTTTAATGTATATAAGTGCTCACAAAACACTTTGTTCCACACTGACAGGCGCAGGGCCGTTTGGAAGAGCAGCGTAGCAAAGCACCAGGCCCTATGGATGATGAAGATTTCTTCTCCCTGCTGTTGAAGGTCCAGGGAGGCCGTATGGACGAGCAGAGAACAGAGCTTCCTGTAGCACTTCGGTATTAAAAGAGATGCTATGTCTGAAATATGTCTTTTAGTTACTTTTTTAACTTGCTTTTTTTCTAAAATGATGTAATTTATGTTTGTCTGAGCCTCAAGTATGTTTTTGAAATTGCTGGTGTTCCAAAGGATTTGTTGTTGGGATTTTTTTGAGCGATGTAATGAATGTAGAACCGTATTAACTGTAGAACTTTTTTTATAAGAAGCGCTGGGGCCAACACTTGAGCTGAGATATATGTTGCACATGGTTGCAACAGGCGTTTGATATTTGCTAATGTTTTTCAGTGTTGGTGTTTGCTTTAGGGAGGCGTGAAAAAGAGATTAGGGGAACAAAGAGCACAGACTTTTAGAAGTGTGAATGGTGTAAAGCAGTAAAAGACCAAGAGCTGAAAAACAATGGCGTACAGTATATAAAAAGTAAGGCAAGACACTGTATGTGAATGGGGTCATTAATAATAATAATAATAATAACAATAATAATAATAATAATAATAATAATAATAATAATAATAATAGATATAACAATCAATATTTGACAGTTGATTGCTGATCGTCTTACAGATATTGGAAAAATCCATTTGTCTAATTATGAATGCATACATCTGCATACAAATCTAGCCTCTTATGATGTTAAATTTAAAAAAATAAATAAATAAATAAAATAATGGACTTTACTTCACTGTGGAGACATTCTCAAC
The DNA here is from genome assembly GCA_023630585.1 of Cranoglanis bouderius. NCBI lineage: Eukaryota > Metazoa > Chordata > Actinopteri > Siluriformes > Cranoglanididae > Cranoglanis > Cranoglanis bouderius. The sequence continues at coordinate 25,999,375 of CM042539.1, forward strand.
AGAAAGACTTTTACAGAAAAGTTTATTGAATGTATTTTTTTTTATTGTTAACCAAGAAAACACAAGAAAATACACTGTTATAAAATGATTTTATGCCGTTTTCAGTATAAAATCCAACAACAATCAACATTTTGGAATATTCTTCTGCAGTAAGGTTTGAATTAGGAATAGGAGCGAACATGTAAAATTTCATGAGTGTAAGTCACCTAGAAACTGATTGTGAGGGGAAAAATACATTGTGGTGTTAATGTTAATGTGTTGCAACTTGAGTTTGATTGATATGTACATCTTTATAACCCAAAATTGACATGATGCAAGCTTTTCAAGGATATATGCCATGATGTGATTGTGATAAGTAGGCGGAGCTTCATCAAAGTCGCTTAATTACTAACAAAATCAGTGAAATGAACACTTTTCTGTTGAGTTGTGATTTTTTTTTTATTACTGCAGTTTAAGAGATGTGTTACACAAACATTATTGACCAGAATTGTCTTTTCTACCTAGTGTCTTGCCTTAAACTGATGCAGCCAGTTGTAGAACATTATATTGAAGCAGTCTATTTTTGAGACATTCAAGTCAAGTATGACGAGCGGCTCAAATTCTCAAGAAAGCTCAGCTACAAGTCCAACCGCCTCCTCTTCGCCAGACTTACACCAATCTTTATTACTGATAATGATAAATCTAATCATTATACTGATACTATTTAGGACTGGTATGTGGTAGGTGGTTATGGTTATAGTGTGTGTGATGTGTGAGACATTTTCTTTTTTAATCACCACAAAAGGCGCTCCAGCCAACACTTTTCTAAAGCGTGAAAGCAGTCTTAGTTTTGTTCAAGACACAATGCTAATGAAGCCGACAAGCCACCAGTTTAGCATGGTGCACACTGCATGTCTGAATCATTACACAGTTTCTTTGTGGATTTGTTCACTGTCTCAAACAGACTTGCTCATCTCTTGTCATCTGTTTTAAAAAATTATTATTATTATTATTTTTTTTTTAAAAAGACGTTACATTAGCTGAGTCATAGCTCCTTCTCGAAGCTGAGTCACTTTCTTGTTTGAAGTCATACCACACCAGCGTCAGCTCTGAGTAGGAGGCGTGGCCTAAAGTCTGAAGATAGAACGGCACATAAAATGTGATTTGTATGATAGTATAATTATAAGTTGAATGGTATTTGCATTGATTTATTTTGTAATATCTTATTCAGTGATTTTATGTAATATTTTGAATATTATGAAATATTTTATGTTGCTGAGGCATTGAATGTGTGAGGACTTAGACATGCATTTTTTGCATGTTAAAATGGTACCTATAAGTTTCCCTTACTTACATATAATTCATTCGATTTAGCTCGTAATTACATCATTTCCGAACTGAGCTACAAAGAGGGGAAAAAACATGGACGCCTCTGACTAAACATGTTAGTTGTTAGTTTTTTTTTTTAACCAACAATCTCGTCAGCTAACTCTCATGAGAGATGTATATTTTCCTCCTCAAAACAGCGAACTGTACAGTCAATATTATAGATTTAATAAGCGAATATGTTGATCGATCTAAAGCAAATACTTGTATATACAGTATAACTCATTTAAAAGTAAGAAGTGCTACGTTGTTTACTGTTCATGCTGTGCACAGCCATGTTGATTTGATGTCACTTGCTGAACTCACAAGTTTCAAGTAGGAATTCTGAGTTGAAGGGGAAGGAGGAGTTTTCGAGTCATGACTTTTAGTTGAACGTATCATTAACTAAGTTAACCTTGTAGCTCTAGAACAAAACTAAAGAAGCAAACTTGTCATGGATTATTGACTACAGTTATTGTGAAAAGTGGAAAATTATAACATTTGTATTTTTGGGTAAACTATCACTTTAAAACACAAGATTTCTGTATTAAAGCTAAACTTTGTTTTTAGCATTTAAAAAACATACTGAGAAGAATTTGATAAACTGATAAAGGTCATTTTTGAGTAGCAAACTCATGATTTGTATGATTTTCCTTCTTACAGTACTGCGCAAAAGTTTTAGGCACCCTGTTTTTTTTAGTACAAACTTTGTTATAGATTTTTTATTTGATGATTTCTACATTATCAAGTCAGTACAAAAAACATTTTAGATTCCCAAACATTAGTTTTCTAGCACAGAATTAAATGTTACAGAAAAATGTTTGTATGTCATTAAAGAAAGCAGCATATTACGTAAGAGACACTTTTCAGAGAGTAAACACAATGAAGGCTGCTGGGTTTTGCTGCAAAAATAAGAAGCAAGTGCGAAAGTCAAAGTGTCCAGAAGAACTGTGTCTGGTTCTGCAAGATGCTCAATAAAACTTACCAGCTCATTTCCTTATAAAACTGCACTAATTGTACCGGAGACTATAATTTTAATTTTTTTTGTCACACCAAATATTGACTTTGTTTCATTTACTATATTACTCTTTACAGTATTTTTTTTAAAATGTAGAAACATTTCATTATTTTGAAGGCATCTTTGCTCTACAGTATTTCTTTGCATGTGCCCAAAACTTCTGCACAGTACTGTATTTTTTAGGGTATTGTTTAATAATTTGAAAGCATTGTGAGTTAAACTAGAACGTAGACTACATACACAGCAAAGGAAGTCTTGCACTACTTCACAGTGTTGTCAAGTTTAATGAACTAAAGTGATTAGCTTTATACATTAATATTAATTAATAAGCCTGTGCTGCATCTGTCCTTTAAAGTACAGGACACTCGACCCATTATGGTATTTAATAGAGAAAAAGCAAAACGCGATCACTGTTTTGTTGTTCACATAAAAGACTGTTTCTTGATTAAAATGATTAATGAATTCATCTCGACTCTTGGTGGTTATTGTTCAAGGTGTCAGTCATGTGATGAACTGTGATGTATTACAGTCCCCTCCATAACTATTGGAATGGCAAGGTCAATTCATTTTATTTTTTTGGCTGTAGACTGAAGACATTTGGGTTTGAGATCAAAAGATGAATATGAGAAGAGAGTTTAGAATCTCAGCTTTTATTTCCTGGTATTTATATGTTAACCGACATAGAACATAGCACATTTTGTAGCACAATAACTCATTTGTAGCCGAGCAAACAAATTGGAACATGTGACTGACAGGTGTTTCTTGTTACCCAGGTGTGTCCTGTTAGATTGATTGGATAGCTCTAAAAATCTACTCTTGGTTTTAGCCTTCAGTTTCACCTGTGAAGACCGCATTTGTTGTTAAAAAGGATAATCCAACCTGAAGATCAGAGAGATGAGCCACAAAAGTTTTGGAACCAAGATTATCCTCTACCAAAGTGATGGAAAGGCCAAAGTGTGGAGAACAAAAGAATCTGCTCATGATCCAAAACATACAAGCTCATCTGTGAAACATGGTTTTGGTAGTGTCACGGCTTGGGCTTGCATGGCCGCTTCTAGAACAGGCTCACTAATCTTTACTATGACGTAACTCATCAGGGCCTGCCTGTCTGACAGCCGAAACAGACGGGCGCCTTGGGCCCCGACTTGCCAGATGGGCCCATCCGACTTCAAGGTTTTCCCGATTTCAGGTTTTCCTGCAATGAGCAGAAAGTGCGTCAAACACGTACTCACATGTACCTCATTAAATAACACACAAATCACAAAAACAGTGAGTAAATAACATGACAAATTACTGAAAATGACAAAAAAATACAAAGCATTAGTATAACTAAAGAAGCAGAAGTCATTAGAAAAATACACCGCATCACAGTAATTTGCATAATTTATTCACACAGCGATGGATTGAGGAGAACTCGAGTACCGTAATTATTCGTATCCACAGGATTCCACGCTTTGCTCCAAAATGCTCATTGCTCACGTTCGACAGGAATGCGGGGAAACATGTGAGACAGTATCATACGATGAGGTGATTACAGCAAAGAAGTCACGCAAAGTAAAAATCTAGAGAAGAGAAGACGAGATCTAGAAGATCTTATCTTTCTGATAAGATCTGTTGTCTGTGTGAATCGTGCTTATTTTTTAAAAATTTATATTTAATTTATATTTTAATTTAATTTTATTGAGTTTTATGTATATTTATTTTGTTTTATTTTTCAAGTTCAAATATAATTGAATATATTTGTTTAAACATTTGTATTTTATACATACAGTACTGATACAATTGTTGTATTATTACACTGAATATGTTGCACTTAATAAACATCTATACACTTAAATATGGAAAATGTAATTGTTATGTGCTCTTCGCTCGCCAAATTGCAGTGCTATGACAGTTTTTACATCAGTGGGGCCCATATTCATGATCTCGCCTAGGGCCCCACAACCCTTCGGGCCGGGGCCCTGTAATTCATGATGGTAGCAGCAGAATGAATTCAGAAGTTTACAGGAACATTTTGTCTGGTGGTGTTATAAGAAAATAATCAATGACACGGTGTTGTGCTGAAAAGTTACAGTTCCCACCGAATTTGACAATTCTTTTCAATAACAGCATGTCCCAAAGAGTTTTATTCCTCTTATACCATAGCACAGAAGTTACTTCCTGTTATCACTTACATTATAGCAGCTATAAACAGTTGTTCCCTCACCTGACTCTTTTTTTTTCCGCTCTGGAAGTAAATAAAGAAAAAAAATGCACATTGTCATGTTACTGAGAAACCAGAAATATAAACTACTCTGTCCTGAAGACTTTCCCATCCTGGAAAACAGAACACTGACACCGGAGACTCGTTCTACAAATGATAAATAAACATCGCCTTCAGAACAACTTCATCATATGACCATTTAATCAAAGCACATTCTTTAAAAAAATAAAATAAATGTATTAAGCATCTGATATACAATTCCCTGTGCTACTATAGAGGTTGTTACTATAGAAACGACAACCTATTAGAAAGAGCGCATTAATATAAACCTGTGACTACTGTCAGAGCTGCAGTTAGAGACAATGAATCAAAATCAGATTTGAGAATTCACCATTGCTGTGATATAAGCAGAATGATCGGATCATATGCAAATAAACTCGTACCACAGGCAGCGATCATTCTTGATACTTGCTTTTGTTGTCTTATTTTTAATCGCTGATGATGACTAGTAAAGTTACATAATATGGCATTTAAAGTATCTGTTCTATTTTATAAGTGTAGCTCATACCTGTGCAGTTACACATAAACTACACCGTTATACTGTAACTACTACAAATTTTCAGTTTCAGATGCATTACAAGGCGTAAATACACGCGTCGGCCAAATTTCTGGCTCGTATAAGTGCACACAGTGTTTCTTGACAGGTGTTAGCATCTCCCTCTCGCTGCGCCACACACACACACACACACACACACACACACACACACACACACACACACACACATATATATATATATATATATATATATATATATATATATATATATATATATATATATATATATATATATATATATATATACCCATGAAATGTCAAATTATCTAGTCATTATTAAGTATTTAGCTGATTATATCTAATTATTTAGATTCTGATTACAACACAGTAACTAAAATAAAAGTTAAGGTTTATCCCACTTTGCTATTTGACAGTTAGATGAATTTTAATTTAAAGTGAAACTGAAATACAAAAATATCAAATAACACCAAACACACACTAGATGGCAACAAAAACTAACAGACGATAGGCATCACTGAGATAGTTGCAACTAATAACTAACACAATCTTCGACAGAGAAATGAAAACAAGAGCAAGAAGGATGGCAGAGGAAGACAAATAATGAGAATTAGAGAAAATAGATATTAAAACAACTAATTAAATCCAATATGAAGCTTTTTTTTTGTCAGCCTTATATATTCATAACAGTTATATAACAAATACAAGCTGTGTTTCTGAATCATGAACGATAAACGTGTGCACTGGCCAAACACAATTAATTTAATTTGTATATAATTTAACAATAAGTTGCCAGATATTAAATTGATATAAATAAAGTAACTCCCTGAAATTCCTGGAGGAGATAAAGCAAATAGAGATCTCTTATTCATTAACATTTAATTTACAAAAAAAAAAAAAAAAAAAAATCAGTGGCAGCCATTTTTCTATCCTAAAGCCCTAATTTTTGGCCTTAAATTTAGGTTTCGCACAAGGTGCAGTGTAACAATATGTGTATTTACTGTCAACTAACAGGTGTCACATTTTTAAATGATAAGAAAAGTTTCTTTCATCATTTTATGTTAAAGTATCTGTTAATTGATGCTGACTGGGTGACATTACAGTACTCTAACAAAAAATCTATAATATACAGTACTGTACAAAAGTTTTAGGCACCCTAATTTTTTTTTGCACAAACTTTGTTATAGATTTTTTTATTTTATGACTTCTACATTATCAAGTCAGTACAAAAAACATTTTAGATTCCCAAACATTAGTTTTCTAGCACAGAATTAAATGATACAGAAAAATGTTTGTATGTCATTAAAGAAAGCAGCATATTACGTAAGAGACACTTTTCAGACAGTAAACACAATGAAGGCTGCTGGGTTTTGCTGCAAAAATAAGAAGCGAGTGCGAAAGTCAAAGTCTCCAGAAGAACTGTGTCTGGTTCTGCAAGATACTCAATAAAACTTACCAGCTCATTTCCTTATAAAACTGCACTAACTGTACTGGAGGCTACTATTTTTATTTTTACTTTTATTTTAATTTTCTTGTCACACCAAATATTGACTTTGTTTCATTTACTACTGTTAACTGCTCTTTATGGTTTTTTTTTTTTTTTTAATGTAGAAACATTTAATTTCATTATTTTATAGGCATCTTTGCTCTACAGAATGTGGAAAGATTCAAAGGGGGGTGAATACTGTATAATAAACGATGAAGGTTACTGAACATTAATTCCCTTCTAATCTGTTTCTGTCCTGTTTATCCTCACTCTGTTCTTTAATTCTGCAGCCTCATGTCATTAAATTGTGTCTTGCTCAGCTGTAATTGACGCCTGATGTGAGCACCTTGTTTAATTTGTACCATGATGAGATTGCAGGCTTTTATCCAACCTTATTGCATTAGAGGCCAAATGCATCATGACATTAAAACCACTCTGTGCACCATGCCATGGCTATGAGGACACAGAGGTCCAGATCTCTGAAGTTTGTTTTTTTTTGCCTGTATGTAAGCCATGGTTATTTAAGGTAATCACAGTAATTACCATAGTAAAGATTGCACACTTAAAAAAAAAAAAAAAAAAAAATATATATATATATATATATATATATATATATATATATATATATATATATATATATATATATATATATATATATATATATATATATATATATATATATATATATATATATATATATATATGGGGAGCATGTGCAATAAAATTCTTTATAGAAATTTATTCGCCAACTTCTGACCAATCAGAGTCAAGAATTCAATAGCTCTGGTATAATATAATATAATATAATCCATCCTTCCATTTTCTTTACCGCTTATCATACAAAGGGTCGCGGTGAGCCTGGAGCCTATCGCTGGGAACTCGGGGCACAGGGCAGGAGACTCCCTGGACCGGGTCCCAATCCACAGCAGGGCACAGTCTCACACACACATTCATACAACCATTCACATACTACGGACAATTTAGACATGCCACTCAGCCTACAACACATGTCTTTGGATTGGGGAGGAAACCGGTGTGCCCAGAGGAATCCGGGCGGAGACAGGATTCGAGCCCTCAACCCATTCTTCCATTTTGAGGTTGATAAAAAGCTATGTTTTAGTAAGCAGACAAAATAAATGTTGTTTTTATATCTATCCATCTATCTATCTATCTATCTATCTATCTATCTATCTATCTATATATATATATATATATATATATATATATATATATATATATATATATATATATATATATATATATATATATATATACACACAAAAGACCTTCTATACCATGTGCTACTTTTATATGGAGTCAATTTACTGTCATTTTAAAAAAAAGAAATATTATAGACTGAAAGCAACAAGTAACTTGAGCTGTCTTGAAATGAAAATAACTGGAGTCAGAGCAGTTTATAAAAGAATAAAAAGATACCACAATGGAGATTAATTAAAAATTGAACATTTGTATTGTGATACACGAACTATGATACATTTCTGAAATGTGACCGTACAAAAATTTTCCTCCATTTACACCACCACACCTCAGCACCACTGTACTGAAGGAACCCAACACTACTGCTGACATAGGAGGCCACTGTTTATTTTACGTACCACTAAGCTGACAAGTTCTAGCCAAAGCATGCCAGATACCGTTGGCTGTATGCATGAGCCATTAGCCTGTTTCGGCTTGGTTTATAGGATGTTGTCCTGAGGGGGGGAACGTTGGATAACATGATTCTGCTTGTTCTATAAAGCGATCTGTAAGTGAACAATCTGTGCATGTATACTAAATCATTTGGAGAGAAAAATGTTAATCACGGAGGTGTCATTCTTTACAGATAATAGAGAAAGCAGATGCACAATATACAGGTGCATCTCAATAAATTAGAATGTCGTGGAAAAGTTCATTTATTTCAGTAATTCAACTCAAATTGTGAAACTCGTGTATTAAATAAATTCAGTGCACACAGACTGAAGTAGTTTAAGTCTTTGGTTCTTTTAATTGTGATGATTTTGGCTCACATTTAACAAAAACCCACCAATTCACTATCTCAACAAATTAGAATACTTCATAAGACCAATAAAGAAAACATTTTTAGTGAATTGTTGGCCTTCTGGAAAGTATGTTCATTTACTGTACATGTACTCAATACTTGGTAGGGGCTCCTTTTGCTTTAATTACTGCCTCAATTCGGCGTGGCATGGAGGTGATCAGTTTGTGGCACTGCTGAGGTGGTATGGAAGCCCAGGTTTCTTTGACAGTGGCCTTCAGCTCATCTGCATTTTTTGGTCTCTTGTTTCTAATTTTCCTCTTGACAATACCCCATAGATTCTCTATGGGGTTCAGGTCTGGTGAGTTTGCTGGCCAGTCAAGCACACCAACACCATGGTCATTTAACCAACTTTTGGTGCTTTTGGCAGTGTGGGCAGGTGCCAAATCCTGCTGGAAAATGAAATCAGCATCTTCAAAAAGCTGGTCAGCAGAAGGAAGCATGAAGTGCTCCAAAATTTCTTGGTAAACAGGTGCAGTGACTTTGGTTTTTAAAAAACACAATGGACCGACACCAGCAGATGACATTGCACCCCAAATCATCACAGACTGTGGAAACTTAACACTGGACTTCAAGCAACTTGGGCTATGAGCTTCTCCACCCTTCCTCCAGACTCTAGGACCTTGGTTTCCAAATGAAATACAAAACTTGCTCTCATCTGAAAAGAGGACTTTGGACCACTGGGCAACAGTCCAGTTCTTCTTCTCCTTAGCCCAGGTAAGACGCCTCTGACGTTGTCTGTGGTTCAGGAGTGGCTTAACAAGAGGAATACGACAACTGTAGCCAAATTCCTTGACATGTCTGTGTGTGGTGGCTCTTGATGCCTTGACCCCAGCCTCAGTCCATTCCTTGTGAAGTTCACTCAAATTCTTGAATCGATTTTGCTTGACAATCCTCATAAGGCTGCGGTTCTCTCGGTTGGTTGTGCATCTTTTTCTTCCACACTTTTTCCTTCCACTCAACTTTCTGTTAACATGCTTGGATACAGCACTCTGTGAACAGCCAGCTTCTTTGGCGATGAATGTTTGTGGCTTACCTAGTGAACCAAACTGAGAGACCATTTTGAAGGCTCAGGAAACCTTTGCAGGTGTTTTGAGTTGATTAGCTGATTGGCATGTCACCATATTCTAATTTGTTGAGATAGTGAATTAGTGGGTTTTTGTTAAATGTGAGCCAAAATCATCACAATTAAAAGAACTAAAGACTTAAACTAATTCAGTCTGTGTGCATTGAATTTATTTAATACACGAGTTTCACAATTTGAGTTGAATTACTGAAATAAATGAACTTTTCCATGGCATTCTAATTTATTGAGATGCACCTGTATGCACAGTTTATGATTGAAAAAATAAAAAATAAAAAAAAATAAAGAAAATAAAGAATATAAATCATAACTTGTACATGTTCTACGTGAAGATTCTTGAGAAAAGGAATTGAGAAATATAATAAGAAATAAAACACTTGGATCATGCTGTTAGTAGCTGTATGGCAACAACTATAATTTTCTATTTATTAAACTACAACGTGTCGTAAATTTTTTTTAACCTATTTATAGTTACATTTAATGTTCTGGAATGTCCATAGAACAAGGAAGTTCCAGTTCTCATTTGTGATATAGCAGTTATAAACAGTCATTCCCTCACCTGCCTGAAGTCCTGAAGACTTTCCTGTGGCGGAAAACCTAAAGTTACAGCTTTGCCTCTGACTGTTACAAAGCGCTGATGCTGGAGACTCCTTCCATAAATGTTAAATAATGGTTACATTATTACGTTACAGAAAACCTCACATCAACGATTACAAACAGTTTTTAATCCGTTTATGTGGAGTATCTGACATACAAGTTCCTGTGTGATTTGAATTACAGCCGTAACAACTGTCAGAGCTGCTGTTATAGAAAATTAATCAACACTTTCTGACCAATCAGATTCAAGAATTCAACAGAGATGTGGAATAATATATTAGATTTACATAATTACATAAATTAATCATTGATAAGTGACGTCATTAATTAGTTTAGAGTTCTGTAGTACATACAATATGTAAGATATTTGTAGTATGTCATGGATAGATAGATAGATAGATAGATAGATAGATAGATAGATAGATAGATAGATAGATAGATAGATAGATAGATAGATAGATAGATAGATATATAGATAGAAATTGTGTGACAATATACATATATATAGATATTTAAATCTAAAATTGGCCAATGAAATATGGCTTCCTTTTAAATATACAAACTTACTAGGCCAAATAAAGCAAAAAACGATATTTCAGAATCGGTTTAGTAGAGAAGGCTGAAATTAGAAATCCTCAAAGGTCTGCTCTCGATAAAATTCCCTAATAAAGCTATCTAATCCTGTGATGTATTGAACACCGTGACATTGGGTTGTGTAAATATAATGCAGACAATATTTTATACCATTCAATCCATTTAAATAATTATAATGATTTTAAGTTACAGTAATCTTTGTAATTTGTTTTATCTCAATGTCTAGGAACAAAAACAAATCCTAAACAGAGCCAGCTGGATTTCTCACTCTAATAGCTGGTAGGATTGAGTCATCCCAAATGACTGTCTGGTAATCTGATTTCTCCGCTGTCTCCTAAAGAGTCCATGGGGAAATATTCCAAGCGAGCATGAACGTGCCTCCTCGACCCTGTTCTGCCCTCCGTGTTCACCTGTGACCTCCTGTGAGGCCTCGCGGGAATCCAGATTTATTACCTATCCACTGCAAATCCATCCAGCAGCAGCTCCAAGATGCTTTCGAGTGGGCATTAGAGAAAAGCACAGCTAAATTAGTTTTCAATCCTGGCCTATATCTATTCCTGACCTCTGCTGATGTTTTTTTTTTTTTACTTTTCTGTGAAAAAGCATGATCACATTCTTGCATCAAGTGATGTAAGAGCCTGAGGCGGTAGTATTGAGTGGTTTATTTAGGCATTTCCAAGAGCACTGTTTCAGATATGTGGGCAGGATCTTTGTAAGCAGAGCCATATTCAAGGTCTGATTGGGGGACTAGATAATTTAAAAAAAAAATATTATAAAATTTTATTTAAATTGTTATTTTTCAAACATGGTTTTATAAAACATTTAAAAGATACAATATCGAAAGTAAACTAAAACTATATAGATAAAAAATATTTAAATGTGTGTCATTTTTATTTATTGAAAGTAAACAAAACTATATAGATTTAAAAATAATTGTGAAATAATTCTAATTTTAAATCATTTAAAAAATTTAATAAACTGAAAAACATTTCGTAATGTTTATATCGTCCCTGCCTGCCCCTCAATCAACCACAACCTCACCGTACAGCTAGGCTCAAACACACTCAAACTAACCAGGACAGCCAGAAACCTTGGGGTGACTTTTGATTATCACTTGAACTTTACAGACCACATTTCAGCAACTGCACGGTCCTGTAGGTTCATTCTGTACAACTTCAAGAAAACCAGACCCTATCTCACTGAACAGGCTACACAGCTACTAGTCCAGGCGCTTGTTATCTCAAAACTGGACTATTGCAACGTACTGCTCCCAGGCCTCCCAGCCAGCTCCATCAAACCCCTTCAGATGATTCAGAATGCAGCAACATGCCTTGTTTTCAACTAGCCCAAAAGAACCAATGTCACACCCCTCTTCATCTCCCTCCACTGGCTTCCTGTAGCCACCCGCATCAAATTCAAGGTCTTGATGCTCACGTTCAAGACCTTGCCTGGAACAGCACCTCCCTACCTCAAAACTCTCCTTGAGGTTTATGTTTCCTCACGCAACCTGTGATCATTTAACGACCGACGCCTGGTAGTGCCTACTCAGCGAGGCATGAGGTCCCTTTCCAGAACCTTCAAACTGACCGTCTCTCAGTGGTGGAATGAACTTCCCACCTCAATCCGGACAACAGAATCTGTCACTGTCTTTAAAAAAACGGCTAAAGTCCCATCTCTTTGGTGAACACTTAATTAACCCCTAACTTTGTTGGTCCCCAACTCAACCACCACACACACACACACACACACACACACACACACACACACACACACACACACACACACACACACACACACACACACACACACACACAGAATTTCACAATTTTTATTACTCACCTTTAAACATACCAAACAGGCTGATGAACCATTCAGTAGACTTAGTGTTACTAAAGAACTGTGATTTAATGAGCTATAGCCAGAAAGGAGTGCAAAGGTCTTGTCATGGTTATTAGAACACCCAAATCTGTGAGGAAAAAAAAAATAAAGATTTGAGTGGATGTTGGGTGGGTGTATGGAGATTTATTCGATGTACTGTATGACAGTCTTGAAGGCTTGAATACCACTGCTTTATGGAAAAAAAAGAAAAGGAAAAAAGGGAAAAAAGTTAAAAGAAATTGTTAGAGCTGAGCATCTCTGTTGTGTCAGGGGGCGGATGTTATTTCCGGGCCAGAACATTTTAAACAGAAGCCTGAAATGAACAAAACAAGCAATATAGCTTTGAAATCATACGATTATTATTGTAGTCACGTTCATCTGAATATGCCATTAACACCATATGACCCCTCAAACATGTATGTTATTATAGTAATTCGAACATGTGGTGTGGTTAAATTTCCCACACACGGGCACGTCTGATTCCTGCTGTGACTTCTCAACGTGTAGTCAGAGCTAACGGATCTCGCTGCTTTCATGCAGGAAGCTGCAGGCCTGCTTTGACCTCTATTGAATCGCTTACCAAAGGGGAGTCATTAGAGCGCTGAACTCCTTTCATGGTGCTAAGTTGATTTGAATTCGGCGAGGAGATTAAAGCGAGTTTAGGAGCACTGGTGTGAAGCTGTGATCCGCTACTGATGTGCCGAATCTTTAATACAGGAAGTGGGAAGCACATCTAGGAAAGGATGGAAATGTAAAAGAAATACCTTATGCTTTGCTAAAAGCAAGGTATATATATATATATATATATATATATATATATATATATATATATATATATATATATATATATATATATAAAAGAACACCTTGCTGTGAGGAACAATCTTAAATAGGAGAGGCATACTGTACACACACACACACACACACACACACACACACACACACACACACACACACACACACACACACACATTTGTGGTGTGCTATGTACAGTGCTGTGAAAAAGGATTTGCCCTCATCCTGATTTCTTCTGTTTTTGTGTACATCTCATACTAAATTGGTTCAGAAATTAAAACAAAATCTAAGACAAAAACAAAGGCAACCCGAGTAAACACAAAATACAGTTTTTAAATGATAATCTTATTTATTGAAGCAAAAAAGTTATCAATAACGACTGGGCCTGTGTGAAAATGTATTTGCCCCCATAGTTACTAATTCTGCAAATCTATGAAGCTGCATTCATAATCGGGTTCAACTGGACTAGACGCAACCAGGCCTGATTACTGCCAACCCATTTCAATCAAATTAACACTTAAATAGAACTTTTTCAACAGCATGAAGTTGGTTAAAAGGTCTTAGAGAGTAACACACTATGCCAAAGGTGAAAGAAATTCCAGAAATTATGAGGAAGAAGGTGATTGAAATACATCAGTCTGGGAAGAGTTACAAAGCTATTTCAAAGGCTCTGGGACTCCAAAGAACCACAGAGAGAGCCATTATCTCCAAATGGAAAAACTCGGCACAGTAGTGAACCTTCCCAGAAGTGGCCAACCTTCCAAAATTCCTCCAAGAGCACAGCAATGACTCATCCAGGAAGTCAAAAAAGAGGCAAGGACAACATCAGAGGACCAATAGGCCTCTCTTGCATCAATAAAGGTCACTGTTCATGACTCCACTATCAGAAAGACACTGGGCAAAAATGGCATCCATGGAAGAGTGGCGAGGTGAAAACCACTGCTAACCCAGAAGAACATTAAGGCTCGTCTGAATTTTGCCAAAACACACCTTGATGATCCTCAAACCTTTTGGGAGAATGTTTTGTGGATTGATGAGTCGAAAGTGGAACTGTTTGGAAGACAGGGGTCCCGTTACATCTGGCATAAACCAAACACAGAATTCCACAAATAGAACATCATACCTACGGTCACGCATGGTGGTGGAAGTGTGATGGTGTGGGGATGCTTTGCTGCTTCAGGGCCTGGCCAACTTGCAATAATTGAGGGAAACATGAATTCTGCTCTCTACCAGAAAATCCTAAGGGAGAATGTCCGGTCTCAGACCGTAAGTTGAAACTCAAGCACAACTGGATTATGCAGAAAGACAATGATCCAAAGCATAGGAGTAAATCTTAGTCCTAGAAGTAAGTGAAAGACTGAACTTCAGTTGTGAAATTGAATCAAAAATGTTGATTAGCAGATCACTTGGTTTGTATTCAGCAGGAACAGTAAAGTTCATGCATACATGAATCACAGCATGTCTACAAATTCGTGTCCTGCATTCATGAAATCTGTACTGGGCTACTGGGCTCTGTGTCTGTGTGTGTGTGTGTGTGTGTGTGTGTGTGTGTGTGTGTGTCTGTGTGTTTGTGTGTGTATGTGTGTGTGTTTGTTTGTTTTTTAATATTTGCACGTTCAGTCCTGAATGTAGAACCCTTCCTGCAGTGTTTTATAATGATCTACAGATCTAAGCATCACAAACAAATTCACACTAACCAATTGTAGACACTTGCTATAGCTCATGTATACCAAATAGAGATGTATTAGTGCTCTCCCGCAAGTGTGTTCAGCCACCCTGTGATTATTCTTGACTATTTTCCTATTACAGCACACTCCCAAGCTTTTTATTCTTTAAATAAAGCATTTGGCTATAGAAGTGCCACTTCTATGGGATCCTTTTTGGTGAATTTTTGCAGTCTTTATCTATAATCCTTAAATAATACACTAGACCATTGCCGAGCAGCATGGCAGATTTTAACCATGTAAATAAACTTGAATATTTCACCAGCCTTGACTTATATTTAATAATTAATAGATACAGCACCACCATTCATTCATCTATCATATATATATATATATATATATATATATATATATATATATATATATATATATATATATATATATATATATATTCACCTATTCATATATATATTTCTTTCATCTTTGGGCAACGATTCCATCATAAATGAGGTCTAAAAAGCTAACAGTGAGAGACTGCCAAGCGATTAGAGGAGTGTGAGATGGAAAACATCCAGCAGAGGTTCCCTGTGGCTCGGATCTGAAATTAGTCTTGATCAAGCAGCTGTCTTTATTATGGGAACTCATTGAACGTGTCAGATTGATTTGCATATAAATGGTCTCCCCTGGCCAGACGAAAGGATGCGGGCTGGCACCGCCGGCTTGGACACGTCTCTGTCGGACAGGTTAGCGCTTACGAGCAGCTTGTGCCATTGAGAAATGAGTCGTTGTGCTCAAGCCTTGGTCTGCATGTCAGAAGTCCATTTTCTTGACGTCAAGAGCATGTTTATTGGCTTTTAGCAATTTACACAATACGACATGCACTGTTGAGGTACTTAAAACTGGGTTATTACACTTATTTAATCATGAACCTTCCTCTGTAGGATTGTAAATGACTTACTGTTTTTAGAATCTTCCTGTCTTTTCTAGCTTCTATTCTTTGCAACCTGACACCTTGGTAAATGTTGGCCCACCCTTAATGAGTTTCCTGAGATTTATATAATGGAATATAATGGAATGATATGAAAGTGCATAGTCATGCTAGCTGGCTAAATGCCCATCTCTTGTCCGGGTTAGCTAGCCAAGCTCTGTTTCACAGAGCGACAACAAACAGGCTTTGTTTGTCTGCCTAATGCATAGTTTAAGTACTATAATGATGTTTACATTGATAAAACATTTGTAATCATTTTAATTTACCTAATTTATAATCAGTGAACTTGAAGCCATGTAGTGTAGCTTGTGCTGCAAAGCTCATAAAATGCTACATTGAATTTAACTACGGGATGTTGTTCCAAAAACATTGGAGTTTAAGCATAACACATAAATAATGTAGTGTGCTGCATGCAGGGCTGTGAACCACTTGCCCACTACCTAAAAAAATATATATTACATTTAAATTCCAAATTTTGCCACCCAGGTGAGGATGGGTTTCCTTTTGTGTCTGGTCCCTCTCAAGGTTTCTTCCTCATGTTGACTCAGGGAGTTTTTCATTGCCACCATCGTCTCTGGCTTGCTCATTAAAGAAAAAATTCTAAATTTCAAATTTCAAATTTATATCTGGATTTCTGTCTCTCTCTCTCTCTCTCTCTCTCTCTCTCTCTCTCTCTCTATATATATATATATATATATATATATATATATATATATATATATATATATATATATATATATATATATATATATATATATATATATATATATATATTATATATGTTATTTTGTGTATGTAAATCTACTCAACGGTTGATAACGTCTACCTAATTGTTCTGCCAGTAACTGTCCTAACACTTCCGAGACTGAGATATGACGAGATTACACTGTCCCAAATGTGCCCTAATGTGTGGAAACTGCCCAAGGTGAGGGAGAGCAGCACGTTTCTACTAGCCTGAGTCATTTTCGTTTTTCCCAGCTGGTTGATTCGGATTCAGTGTGACAAAGATAAAGCGTGAGTCTGATGCTTAGCAGCAGGTGCACTCACACACACATATGCAGTCACACACACATACTGTTCCTGGACTGTGTTGGATATTCTAATGAGCCACGAGACACTCAGTGAAGCAGACTGGATATGATATTTTATACTGTATATCGTTGCACGTATTCATAACTCAGTGCATGAACGTGTGTTAGTTTTTCAAAGAAATGTGTTTACATCAGCATTTATGTTACCTAGAGAACATAATTGAGATGAATCGAGAGACACTGTGTATTGGAAACGCACCCCCAGGTATAAACATAAAAATAGAGACAGATAGTTTTAAATGCACCATTATTTCTTAGCTCTGAAACACTACACTACATTATCCACTGGGCCAAAGCAATAACTGAGCAGTTAAGGTTCAACACTGGCTCTGTGGCATTCCTGGGATTGAACTCACTACCTTCTGGTGTCTATCTCCGAGCTTTAACTGCTGAGCGACCACTTTTACACCAGAATGCTTTATAATGCATTAATATGGGCCTGTGGTCATCGATATCCATTATCTATCACTATGCAACAGACGCATTAAAGTAGCTCATCCTCTTTGGCTAATCATTACCGCGAGGTATCGATGCAGCAGAAACAGATGGTTAATGCATGCATCCTCAGAGCTGAACTGCTGGAAGCGGCTCCTCAGCTTTTCCTGCGCGTGTAATTGAAGTGTTGCTGAGAGAACAGGCTTCTACTTGTCCTGGCTCTAGTGTAATGACTGATGGTGAACAGATAGAAAGTATCTGGTGTCTGGAAGATCTGTCGGACCCGCGGGAAAAGCCAGGACTCTGCAAACGAGATACCATACTCATGTTTCTTATATGGAAAATAAACCAAATCAGACGTCTGTCCGGGTTACTCCGGGTTTTTCTTTTTCTTTTTTAATTATCAGCTGTGAGGCATGAGAACCAGTTCAAGTGAAAAAAAAAAGGAAAAAACCTAAAACAGTATTTTGCTAGGAATAAAAACAACCATAAACATAATCATCCTTAACTGTTCTGGAACTGAAATGCTAATTTGAAAGATCTGTTACCAGTCAATAACATTATTTTAAAATTGTATATAGGACATTACAAGCTATAAGTGGTATAAGCAGTCACTTAGGACCCCTGAGCCATCAGATAGAGATGGGCATTGAGCACTGACAAACACTTTACAGGTGCATCTCAACAAATTAGAATACTTCATAAGACCAATAAAAAAAACATTTTTAGTGAATTGTTGGCCTTCTGGAAAGTATGTTCATTTACTGTACATGTACTCAATACTTGGTAGGGGCTCCTTTTGCTTTAATTACTGCCTCAATTCAGCGTGGCATGGAGATGATCAGTTTGTGGCACTGCTGAGGTGGTATAGAAGCCCAGGTTTCTTTGACAGTGGCCTTCAGCTCATCTGCATTTTTTGGTCTCTTGTTTCTAATTTTCCTCTTGACAATACCCCATAGATTCTCTATGGGGTTCAGGTCTGGTGAGTTTGCTGGCCAGTCAAGCACACCAACACCATGGTCATTTAACCAACTTTTGGTGCTTTTGGCAGTGTGGACAGGTGCCAAATTCTGCTGGAAAATGAAATCAGCATCTTCAAAAAGCTGGTCAGCAGAAGGAAGCATGAAGTGCTCCAAAATTTCTTGGTAAACGGGTGCAGTGACTTTGGCTTTCAAAAAACACAATGGACCAACACCAGCAGATGACATTGCACCCCAAATCATCACAGACTGTGGAAACTTAACACTGGACTTCAAGCAACTTGGGCTATGAGCTTCTCCACCCTTCCTCCAGACTCTAGGACCTTGGTTTCCAAATGAAATACAAAACTTGCTCCCATCTGAAAAGAGGCTATTGGACCACTGGTCAACAGTCCAGTTCTTCTTCTCCTTAGCCCAGGTAAGACGCCTCTGACGTTGTCTGTGGTTCAGGAGTGGCTTAACAAGAGGAATACGACAACTGTAGCCAAATTCCTTGACACGTCTGTGTGTGGAGGCTCTTGATGCCTTGACCCCAGCCTCAGTCCATTCCTTGTGAAGTTCACTCAAATTCTTGAATCGATTTTGCTTGACAATCCTCATAAGGCTGCGGTTCTCTCGGTTGGTTGTGCATCTTTTTCTTCCACACTTTTTCCTTCCACTCAACTTTCTGTTAACATGCTTGGATACAGCACTCTGTGAACAGCCAGCTTCTTTGGCAATGAATGTTTGTGGCTTACCTAGTGAACCAAACTGAGAGACCATTTTGAAGGCTCAGGAAACCTTTGCAGGTGTTTTGAGTTGATTAGCTGATTGGCATGTCACCATATTCTAATTTGTTGAGATAGTGAATTGGTGGGTTTTTGTTAAATGTGAGCCAAAATCATCACAATTAAAAGAACCAAAGACTTAAACTACTTCAGCCTGTGTGCACTGAATTTATTTAATACATGAGTTTCACAATTTGAGTTGAATTACTGAAATAAATGAACTTTTCCATGACATTCTAATTTATTGAGATGCACCTGTATATATACAATGTATTTATTTTTGCAGCAAAAACATTTACATTAAAGTTTTGATGCGTCCTGAAAGGTTTTATTTTACTGGTTTTACTGGAAATTGCCTTTTCATGATGTATTGTGGATTGATTTTTTTCCTTGTTTCTGTTGATGTCAAGCCACACATACACACAGTTTTACAAGTGGTGATATGAGCTATAGTGAAATATAATTATTAAGGATATAACACAATGTCACCATCTTTATCAGTATCGTTTTAGTGGTCCTATTGTCCGTATCTGTACCTATATATGGATTTAAACCTGAAGTGAGCATGACCTAATACGGACAAATTATTTTTTTATATAATTAAATATGAAACCTATCACTATGTTTCCAGAAAAAAAAAATTGGAAAAAACACTGGAAAAACAACCCCCAGTGATAGAAATGTAAGCAGTGTAATGATGGTGTGTGAATTCTGGCTCTGACAGTTCCTCAGCCTCAGCTACATCACTCCATTCACTCAGTTCATAACTGGTTTTAAATAGAGATGTGCGCTTGTGCAGTTATTATTTTTGCTTGCAATATTTTCTGGCAAGTTTTTCTCTCCAGTGTTTGTAATCTAGGGTACAATAGTCTGAGAATCCCAGGTAGACCTACGTAACAGTAGTTTTTCACGTTCCTCAATGCATTAACTATCCTGCTGTTAAACTTGTTTGTGTTTTTTAATTTTTTTTTTTTATTAGCCATTTAAGAACAGCAGCCTGAGCAGGCGATCAAAGCTGAGTACCGACCAGAGCATGACTTAGCATAAGAACTGGTCATTAACCCAGCGTGCACATAAACATTATTCTGTGCCGAGTAAAGATGCGTTAACGATCTGTGAAAGTGGCTCAGGCTGTTGGGGGAATTTAAATGACCATCCATTGGCTCCTTTTGTCCCAGGGGTGAGCTTCATCCTTAATTGAAGACGGAGGCAAGCCGATGCGGGTCTGCTTTCGGGCCTAATGACATCCACACACCACCTTTCCCATCGCCATTCACTTAGTGTCAGCACTATCCTATTAGCTGTTTCCAACTCAACAAACTCTCCACAGGCAACTCCGGCATACAGAGCAGGCATGGACATAAATAACAGCTAACTTTTCTCATTAAATCACAAAAAGGTTTGGTTTTAATAGACAATCTTTGTGCTTACAGAGATAAAAATGAGCTTAAATGTTGATTGAATACATGTTGTTGCTGTTTTCATTTTAATAAATCAGATAACTCACCTAAATCTTTAGTCTACAGTCACTGATGCAGTACTGTATGTAATGTATTTTATATATATATATATATATATATATATATATATATATATATATATATATATATATATATATATATATATATATATATATATATATGATGTAACAAGATATACAAGGATAACTGGATTATAAAATATGCAATTGTGTAATAGTGAATTTTTCTGTAAGGAGATGTTTATTTAACATTTATGGAAGGAGTCTCCAGTTTCACTGCTTTGTAACAGCTTTAAGTGTTGTGCCACAAGCAAGTCTTCACGACAAGAGTTTGTATTTTGTGGTTTCTCTGTAATATATTATAAACTTCACAAGAGAGAAAAAAGAGAAGCTGTTTAACTAACTCAAGTGAACTAACTTGTTTCGCAGATGTTCCGCGACATTAAACATATCTACAGTATAAATGGTTAAAAACTATGCTTCTTTATTAATTCATAAAAAATGTGATAGTTGTAAATTTGTTATTGGAAACAAACTTTAGGGTGGTAACTGTAACTTTGCTTCATCAAACGACCCTGTCGTTAATTATTTTCCTATGGATGTTGGTGCCAGATGGGCTGCTTTGTGTGTTTTAGAAACTGCTGATCTTCTGGGATGTTCGTACATGACAGTCTATAGAGTTTAGACAGAGTGGTGCGAAAAACAAAAAAACATCCAGGAAGTAACTGCAGTAACACAAATCACCACTCTTTACATCCGTGGTGAGTAGAAAAGCATCAAAGAATGTTCAACACGCTGAACTTTAATACAGACGGGCTACAAGAACAGAAGATCGCATCGGGTTCCTCTCCTGTCAGCTAAGAACAGGAATCTGAGCCTACATTGGGCACTGAACCTGGATTTTTCCAATCTTCAACCATTCAGTTTCTGAAATACTCAAACCTTTTCTTGGTCAAAGTCACTGAGCTCACATTTTCCCCTGATTCTGATGTTTGATGTGAACATTAACTGAAGATCTCGACCAGTGTCCTCATGATTTTATGTATCACGCTGCTGCCACATGATTGGCTGATTGGATAATTGCATAAATGTACAAGTGTACAGGTATTCCTATTACAGTGGCCTATTAAACGCAGTCATAGGAAAAACAATCCAGTGGAAACTCGCTTGTCCTGCAAGAAATCAATTGCTGTCTCATTTGAATTTGAATTTGATCTCAGAGAAGACTCTACAAAAGTGCCAGAAATTCAAATGTACATCAGTTTTACATGGTTGCTTTTATATCAATCATTCCCTAAACCATGGAATAAATAAAGAACCTTCTCGTATCTCTAACGCAAGCATAAAATGTGAAATGGTATGAGGCTTGGCTCGAACGGATTTCTTCTTCAAACTCAGATCCGTAGTGCCTTTCTCGCTTTTCATCTTGAATACGGAATGTGGGAAGCGTTCAAGATTCAAACGTATTCAAGCAATTTCTTGAGAATCTCCACATGTGCTTTTAGCAGCCACCGGTGAATGAAGGACAGGGATGGAAGGAATGCCGGGGAGAGAGAAGAGGAGGTAAGGGCCCAGCTTTGATCACTGGATTGTAGAACCACACACACACACACACACACACACACACACACACACACACACACACACACACACACAAGTCTGAGGCTACCGAGGAACGTAGCTTTAAATTCCTCCTTGCATTCTCTCCCACTCCATGAAATCATTCAATCTCAGCGGCTGTAAAAAAACAAACCGGGAGACACGTCCAGACCACTTCTTATTATGCGAGAGAGCGCTAATTTCCGAGTCCTCATCTGCTGCCGTGGATTCTTTCGGAGCGGAGATAACGCTGATCTCAGTATTAAAGACAGTGTCATGTTTCTACAGTGCTCTCTATTCAGATTAAATTACATTATGTCACTCATTACATTTTAAGTAAGGCGTAAAACACTTTGAGGCATGCTCTTATAGGAAAATAATCAGTGATGCAGTGGTGTGATGAAACGGAGTCACGGCAGTTGGAAATTATTTCCCCAAAACAGAATATCTCGTTATAAGGTATATATAGGGTACATGTAAGTCTCTTATACCACAGCAGATTGCAAATGCTTACAATTTTTATTCATTAAAAAATGACACATCATACTTTTTATCTGTTTATAGTTACATATAAAATCTTTCTATGCAAATTCCTCTGTTCTCAAGACTTTCCTGTGCTGTACTGACACTGGAGACTCCTTCCATAAATGCTAAATAAACGTCTCTACAGAGAGCTTCACCATATCAACATTTACATACATTTAAAAAAAAAATCCGTTTGTGCGGAGCGTCTGCCGTACAAGTCCCTGTGAGTGAGCTGTTACTATGGAAACGATGACGTATAAGAACCAGCGCATTAATACAAACCTGCGATTTGCAGCTGCACTACTGTCAGAGCTGCTGTTACAGAAAACGAATCAACACCTTCCGAATTCAACAGCACTGTGGCGCAATTACAATTAAAATCTACACAATCATTTCTCAAGGTCAAGAGTAAGGTTACTCTCTTTACCAGTTAAGAGGATCGTGGCTTTATGATGATTTGGAAAAACTTGGCCTTAAAGCTGAGCAGGCCAGATGGAAATGTCATGAAAATATAATGAAAGAATCTCTCCTCTTGAAGGACCAACATTGTTTTTTTCTCTTGCAGCTGAGTGTAAGGTCAGTACAGATGTTTAGGGTAACAAGCCAAATATGAAAATTTAAATGCAAACGATGACATGATTGTGGTTCGGCTATTTGCAAATTAGAATCTACCATGAGTCCAGATGCTGTCTGTGATCAAATTCTCATACTTAAGGCTGTCTCATGATGTATTAAAAAGGTGGATGGAGAAGAAGAAAAGAAATGAGGAATGTTGATACTGTTGGGGAACAAAAGGTACGTTTTCAGTTGTTGATTTTCAATGCCTGACAGCAGCGTAGAATAATCTATCTCCCAAAATGTCAGGACCACCAGCAGACCAGCAAGTGCCTGGGGACCACGTGGTGCTTTAAACATAACAAAAAAGTAATCTATATTAGAAAATATATCAATAATATGCACTTATAAACTGCATGAAAACTCTTGTAATAAATTCAGTAGGTTTATTAAAAGAGGATGTAATAGGCTGTAGGTTTCGGGTTATTTTTCCCATCCATCCATTTTCCATACCGCTCACCCTACACAGGGTCGCAGGGGAACCCGGGGCACGAGATGAGGGACAATCTGGATGGTGTGCCAACCCATCGCACAGCACAATCGCACACACATTCACAAGTTACAGACAATTTTGGACATGCTGATCACCCCACAGCGCATGTCTTTGGACTGGGGGAGGAAACCGGAGTACCCAGAGGAAACCCGCGAAGCACAGGGAGAACATGCGAACTCCACACACACAGGGCAGAGGTGGGATTCGAACTCCCAACCCTGGAGGTGCGAGGCAAACGTGCTAGCACTGTGGGTCATATATATATATATATATATATATATATATTTATTTATTTATTTATTAATAGAATTTGTCAATTCAGAAATGTTCTTTCAGATCTTTACAATAAATAGTTTATTCTCAAACTCAATCACTAGATTTGACATTTGCACAATAAAATAGTGAAAACAGCAGTCTTAGATAGGAGGAAGCCTTCATAAAAATGTTAATAAAACAAACAAACAAACAAATAAATAAATATGTAATCTGCTTTACATATCAAGGATTAGATCGGTCAAAATTATATATAATATATACAGTAAAGCAGATTAACAGAATTTACTGTACAGTCAATTACTTCTTGAATATATCTATTAGAATTACTGTAAAGTATTATTTAAAACAAACAAACAAAAAAGAACAAACTAAAAATATAAGAAGATCTCAGACCCCAAAAAAATCCCTGTGTGCCGTGTGAAAATACAGTAGTACAAACACAAATGCAGAGCCAAACATGAGTAAAAACTGAGCTGTATCCTAATTGCCTCATTATCGGACACAGAGTACACTATGTAGTGCGCAGAAGCAATGATTAAATACCCTATATAGTGCACATATAAAGGAAGAATGGAGGGATTCGGTACTCTGTCTGTTTATGTGCGAGTTATTTGTAAAATAAAACGCACTACTATAATAAATAGGGTGTTGATATTGTAATAAAATCGTAGTTAATATTATTTATTTATAAATATTTTTATTTTGTATAATAATAATAATAATAATGCTGACATACTGATGCCGATGGCGAATGGGTGCCGATGAAGCCCCGCCCTTTGCGGAAGTGACGCGGACCAATCGGAATGCCGTGTAAGAACGTCACGTCAGCAGACGTCGTGCGGGGATTGGTATGCTAGCTACATTGAAACAATCCGAACAACTCAAGCGCTCCAACATTTCTCTCTCTCCTTCTCTCTCGCTCTCTTTTTTTTTTTTATTGTAGCACCGCAGCGCTTCACGGCGCTTTTATCCCTGTTTCGTCGTCTACGTTGTTTACCGGAACACACTTCCGGGCACGGTAACGGAGCGAGCGCGAGAACTTGTCGGTGTGTAAGTTTATCTCACGTTACTTAAAAGTCGGCTGTTATAAAGGCGAGTGTGTAGCGCTCGCGCTTCAGTGCTGGACTGTTTTCTCTTAAAAAAAAAAAAAAAGGACATGTGTAGACATGCAGGAATCGGTTCGGATTGATCCGGACGTGTTCCCGGTTCTAGAGTCGGTGTCTCTAAAATAATAATAATAATATGTGTATATAATGAGGCTTAAATAACATTGAGTAGTATGGCTCTGTGAACCTGCTGGAGCAATGTTTCCAATTTCTAAGGAGATGATTCCTGCTCTGGTTCGGTTCTTCTTCATTGACTTTTTCCATGAGGAGACGTTTTTCTTCTTCTCGAAATGCTCATTTTATAAGAGACTCTAAAAGAAGCATGGTTATATGGTTTATAAAGCACGGAGCCTTATAAGCGTGCATACCGGCACTGATTCAGGTTCAAGTGAAGCTACACGTTGAAGAGGGGAGGTAAGTGCACGGTAAGTAAAAGTCGCCCACATGCTCTGGCTTTGGGAACTGGATCAGAAAAGCGTTGAACCCTTGCAGGCAGGTGGAAGATGGCCGTGCTTCCCAGTAGGAGTTGGTGAGAGCACAACCTCAGGGCGCATTGGATCTACCGATAAAGATCTCGACCCGGACCGAAGGACACATGCAGGCCAAAAAGCGGTATTTCATCTTGTTCTCTGCCAGCACCTGCCTCGTCCTGCTGCTGTACCTCGGTGGGGTGCAGATCGCCGAAAAGAGCCCAGGTGGCAGCAACCGGCGTGGCCCGGAACCTCGCTGGCCCAGATTTGTCGAGCACCTCCAACCTTTCCGTACGTTGGATCAAAACGAGGACGACGTTCCAACATCGCCGAGGGACAAGAGAGATGCCATCTCCGGCATATACAAGGGCCGGATGTGCCGCATGGACTCGTGCTTTGACTTCTCCTTGTGCAAGAAGAACGGCTTCAAAGTTTACGTCTACCCTCAGGAGAAGGGCGAGAAGATCTCGGAAAGCTACCAGAACATTTTGGCTTCGATCGAGAGTTCTAGGTTTTACACGTCCGACCCGGGGCAGGCTTGCTTGTTTGTCCTGAACCTGGACACCCTGGACCGGGACCAGTTGTCCCCGCAATATGTCCACAATCTGAAAGCGAAGCTCCAGAACTTGAATCTGTGGAACGACGGCAGGAATCACCTGATCTTCAATTTGTACTCTGGGACGTGGCCGAATTACACGGAGGACCTGGGTTTCGACATCGGCCAGGCCATGTTGGCCAAGGCTAGCATCAGCACGGAGAACATCAGGCCCAACTTCGACGTTTCCATTCCTCTGTTCTCTAAGGATCACCCAAGGACAGGAGGAGAGAGGGGGTACTTGAAATACAACTCCATCCCACCGTTTAGGAAGTACATGCTGGTATTTAAGGGGAAGCGCTATCTGACCGGGATCGGTTCGGATACGCGGAACGCTCTGTACCACGTCCACAATTCGGAGGACGTGGTCCTGCTCACCACCTGCAAGCACGGCAAAGACTGGCAGAAGCACAAGGACACGAGGTGTGACAGGGACAACGCAGAATATGACAAGTAAGTGGACTTTGCTTTGGTGTGACGACAGTGGCCTGTATATTTATCACAAGTGTTTATTTTAGGAAATATAGCATCAGCTGTCGGGTCTGGTAGCATGGAAACGGTAAATCGAGATCATTTTGGTGAACGTCAGTCAGCCACTCTGATCTCTAGGCAGCAAGGAAGCAACTGAAAGTAGCTCCGGTAACATAATCAGGCAGCGACTTGAATTGTTCTGCTATCTATTCAAGGGAAAGCAGTGAATGCACCTGATCCTGATCTTCATTATGAAAAGTTGATTTAAGCCCAATTTTAAATGTCAGCTCTTTCAGAATATCACATGGCCTTTCACGTAGAATTCGGGAGGATAGTCTGGCGTCTCATAACCTCCGGATGCCTCAGCTGGTCAGTCCAGTTTCAGATAAAACCCGTCTGGTGATCAGGCTGTTACTCATTTATGTGAAAAGTTCATTCTTTTCATGGCGGCACAATGCACACAGTTTCTCCCATATTCATTTTACTCGCCAGATGTTGTTTTCAGATCAGAACTACTCAAGACTCGTGTCTGATGCTGGCGTTCCTAATTTAACCCAAGTTTTCCAATTCAGGCTTCATATGACTGCATCATCACAAGACTGAAACAGAGTTCTGTTGTGGTTACGGACTGAAATGACTCAGAATGAACTGAACCCAAGAAACATCTGGGTTTAAATAACCGACAAGTTTATCTCGGGACAAATTTCGTGCTTTCACTTTCACGTGGCATGGACAAAAATAACATAGTGAGATGTACTGCTACACTTTCGCGATATTAAAACAAACCAACGCATCCGTGGTGTGTCCCAGTCGAGGAATTCGTTCACTTGACTGCTGTAAAATATGTTTGGTTGAACAGCAACACCAAGATTGAGCAATACATCCACAGAAAACCTTCTCTTGCACTGACACACTTAACCACTGGTAGTTTTCACAGTGGCTTAGTGGTTGGCACGTTTGTCTCGCACCTCCGATTCAAATCTCGCTTCTTTCCTGCGTGCGCGGAGTTGGCATTTTCTCCCCGTGCTTCAGGGGTTTCCTCCAGGTACTTCGGTTTCCTCCCCCAGTCCAAAGACATGCCTTGTAGTCTGATTGGCATTTCCAGGTTGTCCGTAGTGTGTGAATGTGTGTGCGATTGTGCCTTGCGATGGGTTGGCAGCCCATCCAGGGTGTCCCTCGCCTTGTGCCCCGAGTTCCCTGGGATAGGCTCCAGGCTCCCCCGCGACCCTGTGTAAGATAAGCGGTACAGAAAGTGGATGGATGGATGCATTTCCTCCACTTTCCTCATAGTGACACATGCTTGAGATGTTTAATAATTTAATAATTAGCGTTTGTTAGTGTTGGTTTTGTTGTTGATTGTTGTACATTTTGTTGTGAGTCTATTAATTTCAACCTCAACACAACTGAAGACATATCTATCTATCGTACATTTTAGGGAGATCTTGCGTCTAAATTACCTACCAAATATGAAAGGTGTCCAACACAGAACATCATATTTCAGCCATATACGGAGTCAGGCTTATTTCGTTATTGGTTTTATTCTGAATTTCTGTCAGTAATTTCAGCCTCTAGAGTCTGTCAAGCTCTGTCTCAGATGCTTCACATTTACAGCACCGACATGAAATCAGTGGTACAAAGTGAAATCTTGCACAAGTCTCCTTGATTTTTAACATTTTCTGCACAAATCTTTTAAAACCCCAGTGTAGTCTCAGGAAAAAAAAACAACAAAAAAACTTGTTGAACTGCTTTATATTTGTTATATACAGTACAGAGTATATAATCCTTAGGTTTACACTTAATCTCGTAATATGAGGATTTGTCTGCGTTCGATCTGAATGGTCACATGACCAGATTATTCAGACTGTGACCTGATACGAGTTTAGTTCAATTAAGTAATTAAAAAAAAAAAAAAATTTAACACTTTTAACAACAGACATTGTCACAAAGCAGCTTCACAGCGTCCCAACAAATGTCAGTCATAACACTGGATCTGATCTTTATACTTTGAAATGATTGTCAAGTGGACTTTTTGATGGAAAATTCCAAATTCAGGTTTTCTGGACTATACTTACCTTGGCATTGAGACATGGGGGGGGGGGGGGGACCTTCTCTGGTGAGCAAACAGCCGTCTTGTTTATTTTCAGAGCAACAAAGCACCATGAGTATGCCCCCCCCCCCCCCATTCCCCAGGGCACTCTGCCGGATTAACATGAACAATACCCATGGTGCCAGTGGAGGGGAGGGAGGGGGGGAAGGGTCGTCAGATCGCAGGCCTTCCTGCCGTCTGCGTAGACGTTTACCACACGGTAGTCCGTCAGCGGTGAGTAACTGCTTCCTGCGTGACCTGGGCGCGACCTCACACCCTGGCGGCGTGACCTCAGACTCGAGTCTCCTGCCGGCGTGCTGTCTCTGTAACACACGGAGATGTTCACATGCCACGCACAGCAGTGACACAATGTAACGGCATCAACAACAGCGACGCATCGCAGCTGTTCCGTCACGACCGTCTGTCTCCGTCTGACACTTTTAGAATGGAAATGTGTTATTATCTTTTGCAGCTGGGTGGAAAACGCCGAATAAGAACTGTTCAATTTTATTAGTTAAAACTAATTTTGGTTTTTGTGGACTGTAATAAAAAAAAATAAATAAATAAAAAAATACAGTAGAGTGCAAAAGTTTGTATGCACTTTGAACAAATAGAAGACAACTTTTTTTAATAATAATTTTGTAAGTGCTGACTTTAAAAACTCAAAACATTTGTTTTGTTTTTTTTAATGATTTGATTGTTCCAAGTCGTGATTTTTTTTTTTTTTTTGCCACAAAAATATATCACAGTTTTCAATGTCTTTTCAAAGACATTTCGGAGTATATCACAATATATAGGATTGTTAACGGTTTCCCCCATGTATTTTAAAGTAAGTGTGTGTGTGTGTGTGTGTGTGTGTGTGTATATATGTGTGTATGTGTGTGTGTGTGTGTGTGTGTATATGTGTGTGTGTATATATATATATATATATATATATATATATATATATATATATATATATATATATATATATATATATATAGTATTTTAAAAGCAGTTTTATTTACAAAACAGTTAAGTGAAAGTGGAAAAGAAGAAAAAAATCTGTGAATATTTCAAAATGTCCAATTTTAAGTCTTATGCGGAATTTTAAAGATCTACCATTTAACTTCCAGGCAGTTTGTAATTATTTTACAAATATAAAAAATGTAATAAAAGCTATCCACAATGACATGATATCCACAATATTGCAGAAAAGTTTGATATAATTTATCACATCATATCATGTCATCATATCACTCAGCCCAATTGCCAACTATATTTTAATTTAGCAAACCTACTTGTATATTAGTTTTCATAACTAGTTGTTCATTATTGGGCATACGGACAGGTGTGTATAATGTATTCCAGTTAGATTTAATGACAAAAATGTGGTGGTGATGAAATATTCTTGTCTCGGTCATCTCCTCAGTCTCAGGTTTTACCTTTAATCTCTGAGTGACTTTTGAAATGTTCGCAGCAGCGTGTCGAGTCTTTCAGTGACTAAGCTTTTCCATGTGATCGTGCTTTTCTGAGAAAGCTTTTAAATGATTTTTTGCCTCCCTGGCTTCATGCTCACATGCTGTGTGTATTATAATTAGTCTGAATTAGTCATTCGGCAACACATTAGTTCTGCCGAGATGTTTTCAACGTCTTTCACGCCGAAATTCATTGCGTCTCAATCGTGGCAGTGTGGTAAAAACTCTAATGTGGTTCATTAAAGTCTCAGATCTTGAAGGAAAATAAGGTTGTGTCCTGAACAAAAGCATTTCTTTTCTGTTTTTCCAAGAAGTAACATTGATAAATCCTAAACATTTTGTTTCAGACTAATTTAATTGGTCACTTTAAACTGATTTAGCCTAATTAGTAGCTAGCTAGCATGCTGACTAGTAATTAAAGAAGTAGTTGCCTACATAAATTAACACCCCGCTAACATCTGGTGCGAAATGTACGGTACATGACATCTTTCCTTAATGTAGACTTAGGTTTTTAAGGTTTCATTGGATAATTAAAGGTTCTTTGTTTCCTAAAAGGGAAACTCTCTGTTGTAGGGTTCTGCATAGAACCTTGTCCTCCAGAGGCACAACTAAAAGGCCTTTAGGGTTGTAAATTTTGAAACATGGCTTTTGCAATGGTTCCTTAGATGGTTAATGGTTCTAGCTTGTTGATGGGACACTTTGTTGTTGGGGTCTAAGTAGGATGCTTATGGGGTTCCTCCAAGTCCTCCAACTAAAGGACGACTTAGGATGCTAGATTTAACGGTTGTATTTCACAGAGGAAGAATGTTAATGGGATAGACACTGTTGTTAGGGTTTACATATGATCTATAAGGATTCCTCCAGGGGCACAACCTGAAGAACAGTGTAGGTTCCTCAAAAGTTCTTTGGACGGTTAAAGTGTCTAGTATGTGTAACCCACTGTTTTAGGATTCTACATAGAAGTTTGCCCTCAACAACCAAAGAAGTCTAATGGTGCAGTTCAGGTTAAATGACCACCCACCCTTGTCCCCCAGAGGGCCAACCAAAGAACCCTTGAGGGAGTATAAGCACTCTTGGAAACAAGGGTTCCTCAAGGGTACTTTGGATGGTTAGGGGGTCTGGCTTCGTGTAGGGGTTGTACTTGGAACCTTCTTTCAAACCCACTGTTGTGGGGTTCCACATAGAATCATGTCGACTAGATGGACAACCTAAAAACCCTTAAGGATTAAAACATTTTTAAGCACGTACATTCACTCCTGGAAGTAAGGGTTCTACAAGGGCTCCTTGGATGGGTAAAGGTTTTAGCACTACATTTGGAAACAAATGACTATCAAGTACTCTTTGGTAAAACAGTACATACACACTTTGGAAAAGAGTTCTTTGATGAGTCTTTTAGGTTTCATTGGATTTCCTAGTTTCCTAGACTCCTAAAAGGGTTCTACTGGACTCTACATATAAACCACGTCCTCCTGAAGAACAAGCAAAGAACCGTTAAGGGCACAGGGTCTTAGAAGTAAGGGTTGTACAAGGGTTCCGTGTTTGCTTAATGGTTCTAGCTTTTAAAAAGAGTTCTACCTGGAACCTTGTGAAGATGTTTAATGAGAAATAAATAAATAAAGTTTTTAGCCTCGTGAAAGGTTTCTACTTCATCTGAACCCTAGACCCAGTGAGCTTGGACAACCAAAGGACCCCTAAGGGCTTAAATTTTTCTGCAACCCACTGTTGTTGGGTTCTACATAGAACATTTTAATGGTTCCTACAAAGGGACCAATGGAAAAGTAGTCCTAGATTTAACTGTGTTTTTTTTTCTAGTGACTGTAGATGATTCTTGTTGCTAATCAGCTTTTTGCTAATGAGATTTTTATTATTATTATTATTTTTTTTTTTTTTTTTTACAAACGTTACTGTCCCAACCTTTTTAGTTTTGAACTGAACGCACCAACTAGAGGCAAATCTGACTCATGCTGAAGCCCTGAAACATTAATACAGTGCGTCCCGTCGGCATTGAAGAACCCGAGTGAATGATTTTTGCCTTGACAGGATTTTGCGTAATTGCCCCATGACAATAAAAAATGCAGATGGCAGCTCAATCTCTACTCATTTCCTAACTAGCCATAAGCCATCCACCCCCCCCCCCCCCCCCGCCCTCTACACGGACGCGTGGCGAAGACATCATACACAAGCGTTTATGTGAACCCACAACGCTGATGGCTACGCCGGTGAATAATTAATGGCCATATTCGAGTCTTGTTTTGCCCCTCCTTTCCTTGAAAATTTCATGTCTTATTCATGGACGCCTCAGATCTTCTCCATCATTTCTCACAGCGCATCCCCCAAAGGCAGGACTATTTTGGAAAATTAAGTAAGTGACTATGAAACATGAAATGAGATGGTGCTGGGAAAATTCAGACGCAGTCATGACTCTGATGGAGTCTGTAACAGTATCTCAGATCCCAGGATTTATAACTAGGTAGTGTTTAATAGGAAGACATCAGGCAATTTACGAAAGCTATAAATCTGTTCTAACAAGACACACTGGTAGTGTTTTTGAGTTTTCCTTTGATTTCGGATGGGATAATAATTATTTAATATTTTTGGCATAGTATTCACGTTGAGGAGTACACGTGATCGTCACACTAAAGGTTCCATGTGTACTACGTACATCTCATTTTAATGCAAACTGCTGTAGGTCCTGATCGTTAGTAGCTCACATGACCATAACATGTATGTAAGCTTTACGTGTGCTAGACCTAAACCACTTGAAAGTGTTGCATCTCTGCTTTATACTCTGAAATATATCTCTGAAATATACTCTGCTTTTTCCCCGTTTTCAAATGTATATATTCTTATATACTTCTTATTATAATGTATATAATTCTTATATGCTCACAACTCCTAATATGTGTGCACTAACTTGGATGGGTTAAATGCAGAGGACAAATTCCAAGTATGGGTTACCATACGTTGGCCTTCACATGTCACTTTCACTTTCACTTATAGTTCATTTGCATCAATTAAAGGTTAGCCATAGTTATTTGTTTCATATCTTTTCATACCAACGGTGCCAATAATTGTGGAGCTGATGGTATGCTAATAAAAATACAAGAACAACATCCAATACCAAATCTAAATTCATGTAAATTGTGAAAATAATACCGCAACGAGTACGTTTTTTAAAAAGTTTTATATATATCCCATCAGCCCCATTGTTACGCTAACAGTTAGCCGGTTGGGTGTCCGAATTGTTTTACTAATTCACTGTCGAAGATGAAGCATAAAATCTTGGTGGCATTATTACACTCACTGAATGGGAGCTAGCGCTTTCTTAGCAAATGTCTGTACATATTGTGTATAGTCAATATGGTCAGGTATTGTGAGAGATAAACACTTATCCTTAGACCTGAAGAGAGAGGTGATTACGGTAAAGGTTTAGCACCTGCATAATTAGCGCTACGCAGCATACCAGCGTTTGTATGACCGTTCCCTTTAGGCAATGGCTGCTAATTAACTTGGAGCGTCTTCTGAATTTTGATTCTGCAGGCATCGCTTTTGGAAAATGCTTCCAAATGACTGAATTGTAGAGAGTTGCATTTGGATGCCTTCCTGCATTTTCCCACAATCCTCAGAGCGATCCAAAGGGGTTCGAGTTTAAAACCCTGAGAGGAATCAGAGACGAAGAAATGCGAAAGTGCGGATAAGTAAACTTGCTTAGAACCTTTTAGACAATTAAGAAAAAACTAGTAAATCAGCCGTTTTGGGTGAAATCGGCTTCTGAACGAATCTCTGAAGCATCCACTTTCTCGCTCAGTGGCGTGTGTTGGTTTACCTGAGTGTGTAATTATGCTAACGGCCGCCTGGAGCCGTCTCGGGTCGTAACGTGATTTCGCAGGCAGCTGTTTCGCTCGTCTAATAGCAGATTTGGCCACTTTCGCCCCGACAGCCACTGTAATCACACGTCGAGACATCACGGAGGATTTAATGAGACGGTGATACTCAAAGATAACAGACTGCTTACAGATCAATGCTCTCTCCACCCCTGCCTTAGTGGGTGATTATGGGTAGGAAGCACAAGGCGCTTCGGCTGCTGGAGGGCCCTTGATGAGGGAGTGGGGGAAATAATGATAGAAATAGTAACCGTCTCACATCGGTCTGAATCAAAATAGCTTAAATAAAGGACGGACTGAGACGTCTCGGGCTTGTAATAACTTGATTTAGCACCTTTCATACATTTTAAAGTGTGGCTTAGATTACAGCTGGGTGATTAAACGATTGTTGTAAATATTTGACCTTGATTATGATTTGCAAACACTAATTGGAAGGAGAATATAAACATTTTTTGTTTTTTATAAGGTAGACAATTATCAAATTTCACCAATTAGCATGTCAGTTAAAATAGCGGTTTTCAAAGTTGCGGTAACTCTTAATATTTTGGTGAAATAAATCTGTACTGAGAAGTCTGTGGAAAAATAATTAGGGGATTTGATCATTTTATTTACTTTTGTTTGTTGTTATACGTGTGATGGTCACCTTGTCAAATTTGGACATATTCTGCTTTATATAGTTCTAGCAGCTAAACTGAAGTATGTTTTTAAATTTTTTTTTTTTTTTTGGTACGTTTCTCAGTCCATCCAGGATTTTGCGAGCGCAGCAATGAACGCAAAATCAAGGAAACTCTGCAGTAGCTCGGAGGAGCTTGCAATTGTTCAATATCGCCACAGATTTGGGCCAAGACGTCATCACAACGCACATTCAGCCAAATCCCTCTTCGGTTCACGTGCGTCGAACATGAACCCAGCTAAAAGGTCTCATTTACAAACAAACATCACTGCGAAAGACCGTGCGAAACCATTTCGTGCAGTCGCAGTTTCGCCAGTTCAAGTAGTTTTCCGCAACGAAAGCACAAATGTAGAAAGAAACAACCCAAAAAACCTCCGCAAGATCACGTATGGACTGATTTCTCAACCAGAAGTAAAGTCCTAGCATTTTAAACTCTGGTTACCTTCAAAAGTGAAGAGGGAGAAAATCACATTTATAGATTTCGTTCAAATTTGAAAGAATTATTAGTTTAGAACGCGAAAAGAATTGCCACTGAATATCGGCATCATCCACGTCATTCCCTGTCTCGTCACCTGAGGTAAAGGCCGTTCGCTGTAACAGTTTATAAGGCCTGCTGAACACGAGCGACAGAAGCAGAGCCGGAACGTGAGGTTTTCTCGGGTAATGCTCACGTAACTATCAGTTTTCTCATCAGGTCTCTCTATATGATGAGAGCCAGATATAGCGTTTCCATCTGTCACGCTTGTGCGTCCGGATGATGTTGCAGCTCAGGAGTAAGGAAAGCCGAGAACGTTCTCAAGCCGTTCGGCTCCGTTCCCGATTTGGAAAGCCGTTTGGCAGTGTGGGAAAATGCAGCGTCAACTGCTTGTCCCGTTTCAAGTCCACACACACACACACACACCGAGCTCACCATCACACGACGGCTAAAACAGCCGAGTCTGCGACTGGCAGGAGGCTCTGCGGTCCTCATGGAGCAGCCACAAACAGGAAAAGTGGTTTGCTGGATTTCTAAAAGTTTGTTGCTGTACTTCTTCGCCATTCATGCATTATAATTTAAGCTCTTCCAAGATGCTGTCTTTCCCTCTTGTAGCTCTGTCATCTTTCCACAAGCCGAGCACCCCCATCGCCCCCACCCCCCCCGGTCGTGTTCAAGATGGAAGAGAAACAAGTGTGGACTCGGATAAGAATTCAACATGATGCCTCGGTGAACCTGTCAGTTTGCATCGATTCATTTCCATGGGCTGTTTTGCATATATCCCTGCATGCCATTTTTCTCGAGTATGCTGCTATTTTTAGTAGAAACTTGACTGAAAAGAGGAAAAGTGCTTTCATTAGCACTGTTTTAGTTTTTCATGCATCCACAGAGGAAAATCCTGGAGCAGATTCAGCACTTCAGCTATAAGATTCGTATCAAAGCGTATAATTTGACAAAGTTTTGACAAAGGCCCTGGAGGAACCCTTAAAGATTATATGTAAACCCTAACAACAGTAAATCCCATTAAGATTCTTCCTCCGTTTTAAGGGTTTCCGAGTGTCCAACTGAAGAACCTTTTACGATGTTACATGGAAGCTTTTTTTCTAAGACAGCAGCTATAAGCCTTCGTTCACACTAGCAAGCGACAGAGCGACATTTCTCAATTCTATGGCAGTTAGGTATCAGGTATCCAAATGAATCTCGGAGGAATTCCTCGGACCAATCCTACAGCATCAGTTGTCTGTTGTCCCTGGAAAACCTCAGATTTGGCACTGAGAAACTAGTAGTCTTGTATTTTCCTTGGTTTCATTACAGCATAAGATGTAGTTTTAAACAAAGTAACACGATCGCGTATAAGCTTTGCAGTGGAGCGTACACGATCTGGCTACTACCATCTCATCCGAAGTTAAAGCGGGGAACAGTCATAAGAGGGACCCATAAGAGACAATTTACAGTTTTCTCAGATTTCACCTGCCCACAAGACAGCTGTATTACTCTTCGTGTTAAGAATCATAACGTGTAGTCGTTAGGTTGTAGTCTTTAAACCCAGCCACTGACTCCTGACGTATGAGATAAATGGCCTTGTCCTTGCACTGCACAAAAAAAGTAATCAGAAGTCCAAGCTACTACAGTCAGAGTCAATTTTTCTTTTCTTTGACATCGTCAAGCCTGGCTAGTTTGAGAATGGACACAGCGGTGATGTAGCCTTGGTTAAATATGATGTCGGTGAGTAATCAAACAGCTTGTTTGTGTTTGTTCTGAACTTTTCTGTGAAGACTCATAAGTGGCCAGGGTTTTTTTTTCTTTCTACTTTTAATTCAAGCGAAGAGAATTTTAACCATCAGGCTCCAAGCTGTCCATTGGCCTGGATGTTGAATTAATGGCTCTGTACCTTACTGATATTACATTATCAACATGATTTATGAATTAGGCGTAATACAAAAAAACACAGTGTGAAATAGTTATGGCGGTACACAATAACAATGTACAGGCATCACACAATTTGGGAAAGACGGCCTTTGAATTCTTTATGTAGCAAAAACATCGCGCCGGTTAACAAGTAATTAGGAATGGTTAAGCAGAGAGAACGTCTGGGTTTGAGACACACTGCGTTACATCACGACCTCATCCTGACCATACAAAGCTTGTGTACGTGCCGCTTTCCGCTCATCTTTGACGTACTGCTAGTTGCGGCTTGTTACGTTTTGGGGTACTTCATCAATGCCATTGGAAGTTAATTTGAACGAAACATGACCCAACTGCTACCAAAAATGTGGTCTTTGTTGCAACCCGAAGTTGTGACGTTTCATACCATCTCTTTACTGATGCTTTCTAACCTAGAACTTTGCATCCTGCTCTCCAGTGAGACTCGAGTGCATATTATGTACATTTCTGCTTGGTTGATGCCCGTCATCTGCTTTCTCATCCACCCACAGTCCTCCATCTCTGTGTGCATCTGTGCCGCTAAGCCAGGCAGCAGGGTTTAAAACTGCTCTATAAATATAAAAATATAAATCCCCGAAGGGCGGCATGACGTCAGCCCGTCTCCGTGTCACACGGACCGCACACATTTTTCTCCTCCGTGCTTTGGCAGCGCTTCCTAATTAGAACCGTGGTAGAAGCTTTTAGTTTATGGCTGGCATTTGATCCCCAGCCTTTTTCTCCCTTTGCTGGCTGCATGGAAAGGGGCTTGGGTTTGAAAGGGTGACTGGGGGAGTTAATTTGGTGTAGTAGGTGACATTTTTATTTTTTTTGTAGCCTGTTTTTGTTAGTCCTTTGGTTAACACCATGTAGACGTTATTTAAATGGGGGGGGGGGGGAATGAAGATGAATGATCATTAGGCCTGTATGATGTTTTTCCCCCCAAGATTTACCATAAAAACCTTGGTTAATGTATTAAACTAATCATCCAGAACAGGTAAAAAAAAATGTGGCTGTACTTTTCTGTAGGGCGAATCACCCTATCATGCAGGACTTTTTAAAAAAAATTTTTTTTAGGTAATTCCGAAGTCTCGTAGTGCTCGTATCATTTGTGACGAGTTGTCTCTTACAGATTTTGGATTGCATGGTCAAACCTTTTCATTGGGTTTGAATCCAAAGAACCGCTAGATTGGAGCGTGACCAAGTTTTCTTTTTTGCGTAAGATTCCTTCCCGTGTTTTCGTTTTCTGCATTCAGCACTACTACCCAAGTTCTAAAAGCCACGCCCCTTGATTAAATGTGGTTTGCCAAAGAGAGGCTAGCTTAACTGCAGTCATTTACGGCGACAACCATCGGGTTGATAACGAGATCCTGGCGCGTGGCTTAAAAATTAACAACCAAAAACGAAATCGAGAGAAATCTCGCATTCGTTTTCACCATGATAATATATTAAACGACAAACCTGCACAATTATTACTATACTAGAGTAAAGATCAATATCACTGGATATTGTTGCACTGTATCCTTTTTCTTATACGATTAAATTGTTATATCGCGCAAACCTAATCTTGATTAGGAATCAACATGAACATTACATCATCTGAAGGATTTGAATACTTCAGTCCATACGTAATGACTACCATGACCAGTAAAGTAACAATGTCTGACTATGGTTCGAGCCAGGA
This sequence comes from Cranoglanis bouderius, assembly GCA_023630585.1. Lineage (NCBI taxonomy): Eukaryota > Metazoa > Chordata > Actinopteri > Siluriformes > Cranoglanididae > Cranoglanis > Cranoglanis bouderius. The sequence goes on from CM042539.1 coordinate 26,038,738, forward strand.
TGGATGTGGACGGGAATACCAGTGCGGAAAAAGGAAGCTTTTTCATCCGGTTTGATCACGGTTTACAGTCTCGCTTGTGTTTATTTTAGATTGCACTTACTGGACTTTGCCTTTGGTTTGTGGTTGCGAAAGGTAGCATTAGTCAACACGTGTAATGAAAGGCTTTCCAGATGTTTCCCAATAAAACTTTTCCATCTACACTTTAGATGTCTGGACTTTCCCTCTGTTGATGTCATGAAACTCAGCACCATGCTGTTTTTTTTTTGGGTTTGGTTTTGTTTTTTGAGAAGCATGAAGACTAGATTTCTTAATTATTCATAACAAAATATTGCAATCGTATTAATTCGATCAGGCTATGAATGGTGGTGCTGAATGTCTAAATCAGTGTAGCTTAAGATGTTTATTTGACGTTTTTTTTGGATGGAGTCTCCAGTGTCGGCGCTCTGTAAAGTCAGAGCTGAGCTTATCCGAAGACTTTCCCGTGACCGTTTATAGCTGTGGAGAACGGGAACTTGTGTCACGGACGTCCCACGACGTTAAACGTAGCTGAAAACAGATGTGATAAATATAAAATTGTTGAATAACCGCTATTGTGTAAGAGGAATAAAACACTTTCGGACGTGCTGTCATAAGAAAGGAACGAACTCGGCTTCATCACACTACCCCGGCGTTGATTATCTCCTTAAAATGTCATGGTACTTATTAGACCGTACATGATAACTAAATGTTATCGGGCGGAAAGTAAAAGTCTTCATACCGTTCCCCTCCTCAGACACTTCAATCCAAACATTTATCATTTGTGAGAGCTGTGTACTGAGCAAGGGTTTATTGCCAATTTTATAATACTTTCCTGCAGTTTTTAATTTTACAATGGTGCTTTTGCTCCAAGTAAGCCTTGTGGAGCTGTTTAAATCGCCATGCTCTCTGTCAGAATGTGTTTAATTTATTCAGGCATTGTAACAGAAGAACGAGACACACACACACACACACACACACACTCACACACTCGCACAAAAATCAGTGCTGTTGCCAGGGTGTCGTTTACACAGCGATCCCACGCTTCTGACGGAGAGATGGCGGAGGATTCTGTCCAGGCCCGGGCACGTCCGCCTCCAACCAAAGACAGAAGAATGCTGGGAAATTTGATGGAGAGGTCACCTCCTCCCCGCTTTCCTTTTCTATAGAGAACACCAGCCTCACCTGCACTTTCACTGAAAACTGGACAGGAGTGTGGAACATGTAGAAATCTGGCCAACCTTAGGTTCACTTTTTTTTTTTTCCCTTCCTCACTTCTTTGGCCTTCTCTGTGTCTTCAACCTTTAAGCTGGTTTCTGTAACGGTGTGTGTGTGTGTGTGTGGGAAGGAAAGAAAGTTGGACTGAGAGGCGCTTTCGGCTTTTGCTGATGGATCCGTCGTGTATCCGAGTGATCAGCGTTAAAAGGGATGCTGGGTTAAAGGGAAGTCAGACTACATTCCAGTAACATGCTGAGTTTTCATAAGGCATTTCAGCCACGGTTCTGGGTTTACACATCCGAGCCAAAACCAAAACATTCCTCTCAACGAATATCACCAGAGTTAATTCACTCGAATGGGAAAGCGCCGTACAAGATAATCCTAATAAAACCTTGGCAGAATTCTTTTAACAGACAGCGCGTGGTGTTCATGTCATTATTTGATGGAAGTCATCTAAAGAGACATTGGACCTGCAGTTAAAGAAACTACAACATTCTGCTTTACGTCATCCATCAGCATGATGCAGATCTGTGCTGAAAAACAGGCTCACACAAACACAAAGTGAGCTTGAGGTAATGCCTTTGGTTGCAGGGGCACTAAATCGGGTCCAAAGAATTCTTGTACTACAATGTGCGATTTTTATCACCGACAGCAAAAGCGGTGCGAAAAATCACAGTTAAAGCTGGCTTAAGCAGATACGCCTGATTGGATGACGATTCGGTCTTCAAAGCTTTTAGTTTCGGATTAGCCGTTCGACTCATATTGGCGTATCATGATTTGATTTCAGTGTGTTGGAGCAGGAAATATTTCTAGGAATCAAACGTTTTTATCGTCACACCGTCCATACAGTGGTGTTCATTTTAAACAAATTTGGATTTAGTTTGAGTCTGGTTTTTTTGGTGCGCAGAAATGAATAGTACTGTGCAAAAGTTGTGTAAAGAAATGCTGTAAAGTAAATATGCCTTCAAAAATAATAATGAAATTGAAAGTTTCTACTTTAAAACAACTATAAGTAGCAGTAAACAGTAATAAACTGAACACAATGAATATTTGGTGTGATAACCATTTGCTTTTTTTTTTTTTTTTTTAAATTAGTAGTCACAGGTACAGTTTTTAAGGAAGAAGTTAGCTCATTATGCTTTTTTTTTCCCTCTGAAGTGGTCTCTTGCGTAATATGATTCTTTCTTTACCGACTTTACTTTTCTGTAACATTTTATTGTTTTGTTTGGAAAAACAATGTTTGCAAATATAAAATGCAATAAAAAAAAATGCTATAAAATGACTCAATAATATACATCTGTGTGTGGAGGTTGTTGGTGATGTCACTGATTGTTGTTTTTGGTTTGTTAGTACACCTGTGTGTGTGTGTGTGTGAGATAATGGGTGAATGAGAAACAGTGTAAAGCGTTTTGTAGAACCGCTAAGGTTAAAAGGCGCTATGTAAGTGCAGACCGTTTACCAGTGGTTTCTTTGTTTTTCAGGACATTCCAAATTGGCTCTGATTGATTTCCCCTCATTTCTCAGCTTCAGAAAGGCTTGCTTTTCCTCCCAGAGACAGCTCTCTGATCTCCAGTTTGTTTTATCCTTTTTTAACAACAAATGCAGTCTTCACAGGCGAAACCCAGGGCTCAAACCAAAAGTAGACATTCAGAGCTATTAATTGTTTAAATAATCAGTCTAACTGGGCAACAAGAAACACTCATCAGTCACATGTTCCAATATTTTGGATCACCTGGAAAATGGGTGGGTTCAAGCAAAAGGTGCCATGTTTTAAGCTGTTGAACACATCTAGATGTAAATATGAGGAAATGAAAGCTGAAATTTTGATCTGTCATCTTGTTGCTCTTTAGATTTTATTTATATAGTATAATATAAGTTGAATTGTAATTGTACTAAAAACAACAGCGCAGACTTTTTTAGTTAAAAAACAAAACAAAAAAAAAACCTTGAAAACCAGAAGTTATAGTCTTCATTTCTCAATTTCCCCCAGGTTTTAAATTTCCAAAATGCAACAATTGAAAATAAAGCTTCAATTCCTTCTTAAGTGGAACACTCCATTATGGCTTGGCTGAGGTTTTTTTATCCTTCCCTCTAAATGAAGGCTCTGAAGATGCTGGAACTATCATACAGCTGCGCCTGTCTTAACACTCAGCAGCTCCATCCTAATGAACTGTACGCATTTAATAACATTACTACAGTCTGGACATTTATTACGTTGCGTGAACTTTATAAATGATCTTGTTAGCATGGTGAATGAGACCTCGATGAACACTGGTGTGCTCCCAAATCATTCATATAGTACTTTTATTCTCCTATCTGCATGTTGTTCATTTGTGAGCTAAGTATACAGCAGAATACTTTCTAGTGCTGGGAGCTGGAAGAATAAAAAAAAAAAAAAAAAAACGTCTCTCACACACACACATCACTGCCGTCTCGGTTCTAGGCACGCTCCGCTTTAGCTTTTAAATTATTTAGCACATTAGAATATTTCATACAGTGACAGTTTCCTGGAATTATTTTTGGGCACGTTTCACTGCCCTAAATGTCCTCACAAATGATGTCGGATGTGCACACGCATGCAGAGCAGGAAAACCAAGAAACTTGTGCAGACGGTGTCAATTGGAGATAGAGAGGGAGCATGAGTACTGAGCAGGAGGTTTTTCCCAGAAATTTTAGTACCACAGGTGAACATGGAAAGAGCAGCTGTAGTACAGAGAAATGACATAAGCGCGATTAATGATTAATTACAGCAAATTACGCCCACACTGAGCTCCAGCTAATAAACAAATTCACGTTTGCCTGACTTGTGCTAGATCAAAGCGAGGAGCTCACTAAACTGTTGAGTCTGGAGTTTGAACACTTCGGTTACTGTTAACATCCTGAAGTTGATTACTTCATACTGCACTTCAAAACGTACCGTTTTATTCCTCTTATATATTTTAAGAATAAGTCTGTAGGCTTTATATGGAATCATCATTGTGAACTGATTCGATTTTGGAATCGATCCAGACAGGGTCAAGGTCACAGCAAGGTCAAACATTACATGCTCATGTTCAGGAGCTCAACGCATTGATCCAAACATGGTCAAGCTATACAGTATTTTAAGGGCATTTAAGGCATACAAGTAAGTAACCGAGATCTAGATTTGTCTGTAAATATTTATAGAAAACTAATTTGAGCTGAGAATTCGACAGCACTGGGGTATAACGACAGAACAGCATGGCAGCTGGGATAATGTTGTTAAATCGACGATGTTCTGCTCAGTGTTCACGAGAGAACTCGCCAAATACCACTCCTTTTGTCCAACTGAGTTTTCACAATTGATAAAAACCACATGATGGGCAACGTCACTTAAAATGCTCGTCCCCGAAATTATGCTGTAACTCTCGAACCCTCTCGAGGACCATTCCCTGAACTTGATTTCACGGTACACGGTTTCCCATAAGCAAGCCTGTTGTATATCTTTTCGCACTGAACCAGCGCCTCACCCCGGGGAGCTCACCATGTAGAATGAAGGTTTGTCATTTGTTTACCCAGCTCTCCGAGTACTTAGGCAGGATGATGTATTTGTGGACCTTGGCAGCGCTGAGACGGTGATGTATTTGACATAGAATGCAGAGAACCGATATTTCAACCTCACACACTGGGCCTGTGAGTACACCCAACCATGCTGGCACATTTTTCCCCCCCGCCTCCACCGTTTCTAGGCCGGTGATAACTTGCTTCTCTGACATGACAGGGCTTTTGCAATCTTCCTCGTTGTACAATAGCGTATCTTTCTCTTTTTTGGGGGGAAATATTAACGGAGGGAGGTTTAAGCAGCTCGGAGACCGCTGGCTTAAAGTCCTGCCACATATTGGTGTGTTATACGTGTCATCATGGCGTCTCTGATCCAGGGATAGGGGGATTAGTGGCTGATTTAATCATCCTGAGTAATGATGGTCAGCAGAACTGGATGACGGAATACAGTTTCCAACCAAAAATATATTTCAATTTCTAAATGGAAGGGTTTTTTTTTTTTTTTTTTTTTTTGGTCATAGAACAGTTTTGCTTTATGGACAGTGGTTGTTTAACAGTGCTGATTTCATGTGAGCAAGTTTTCTGAACCAGCAAGTAAGTGCTTGTACCAGGACTATTGACACTAGGATCAAACCAGGAATTGAGGCTGTTTCATGTTTGGAATTCAGATATTTGTGATTTAATCCCTCCACTTTATCCTGCAACAAAAGATTCAATTGGTTCATCGAGCAAATCTCAGAGTCCTCGTAATAAATTGCTTTCAATGATTTGTGGTCTCTGATTTTTTTTCTTTTTTCTTTTTCTTTTCTTCTCTTCTCCTCTTTGAGTTAAACCTTCCAAAAACCTTCTCTTGGTAATCCATCCAAATACATGGGCTGGTTTCATAACACATCAAAGTGTACTTTATGAACGTAGTTGCTCTGAGAATTGGTGAGCTGTTTTACGAGCTATTTGTTAAAACGGGGGTGTGCGTATAGGAAAATAATCCATGATAGTGGTGTGATGAGCCTGGTAGTGGATTGTTTTCCTGTAATAACACACCCTGAATGGTTAAAACCTATACACCACAGCAATTTGCGAATAAGTCCATTTTTTCATTTATCGATGAAGAACATGTAAAGCTATTTATCCATTTAAAGTTACATTATATTATAGCAGCTAAGTTAATAAGCGAATATAATAACTCGGTGAAGTTAATAAGCCAAAAAATGCTGGTCAGGTTACAGAGAAACTTAAACTGCTCTTTCTTGAGAAGGTTCCTGTGATGTAAAACTTTACCATTTTATCTCTGACTGTTACAAAGTACTGACACTGGAGACTCCTTCCATAAATGCTAAGTAAACAACATCTTCACCATATAAATGATTATTTTATTTGTTTAACACTTTTTATAGAAAATGATAAAAATGATGACGTGTTGTAGAAAATCAATCAACACCTTCTGACCAATCAGATTCAAGAATTCAATAGCGCTATGGTCTATATTTAAAAAAAAAAAAAAAAAAAAAAAACGTTCAGAGTGTCATTGGCCTTCTGATTACATATTATTTGTTGTAATGGTGACTGTATGTATTTTTATGTTCATCACCCTTTTTTTTTACCCTTTGGTACAAGATATCATCTTCAGATCTCAACTCAACCCGCTTTGGTTTTTTTTTTTTTCCAGATACAAGCATGACGGAAAAAGTGCTGTCATAGCTGCATACTTTTGCTAAACCCAACTAGCGCGTCCACCACTTGGCCTGATAAATTTGCACATCAACACTCGACTGCATTTTCACATGCTGATCCTCCCATCTCCTGCTCTAGCTGTCTTGTGAATCTTCCACTCCATCAGCAGAGATGGATTGTGTCATACAAGTTTCTCTGTGTCATGTGAGATCTCTTTTCTCAGATACCTTGGGTTTTTGTTTTTTTTTCACAGGCTGATCAAAAGTGACTGTTTAGTTCCCATCACTGCATGTAATACCATCTCTGTATTTTAATTAAGATGTCTCTTGGACTTTCCACATGGATTTTTTTTTTTTTTTTCTGCTGGGAGATTGGGTTGCTCCATTCCAGAACACTGTGCTGTCTGGCACCTGTGCCACCTTTTTCTTCAAGTTACCATACCAACAGCAAAAAAAAACAAAAAACACCACCCATCTTTATAACTTTGTGAAGAAGGAGAATGGTTATATCTCATTACAATAGGATTAAGGTCCTTCTGCCAGATTGCTAAACTTTTACGTTTGTAAAATCTCATGTTATTATGGCATTGTTTGGTATAATTAATCAGGCCACCTGGTTTGTCATGGGATCAGGACGGGACGTTTGAAGAGTGTTTGCTCTGAATACTCAAGTCCGTACCGAGTGTCCCCGTCACATGACACCGAACAACAGTCTTTCCAAGTGGCTTGTTTATATCCTATATAGAAATAGTTCTGGTTTTGAGTAGATTCATCTAGAAGACTTTCCATTTAATCTGCAACATCCATTTCTTTGCCACTGTAAAACTTGAAATGGGAAGTAACATGACAAGTTCAGCCAATCCCATTATTTAACACCCAATCCCAATTGCTTTCATACAGGATATGGTCCAACTTCCAGGCCACCAAGAAATCCCCTCCCGGGATTGCACCTTGGTTTGAAAACACACTCGACCAAACGTAGAATTCTGGGTTTCCTTTTTGACACTCGGAATCTGGTGGTAACTTTGTTTATATTTTAAATCCGTCATTATTTCCCCTATCCTAAAACACAGCGGTGCCAACATCTGTGGTTGAGCTGTAACATTAAAAATGTTTGACCTTAAAACCAGATAACGCGGATAAAATTCACCTGGCGGGAAAGCCAATACACTCCAGAAGAAAAGATGTGGGATGTGTTACTTTGAGTTCGCACCGACTTTATCTAGGTGTGCTTTTATCTAGGTGACCTTTGAATTGGCAAGTCACCGTATTGTGAGGCAGTAGAAAACAAGGCGAGACTGTGGTTCCTTTGGTTGGTAAAGGATTTTTTTGTTAGCGATGTTGGCACCACTGTCTAATGGATTGTTTTGGTATCTTATAGATTCAGAATTCTTGTCTGTAGGCTGGAAGATAACCAGTTGGTCCTGCTGCACCTGGTGTTCCAGTGAAAAACACAGGCTTCCTTTTCCTCAATATTGGCATGGCTTCATAAAAATGCCATACTCCTCCTGCCACCTCTGTGAAACTTTTGACTTCCCCTTGCGATCCCATAACCCGCAAGCTTGCCAGGAACTCTACTCTTTCATCCTTCCGCACTGTTAAACTAATTACCTGCCTGCAGTGATGGCCTGGGAAAGCATTAACCAGGCTTACGGGACGTGATTTGTTGGCTAATTTTGACCACGAGGCCCTGGTGCTTTATGCCTGCACGATGGCGCACAAGCCGCAGCAAAAATGGACTCCCTCGAGCGCTCCCCACATTAGGGGTGCAAATGAAATCAAAAGCAATTAAAAATCTCAATGGGGCATTATTTTCCCCCATGCTAACCTAATTCCATCATCCCTTTTTTTTTTTTTTTTTTTTACTGGAACTCTGGTTTCAGGCTCTGGGTTGCAGTCACATCGGTTCCCCTGCTCTTGAGTGTCTGTAATGACTCTTCATCAGTTTCTAGCCCAGACCTGCTTATCGAGATCGTGTGGTGATCCGTTGTATCTCGCTCAGTACGAGGTTTTGTTCCTATCGCTCCTCATTCCTTCTTGATGCCCTCATCCTGACCCCCAGAGGATTATGGGCTACACCGGTGCAAGTCCTGTCACTCATTCTTAAATTCTTAACATGGTACACTTAGAAATAAAGTGTATTGGATGTGGTGAACTTGTCAACTGACCTAAAATTTTCTATATATATATATATATATATATATCTTGTCAGAATAAATAATTCCTGCCTTTAGGTTTATGTATAGTGGGGAGTTTCAGTTCTGGAAGTTTACAATAGTCTTTAGGCCAACACACCTGGTTTTCGGTACCAGTCCAGTTCAGGTGTGCTTTCCTCTCCAGAATTCTCAGCATTCCTTAAGATTCGGGATTATTCTTGGTGGGCTGCCAACTCTGTGAACGTTTGATATAAAAAGGGCTAAGCAAACTGATCAGTGTTTGCATGTCCAGACTTGTCTCTTATTTCCTTGTCACCCTGCCCTCAGTGCTTCCTCAGCAATGAATTATTTAGAAGGATGCAGTTGGGGACTAAAATAACATCTGTCGTAGCAGCTTGAGAGCGCTGTAAACAGGACATAAACTTTAGTCCTATTATGGCAACTTTTCATCAGTTTTTAATCCTTAACTAAGGAGAAACCTGGGTCTGGTGCTTAAATATTTCCACCCGAGCCTTACTCGGGAACCAGAGGAAGCCACTTTCGGCGGTTAACGGACCACTGTTGCAGCTAAAGTTCAAGTCAAAGGTTTAGTCAATTCTAGTTCTTCCTTTCTTAGTAGCGAATCTTATTCAAAATACAGGTTAAATGTGTCACTCACTGAGGGAATCCATTCTGTAACCATAACCTCCAGAGCGACGTACATTATCATATAAATGCATGTCATATCAAATATATTAAACGTTTTATGTAAGCAGTGACCTGTTAACATTGCCCTTTAAACCTTTAAACATTAGCGATTTTCCTTTCTCCAACTCTCCCACGTCTCTCTGTCCGACACTCATTTGCTGCGACCTTCTTGGCTCAGGAACAGACGAATTCCTACTATGTAATTATCTGTCCAGAATAACGTATCTCTTTCAGGAAGTTGGGCTAGAGTTACGGAGATTTCGCACAGCTGAGTGACTCTGGATTAAGGGTTTTTTTTTTTTGTAGCCTTTTCTTTATGGACCTGATTTTCCTATCTCATGATTAGTTTTTCATTTTATTCCGAATAGACTCCATTGAACTAAAGGAGATCTACACCAGGTTGGTGTTTATAAGCTTGCTTAAATGCGCTTTAAACCATTTTGTGGCCGTCATATTAGTTTTTTTAGGACCAATAGTTTTTCTGTTCTTTTAACATAAGTCGATTTTCTGTCCTTCTCCTCTCCACCCAGCTCATTTCATCTCTGACTCACGCTGGCCTCCTATTCTAAACCATCTGACTTGGTGTATCCATCGGCCATTTTACACACTTTCGAGCAATGTACAAGAGGATGTCTTCAACGCCAGACTCAAAGCCTCAGTGGAAAAGCCAAAGAAAGGGACTAATGAACGGAACGGGTAATGAATCTGTGTGGGTGGGGGGTGGGGGGGGTCGCTGAAAAAGGGGCCGATGCGTCTCCTTTGTGCAGCAATTAGATAAATTAACCCGAGGTCAGAGTGAATGGCGAGGCAGCGAGAGCCTGCACTCTGAGCGAGTCTAAATCTTTTATGAATCCTCCTTTGAACTCCAGCAGCGCTCCAGGAACCCGGGACCTCTGTGCTCTGTGGGAACCCTTTGATAGATTCTTTTTATTTATTTATTTATTTTCATTTTAATTTGTTAGTGCAGCAAACAAAGCCCAAATGTGCTTCCATGTTTATCCAGAATTATAGCGGACTTGCCATTTTTGATTTAAAAAATTGTCCAAGATATAAATTGTGCGGTCAGTAACAGTTACTGTTTTTGCAGGTTAAAGGTAGTTTTGCTAGTACTATCTGTATTATAGGGATCGTTACCTTTCATATCCTATGGTTAGTATGAAACTGAAAATCTAGTGCCTTGACAGCTTGAATCACATCACCCTGTATAGCTGATTTGTCAGTTCCCAGATTGCCACGTTTCCATGCTTTGCCATCCTCAACTCGTCATCGAGCTGCTCTTCTTCAAATATTCCACAGGAAGTGTTTATTTTTTTGGTTCTCCTTTAATGGAAAGGCTTGTGTTCTCGCTGGGAGTGGAATTTTGATAGAGAACAGGAGGATGAAATGGAATGAATCTCTGCACGAGAGAGGATTTTTCCAGTATGATGACTAGAACTTTCCAGACGTTTGGAGCTGCCATGGTTAAACAAGACTGGATTATACACTGCCAGAACCTCAGTGGTTTAGGACAACAATTTCAGGTGTTTATCGAAACATAATCTCTAGGGGGTAAAAAAAAAAAAAAAATGCTACTGTCTGCTTTCAAGGTGTTTTGCTTAACTCCCATTCATTCTTCAGTCCAGTCCAGAGAACACTGGGCTCAAGCCGGAATACACCCTGGATGGCATGCCAGTCCATCAAGGGCAACATGCACACACACTTTCACATACACACACAGGCAGTTTAGCATAGTCAGTTCACAAACTGGGATGTTTTTTGGATGTGGGAGGTATGGGAGAGCCAGACGGAAAATCACACGGACACGGGGAGAACTGAGGAATGAACCGGGGGTCCTGGAGGTCCGAGTCGGCAGCGCTACCCATTGTTCCACCATACTGCCCCTGAGTGAATTCAGTTTTGTCTGTTCAAGCTGACATTGTTACCTTTATTTATTATAAGGATTTGAGAGACATGCCACGAGATATCTTTAACTTTGGTTTTAGGATTTACCTTAATTTTAACTAAAATATTTTCGAATACTCCGTATCAACTGAGTCAAATGGTGCGGTAATAAAATGGTGCATCTAACTCTTGAAATCCGAGTGGTCCACTTGGTAGTCGACTCAAATACTTGGATGCAACTGTACACCAATTCTAGGATTCTGTTTGGTTTTCCAGATGGTTTGCAGATCCAACCTCACTGCAAGGTCAGCAGGGATTGTACTGAAGGACTGTTTGAGTATGCGCACACTGTGTGGGATTTTGCTTAAGCCAAGAGGAATTGGTTGCGCATTGCAAAATGAATAGCTCCAGGAATCTGATAAGCCCCCCAAAAATCAGCCAGCTGTGGATTGTCACATTTTAAATGCAGTCCATTTGTTTCGCCCCAAGTGCTTGCAGCTAGATGTCTGAAAACACAAGAAGTATGGCTTCTTTGGAGTTGTTTAGTTAATGGAAATTAGTGGTTAATGGTTACTTAATGCTTCAAGGATGTGTGGGGATACAAACTGGCGACTGTGTAATGTATAACCATCATTTAACCACTGAAATGACAAATTACAGAATGATATGAATGAGACAATCAATAAATAAACCATATGGGCCTTGATTGGGTTTATGGGAAATGAGCATAATATAAGGCAGAAGTCATGCGTGTGTGTGTGTGTGTGCCGACTAGCACGCCGATAACATACACTTTCAGTGTTTTCTTTCGAGGTGGACATTCCTTTGGCTCGATCTCGTGTTCTTAGCAACGCGGCGCTCTCTGTGAGGGATTAAAGACACCGTCGTCCTCCTACACACACAGCAAACACACACACAGGCTAAGCGTCAGTACTTTTTGAAAGAACTGCCCGTGGCATAAATGCACCCCATCCCTTTGTTTTAGAGAACGTTACAGCTTAACTCGAAGTACTTGTGTACTGGAATGTTCAGTTTTTCAAACATTGCCACATGCCATTCGACGAATTGCTCATAGATGTCCCAGTGAGATTTAGTCCTTGCTTCATGTCAACCTAAAGAGAGTGATGCAGCGGCGCTTTAATCCTTCTCTCTGCCAGCTCTCTCACTTCCTCATCCGTACAGTCTTCACAAACGCATCAGCTTCCACAGCTTCAGTATTCATGCTAATACTTCCGCCTACGCCATCGGCTTCATCACCTCGCAGCTTGGTAACTAGTAACGAGTCTTTGCCGTATCTAAACTAGCTGCATTGCATATTGAAACTTTAACAACTTTGGGAAATGATGAAGGAGAAAAGAAGCTATTGTAGAACCCCCTGTGACGTTAGAGTGGGAGACAATGCTAACTTCTCACGCTGATGAAAAATAACAAACAAATGCAGCACCAGCCAACAAATTAGCACCAGAATTGCTATAAACAACAAATTTCAATATAAATATTTTATTTTTCAGGGTAGAGTTTTCCTTTAACATGGTGTGCATAACACAGTGTGCGCATAGATGTTGCTTTTTTCCCCTGGTGCTTCTCCAGAGATGGGGGAAAAAATGTATGAGGGAACCAGATGGTGTGAAGCACAGTGGGTCATGACACTCTGAAGCTCATGCAGTCTCTCTCAGACAAAAACATGTTTCCATCTGTCTCACGAATTTTAGGTGGATTTCTGGAAAAGTCAAAGGCAAAAGAGATTACTAATCATGAACTGCCTTTATATGGAACACAATGAAGCAAAGGGCTGTTACTTGGAAACCGGATGATGATGAGCTAGCTAGCACATAGCTAATCAATATGAACCAATGGGAACAATGTAAGGGCCGAATGACGAAGGAAACGTGAATTGTTGAGAATATCGACATTTTCCTTAGATGTTTTGGTAAATTAATAAGAAAAGACGCCGTATAGTGAAAATTACACTGTAATTCCACTTAGCATCAAACGCTAACCAAACCACCATGAATCTAAGGAATATCAACATTTTCCTCAGATGTGTTGTTGAATTACCGGAAAGATTATTTATACTACTGAAAATGACACGTCCTCTTCTGCCGAGTTGTGTCACACAAATCTATTTCCATTTGTCAGAATTATTTGGGGAGTGTTTAAAAAGTTGGATAAAGGAAATGCTAATTATAAACCACTTTTGGTAAATGTACTGTAAACGATCACTGAGGCTGGTTTAGCTAGGTAGCGTGTCACCATTAAATCTTTGATACAAGCAATATAAAGGCAGAATGACTGTAGAAACTAGACGTATTCATCCAGAATATCAACATTTACCTCAGATGTGAGGGTAAATCACTAAGAAAAGATTGTGTATAGCTAGAGTTACACTTCAGTTACACTTAGCCATGAACGCTAACCAAACCCACATGTAGCCCTTGTTTGTGTGTGTTTTTTTTCTTCTTTTCTTTAATATGTGCAATGTAAAGGCACAGAGACAATGGAAACCAGACAAAACAATGAAGAATATCAGCATCTCCCTCAGATGTGATGGTAAATCACTAAGAAAAGACTGTGGCTACAATTACATTATAACTACACTTAGCATTGAATGCTAACCAAACCTCCATGTAGCCATTGCATGTTTTTTCCTTTAATGTGGGTAATGTAAAGGCACAGAGACTGTGGAAACCAGACACAGTAATTAATTTTCAGCATTCACCTCAGATGTGATGGTAAATCACTAAGAAAAGTGGCTGTCTATCTACAGTAACACTGTAATTACACTTAGCATTGAATGCTAACCAAACCACCATGTATTCTTTTAAAAAAAAAAAAAAAAAAATTCTGGGTAGTGTAAGGGTACAGAGATAACGGAAACCAAACAATCATTAAGAATATCATTTACCTCAGATGTGATGGTAAATCACTAAGGCTTTCCCTCACATATGTTGGTAAATACTCAAAAAAAGATTCTGTACAACTATTGTTACACTGTAATTGCACTTAGCATTGAATGCTAACCAAATCTACATGTAGTCCTTCAGTTTTTAATGGGCTATGTAATGGGCTATGTACTTAGCATTGAATGCTAACCAGACTTCCATGTTTTTTTTATGGGTAATATAATGGAACAGAGACGGTGGAACCCAGACAAATAATCAAGAATATCAAAGTTTACCTCAGATAAAAGATTCTGTACGCCTACAATTACACTGTAATTACTCTTAGCATGGACTACAACCTAACTTTCACAAAATTTCAACTTGTGCTAAACACGAGTGGGTTATTCGTGTGGATTTCTTTTTCCAGTAACTCTATATCTATACAGTATATTCAACAACTCTTCCAGTTCAACATGTCCACCATTTTAATTTGTAGCTTTTCTATTACAGTTTTCTTGTTTTAGTTCTTCTTGTTCAGAAGTGTGTGTGCGTGAAAATCCCGAACTGAACCTGCCACACTGCAGTGTTCTGTAACAGAGCCATTTTTATTTTCTGGCCTCTGTTCTTGGCCCAACCCGAGTTCCTCAGGCTGTCCCAGTGACCCAGCATGCCCCTGCAGGTGTCACGACCTCTCAGCCCTGTCCCTCTTCCACTCGGCTCACTCCCATGGCTTTTAATTAAGAGATCCCGGAGCCTGCAGCTCTCTCCAGATTACCTCTTCACTGCCACGTCTCGAACAGCTGTTTTCTAACAGCCGAGGAAAAACAAAAAGCACCCTGCATTACGGTTAAACCGAGGATGAACGTGACGAGATGGTGCCCTTGTAGAGTGTATCGCTTCTCAAAGAGGGTTTATGAGGAAAACAAAACAACATGAATTGTTATAGAGAAGTTGGAGCAACTAATGGGGAAAATGGAGGCCTGTTTGAATACATCGGCAGCTTTGGCATGGATTTACATTTGTTCATTTGCAGCTGTTTGTCTGCAATCCAGTGTAGAGCTAGTAAAAAAGCAGACAGTGATAGAAGTCTGCTATGATCCCAGTTTTGTTTTGATTTTTTGATACAATGCTTATATGAGTATTTCCCAACACCTGATACTGACTATTTCCATGGTTCTTTTTGCTTGTTCCAATCTTACTGGTTATTGCTGGTTGCCAGGGTTTCAGTGTTAGCGTTTGGCTAGTGCATAGCTACCTAGCCTACAACATGTTTCCACACTTGGCCTGAATAATCAAGTCCACACCCAGAACCAATTCTAGGGTTGTTTGTGGATGGGGCTTATAATTGCAGGTTTGTTTTCACATAGAAGAATTCCTTCCAAAAAGTGAATCAATTTTTTATTACTTTGCTGTGGTACCAACATTCAAGAGGCGAAGAACAGAGCTTTTTGGATGCCTGGCATGCCACAGTGCAGGAATACCTGCAAACGAGAAGGTGTCCTCCTATACAAAGATTTTTCACCACGGTGGCTTTCACGAGATGTGCAATTTTCGCAGTGCTTTTAGTGCAACCACTCGCACAACAAAAGTAAGATAATTACAGTGCTCCAGTCTCATGAAACTCGATAAGACATTCTGTCTCCTTCACTGACCACAACAAGCCTTTTACCACCATGACTAAAACTCAAAAAGGTTGAACAATCGCGTTTCTCGGAACACGAGCCTATAGCTTCCAAAGCTAATGCGGACCACAGTTCGTTTAAAGTGAGCCCCGAGACCATCGTTTTCAAGAGAACTAGGGATTGGTTCCCGGCTTTGAAAACAGCTTTGACAATCCACCAAACTTGGTGAACACTCTGGGCAAATGGCACAAAGTCCGGAAAAGAAATGCAAGTTTTAATAAACTTTTAGCTTTATTTCTTTGAGGTCTCAGTTGATTAGTGTTGCCACCGGCTCAGAAACAAGCGCACTGTAGTTGTAGAATAACTGAAACCACAACTGAACACCACAGCTAGAGGAAGTGCTAGTCCTCAACAGCTCTACAACCACGAGACCAACGTGCAGTATAGACTTCCAGGAAACATCCCCGAACATGTCATCACGCTAAAAGTGGGCCATTTCTGGTGTCATCCACTGATCGCTGATCTTTTGAAATATTTTTTGCTTCCCTCCGCTTGATGTAAGCTCTTCGCTTTGGGTTCATCACCAGAACTTGTGGCGTCTAATATCAGGCTTCGGTTTCAAGTGGTTTCTAAATAGCAGCTAAACTCTAAGCATCAGCATTTCGCGACGCTCCTAGTGTGCAGTTTGTGGTCTTAAAGGTTTATAGTTTCGAGGCAGTTCTGAGAATTTTTACTGTTTGTCTTGCTATAAGAACCTGTTTAGCATTAGCAAGTTTCCTCTTGGAGGCACTCATTTAACACGTTTGTAATTGCTTCTTGCCACCTCAGTGTGGGAAGAAAAAAAAAAAGTGACTCATTTGTGTTAACATTTTTAATGATTTTGTATTTATATTTAGCAATTCACAAACAGCTTACATTACATGTGAAAGTCTCCAGCTTTGGATTTCCAAGCTGAATGATTTGGACTTCCAAGATCAATTATCCCATATGTTGTTTTTTGGCCTGGAAGTCTTTTCATTTTCGGAGCTTTGTCATCACCCGGTTCCTCACCGTGGAGTTTCCAGTGAACTGGTGCAGATAAAATCTTGGTCACCCACCTAAAGCGTTTTCTTTCCTCAGTTATCAGTAAGTTTCTTCATTATACATGCTCAGAGGTGGAGAAATTACAAGCTCGAGTGCGTGGGACAAGCAGATTGTGTGTCTTGGACAATTCTGTTCAATAGGCTGCAGATGTAGCTGTTCTCATCCACCAACTAAAAAAATATAACTACATTACGCCCTGTGCTCTAAGTCTACGAATAAACAGATTTTTTAAAAAGTGCATTTAACAAAGAAAGACGCATCGTTGTTTATATTGTGAAGTTTTCTGTGAGGCGATGTCTGATTCGCATTTAAGGAAGGAGTCTCCAGAGTCATCGCTTTATAATAGTCAGAGGTAGGTTTTCCACCACAGGAAAGTCTTCAGGACAGAGGAGTCTACGCTCAGTAATTTCACAGTAACTTGACAAGTTGCATTTTATTTATTTATTTATTATTATTATTTTTTTTTTAAAAGTATGACTTTTTACTGCTATACTTCTGCTGCTACATTACATAATAGCTTATAGTTTACAGTCCATGTTTACAGTTCACGGTCCATGTTCTGTGTATTTACTGTCCTGTGTATTTATTTTGTTCTGTGTACTTATTGTTTTGCACTCGTCTCACACTGTCGTGTAGTCTTACGTACTGTTCCGTGTTGCACCACGGTCCTGAAAAAAAAAACGCCATTTCGTTCCAACGTATACAAGCTATATAGAGGAATGACAATAAAAACCTACTTGACTCGCCTAACTGTCAAATTGCTTCGTATAAGAAGAATGTGTGCTGTTATTGGGAAGATAATCAGCTTTGTGTGGGTAACGGTAACTTTGCTTCATCGCACCACCCCGTTGTTGATTTATTTTCCTGTAGTAGCATGGCACAGAGTGGTTTATTCCTTACCTAGTGCGTGTTTATCTTGTATAACAATTAGTTGAAGATCGTTAGATTTTAAATGTAGCGTAATTCTCATTTCCTAAAATGTAAATCGTTTGCGTTTAATGTCAATTTCCTTATAAAGAATGATAAAATCTGTTTTGAATCGACTTTTACAGAAGATTTCTCGCAGGACTCAGAAGTTTGGACCAGAGTGTAGTAATTAACGACTTACACAGTAGGTGATTAATTACCCAGGTTCACCTTTGAACTGTTTTGACCCACAGTTGGGGTTTCAAGCAGCGAGAGAGAGAGAGATCTTGAAGGTAATTTAACTCGTCCAAGTTTCTACATATCAGGTTTTTGTGTAGTTTTTCAACCAGTACCCAGTAGTGCTATCTGACCATCCAGTTGAAATCATTTCTTTTTTCTAAACACACAAACCTATATCTTGGACTGGGTAATATTATAATATAATATTGATATCCTGATAAATTATTTCGCGATGCACTTTTCTGAGATATCGTAAATATCGTGTAGGTTTTTATAACATTGATTTTGATTCAAACTGATGGTGCATATCGTGTGTCATAGAAATATCTTCAAGTATCCTGCGATATTTTTGTTGTCCTCTACCTCTGTGCTCGTCTCATTTCACATATTCATTGTATCTAAATGTGGATTTATTCATTTAGGTGTGTTTCGTGCATCAGGGTTTATAGTCAGGAGTGTGTATAGTCGCTGCGTTGGTCTTGTGTAATGATAATGTGTGAATGTCACACACTCGGTTAGGAAAAAGTCCTCTGACCTCCTGTGTTCACTCAGCTTATTGAAATAGCTCCGTGTAATGGACATGTGAGGGTTTGAAAATGATTCACCCTAACCCCCCCCCCCACCACCACCACCACCACCACCCCCGCCCCGCTCGCTCTCTCTCTCTCTTGTTCAGACAAGAGGCATTATGGGATATGGGTGAAGTGGATTCCAGCTGAGATACTTTATATTTAGAGGGAGAGAGATGGAGAAAGAGAGACAGAACTGGAGAAAAAAAAAAAAACACATGGAGAGACTCTCTCTCTCTCTCTGCCTCTCTTGCTCTGTGTCTCTCTTTTTCTCTCTGTCTCTCTGTGTTTGTCTCTCTGTCTCTCTCTTTCCCTCTCTGTCTCTCACTCTGTCTCTCTCTCTCTCTTACTCTCTGTATCTGGTTCTCTCTCACTCTGTCTCTGTCTTTCTCTCTCTCTCATTGACTCAGTATATCTGTCTCTTTTTCTCCATCTCTCTCTCTCTCTCTCTTTTTTTTTCTGTGTCTTTCTCCCTGTCTCGGTCTGTGTGTCTCACTTTGTGTGTCTCGCTCTGTCCCCTTCTCATTCTCTGCTTGTGTGTCTTTGTCTCCCTCTCGATCTCTTTATCTGTATTTCTTTCTCTCTCTCCGTGTGTCTATCTCTGTCTCTCTCTGTCTTGCGCTCTCTCTCTCTCTCTCCTCGGTCTTGATTTTGTATGAGCTGCTCGTGTCTCAGTGCCAGTTCGATGTTATGTAGAGGAAGAGGTGCTGCTTTAAGGTTCTCATCTTGTTCTCAATCTCAGTCTCGGTCACTGATTAGTTAGGTTTTTTTTTTTTTTTTTTTGCTTTTTTTTTTCCTATTCGACTCATCAGCTCATCACTGCGACTGACATCATTACAGTATTCCGCTCTGTGCTCAGCCTCGTGCCTCCCTCGTAAAGCGTCTGCTGCGAGAATAAATGGAAATGAAAGCAGAAAGCTTTCTGCGATCAAATTTAAAGCATCTCAGTCTCCCTAATGCCAGCGCCGAAGTGGTTTAGAAGTGGTTACTGAGTGATTTGGGAGCCGTTTTCATTCCTTAAATTGGAGCTGAGCAATTTAAAACAGATTGTTTTTCCTCATTCGAGCCTAATTTTATTTCCAGCCATATGATCTGTAAAGTTTTCCATTTAAAAATTGATGATACATTAAGCGAATAAAATGTGAGACATTACACAAGACGAAGATGTCTGAAACTTTAAAGCGATGAATAAAAATGTATACACCAAGACTTCTTTAAAGTTTGCTTCTTTCACCAGTTTCGCATTAAAGCCACAGGATACTGTTGCGTGAATGTAACGCAAGTCTGTTTCTCCAAGACGCTTTCTGGAAATTTCTGCCAGGTCTTCCGTGATGCCACAGACTCAGTGATGTGGTTTAGGACACAGTGTAACTCTTCCAGCAGAGCGGCTGCAAAGCAAATCACGGGTTTATACAAAATCAATTCAATCGTTCTATTACGTTGTGGTTTCTACAGTAACAGCCCATACACAGGGACTTGTATGATGGATTTTGTGATCGCAGAATCAAGGAAACTCCACACTATTCGGAGGAGCTTGCAATTTTTTCAAAATGACATCAGAGTTGAGCCAAGATGCGTCATGTAACGTCATCACAGCACGCATTCAGCCAAAGCCCTCGTCAATTCACGTGCGTCCGACCTGAGTACAGCTAAAAGGTCTCATTTACCAACAAACATTACTGCGAAAGAGCGTGCAAAACAATTTCGTGCAGTTGCGGTTTCGCCAATTCAACTAGTTTTCCACAAACAAAGCATTCAATTTCAAAGTTGCATCACAAATTTTGAAAAAAGCTGTAGCAGAATCATGCATTTTTGGCCGAAATAATCACAGTCACTGATAAACATTGGGTTTTCTGTAAGGACCCATTTATTTAACATTTATGGAAGGAGTCTCCAGTGTCAGCACTTTGTAGCAGTTTTCCACCTTGGGAAAGTCTTCAGAACAGGACTTTGTGTATAGTTTGCATTTTTTTTTTTTCTTTCTTTTCTTTTTTTTTTTTCCCTCAAACCGTTTTATTTTTTGGATTAAATCTGAGAGAGAAAAAATAGTGTGCGATGAGGGAATGACTGTTATACTGCGTCTAACTTCTGTTATGTAAGTGACAAGATTAAGTGTAGCTCTAAATGGATAAGTACGACGACGTGACTGATACAAAAAAATGCATTCGTCAGCGAAATGCTGTAGTGTAAGAGGAATAAAACACTGAGATGTACTGTTCTAAGAAAATACTCGGAGGTGTCTGCGGTTTTAATATGTTTTCAGGAGAGGAGAATTTCTTTTTGTCTTTTTAACTGAAAGTAGAAAAAGAGGAAGTATGGTGAGGGAATGTTTTTTAACTATAACTTGTTTCGCAACGTTAAATGGATAAAAAGTATGACGTGATGTTCTTTAATTAATAAAAATAAAATAAAAAATTTAAAAAAAAGAAGTGATCAGCAAAGTGCTGTGGTATTAGAGGATGAAAACACTGTGCTATTATAAGAAGATACTTGATTTATGGAAGGAGTCTCTAGTGTTAGTACGCTTTCCAAGACGGGAAAGTTTTCCAGACAAAGGAATTTCTATAGTTTCTCGGTAACATGACAAGCTGAATTTTTATTTATTTTTTCCTTATTAACGTCAAGACGTCAAGTATGATGAGGGAACGCCACTTTCTGACTGCTATTACGTGAGCAAGAACTTGTTTCACGACGTTTAATGCAGCATTAAAAGGATAAAACGTTCAACGTGACGTTTTTCTGTTGTGGTATAAGAGGAACGAGTGCCAAGCGTAACTTCAAAAGCTCCATCACTCCACCCTGTCGTTGATTATTTTCTCATGACGGCACAACCCCAAGTGTGTTAATCCTTACTTAAGAAGGCTACACTACAACATTTTTACCTTAATGAGGTCGTTTGAAGCAAGAAGATAAAGATGAGTTAAACGTCCAATTAAAACGAAGAAGCGAATGTCACATGACAAACACGCCATGGCTGATGGGTTACACTTGGAAATTTGTGGAAATGTCATTTGTCACCAAAGTATCCCATTCGAACACATCGACTTGTCTGTTTTTCCTGCCGTTTCACACACCAGTGGGATCGTTGGATACGGTTCGAATGTTGCTCAGGGAATCGTCATTATTGTTCACTCGCATCATGTGGGCTTTGAATCTGTCATTGACCCGCAATTATACACCGTGTAATTAGTGTATGAATGTGTCGCAGTGGTTGTGGCATGCTAATTGACACGTCATCCTTCTGCTGTGTGTGTTTTGTCAGGTTTATATTTGTCAACATGGCGGTGGGTGGTTCTGCAGAGCGAGTGTGTGTCTGTCTTTAGTGCTGGTGTAGTGTTTTTTTTTCTCGTCCTAATTACACGGTCATTGCAAATAGGTTTCCCGTTGTTGTGCGAAGCGGTTATTGCCAAGTCAGCCTTCATCTCCTATAATCTGATTTACGCCAGTCTGCCGGTTACTACGGCAACGACGCCGTGTAAGTATAAACACTGCAGCCGAACGTGTGCGTTCTAATCGTATGCAAGAAAGCTGCGTTCAGTCGACATCAACGCGAAGAAGGGTTTAGTAGCATTCTCCATATGAAGTCCATGTCGATAAACCATTAGTAATTGTTTAATTTAATGTTTACACGACTGCGTTGCTCGTGTATATCAGGTCGAAGCTTTCTTTCTGTACAGCCGTAGTATACGGAGTTCGCTCGGGTTCTTGAAAAGGCTCGGCAGAACAGCTACGTGGGAATTTTGAAAGGTTTTTCCTCTCAGTCATGATAGAGGGGATTATGGGATAGGAGTGTAAATGATGTCAGCTGTGGGACAAATGCAGGTATATCAGCTTGTCTAAGTGGGGTGTCCAAACTTTCCGTTACACGTGTGATAATCATTGGCCTTAGGATATCTGTAATAATGATAAAAAAATAAAAATAAAGCAGATGTTCATTTCCTGAAGAAGATTCCGTGCAAGGGGCTGAAAAAGGGATGGAGGTACGAGTAAAAGACATCTGTATTTGACGGATATTCAAAAACTTTTTCAGAAAGCTAATAGTTTGAAAGTGATGATGTTTATAATAAAGTGAGAATGGGCTAAAACAGTAAAAACTTTTTTTTTTTTTTTTTGAGTGTGTTGAAGGCATCAAATTCTAAATGTGTTTATGTTTACAAAATACAATTAAGTTGGTCAGTGAAAACATTGAATATCTTTTCTTTGTACTTTTGTCAGTTAATTAAAGTTTCGAGAGACTCGACAAATCACAGATTTTTGTTTTTATTGCGTTTTAGAAAAAATCCCAACTTTTATGGAAATTCGGTTAGTACATAATTACTTACTTATATGCTTATTTACATACATAATTACATAGTTAGGTAATTAGTTAACTATTTGCTTAATTATTCATTTGAATATTTAAAGAAATCACAATCCAATTGTGAGATCTTGAATTGCTTACAGTAAGTGACCTTCTCACAAGCTGCCAAAGTTTTAAAATAGTTTAAGTTTGTGAATTTGGGCTCCTTAGAATCTGTATCGTCAGCCGTACCGTGATGTAATATGTACTCGAAACCAGGAAGTACAACGATGTAGAACATTCTTTGTGTAGTTTTCAGCATTTCTTCAGTCGGCCTGTGGTGTAACATGAGGTGGAAGTGCTGCACACCATTACCTGCCGTGTGTGTGTGTGTGTGTTTGCGTGTTTGCGTGTGTGCGTGTGTGCGTGTGTGCGTGTGCACACTTGCAGAGGCGCCGAGTTGTGATGCATTAGCTTTTCTCAGAGACTCGGTGCAACTTGACCTGCGAATCTGATGAAGGCAGCTTTCAGTGCTGCATGTGAGAAAGCTCGGTGTGTGCGGCGCTGCCAGCAAACTCTGAGGCTCCTTCATCCCTGATCCTCACTGAGGAGGAGGAAGACGTACGGGTGGGCGATTCTGGCCACAAAAATTTGTATTTTTTTAAAAAATCATATCCAAATGATTTTGCTGAGATTGAAGTTTGGACAAACAAAACGCACCAAAAAGCCAATGAGAATATTAACAACAACAACAACAAAAAAAAAACACATTAATGACTTTTTTTTTTTTTATTACTTTAAACATGCGCACATTGACGGTTTGCTACATTACCCAGAATGCCTTTCAACCACCTGCTTATAGTGGTGCAGAGGGATTCATCCCTTGATTCATCACTACATAAAGACAGCGGTGCAGCGGCACTTTAGTCTTTTAGTCTGTCCAGCTCACTCACTTCCTCGTCTGTACACTCTGCTCAAACATAGCGGCTTCCAAAGCTTCACCTTCTGTGTTAATACCACCGAAAATGATTTAACGCCTTCTCAGCTGCTCAGCGTTTTAAAAGTACGGATACCTGAAGCACACGATTGAAGATTTATTATAGTGTGATTTTTCTCATGATCTTGTGAGCAACCCATCCCTAGGATAAGCGAAGGAATGTTTCCCTTCATTTCTTCTTGATTAGAGATAGAGAGACGGAGAGCCTGAGAATCTGCTCGAGGAGGAGGAGGAGGAGGAGATGTAGGAACCCAGACAGGCAGGCCTCAGCGTTGGAACAGTGAAGGAATGTTCAATTAGGAATTCCAAACAGCCTCTCAAGCCAAGCGCTGACAGAGACGCTCAAAACTTCTTTTTTTTTTTTTCTCCTCGAAATAATGGAATGGCACAGGGTCGTCGAGGTCACGTTCGTGTGCGGCGTCTCGGTTCACGTGTAGGGGTTACCGCACTTTAAAACACTCCAAACACTCTGCGCTTTCATGTATTACCCATAGTTTTACATGAACACTTTGTTTCTTACAGTAGCTCCTAATAAAATCCGTTCTAATCCCTTGTGGCCTCGCGTGACCTCGCGTCGGAGCACCGGGTTCACACACCACCCCGTGGAGCTGACGGAAAGGATTTCTGAGTGTAAGACAGCAGAAACACAGTTGTTCTGCTGTTCCCCTGTTATCAGTTTAGATCAGTGAGCAAAGCCAACTGCTGATTGTTAGACTGAATGAGGGCGACAGGGCAGTAAATGTGTGTCTGAGAGTGTAAAGGATAGTTCAGAGTGCAGGATTGTTCTAGGATTGCAGTAGTTTTTTAATAAGAGCCTAGGAAATGAATAGCCCGAGGACTAGATATAGATTATTCTGTATTACCGAGGTGGACAAATCATAAGTTCATTATCGTAATCAAAACTCAGAAGTATGACAGGCTAATTATAAGCAAACACTCGGATCCCTAGCAGGGGCGACTTTATTATATCTTTTGGCAACGTTGTGTGCACCCTTGACAAATAATCCTGTTTACGTACGCCCTTGTCACTTAATGGTTTTTGTGTCCTCGACCATGAATTAATCATGTTCGCTCCCTTACAGTTGCTCATGTTTAAGACCTCAGTAAAATGTGTGGCTTCGTCAAACATTCGTTTTTAAGCCCTCCAAAAAAAAAAAAAAATCGTGTTCGCGTCCTCGACTTATAATCGTGTTCACACCCCTCAAGTTTCTCGTGTTTAAGCCATCGGAAAAGCCATTATGTTTACGCTTTCAACTAATCGGTCCCTCCAGAATTTCGCGATTTTTTGCAATCGCAGAAATGAACGCAAAATCAAGCGAACTCCGCAATATTTGGTGGAGCTTACAATTTTTCAAAACGACCGCAGATTTTCCGCCGATTTGAGCCAAGACGCGTGATGTGACGTCATCACGACGTGCATTCGGCCAAAGCCCGCTTCGATTCACGTGCCGCGAACATGAGTACAGTTAAAAGCTCTCATTTACCAACAAACATCACCACGAAGGACCGTGCAAAACAATTCTGTGCGATTGAAGTAGTTTTCAGCGCAAAAGAAAAAAAAAAACAATTCTCTGGAAAAAAGACGCAGCAAAATCGAGCATTTTTGGCCGCAACAATCTCCGCGAAATCTGTACGGACCGACTAATAATCGTGTTCGCGCCGACAACAGATTCTCGTGTTCAAGCCTTCAAAAAAAGAATTGCACATGTGCTTTCTTGAGCAGGGGGACCTTGCGGGCGCTGCAGGATTTCAGTCCTTCACGGCGTAGTGTTACCAATTGTTTTCTTGGTGACTATGGTCCCAGCTGCCTTGAGATCATTAACAAGATCCTCCCGTGTAGTTCTGGGCTGATTCCTCACCGTTCTCATGATCATTGAAACTCCACGAGGTGAGATCTTGCATGGAGCCCCAGACCGAGGGAGACTGACGGTTTCTTCCATTTGCGAATAATCGTACCAACTGTTGTCACCTTCTCACCAAGCTGCTTGGCGATGGTCTTGTAGCCCATTCCAGCCTTGTGTAGGTCTACAATCTTGTCCCTGACATCCTTGGACAGCTCTTAGGTCTTAGCCATGGTGGAGAGTTTGGAATCTGATTGATTGATTGCTTCTGTGGACAGGTGTCTTTTTACAGGTAACAAACTGAGATTAGGATCACTCCCTTTAAGAGAGTGCTCCTAATCTCAGCTCATTACCTGTGTAAAAGACACCTGGGAGCCAGAAATCTTGCTGATTGATAGGGGATCAAATACTTATTTCCCTCATTAAAATGCAAATCAATTTATAACTTTTTTGAAATGCGTTTTTCTGGATTTTTTTTGTTGTTATTCTGTCTCTCACTGTTAAAATACACCTACCATTAAAATTATAGACTGATCATTTCTTTGTCAGTGGGCAAACGTACAAAATCAGCAGGGGATCAAATACTTTTTCCCTCCACTGTATGAATGAAAAAGAACTACAAGCCGCTTGGTAAGAATCTGACGATCTGGAGATAGTTACCAGCTTTTCAAAGCATGCCGGTGATAATCGTTACCGGTCTGCACTTGTTTTCGGATCAAATGGTGGAACCTTGCAGCGCTTGTATCTCCGCACCGGCTTGTTTAACAGCTTGGCTTGTATTCTGCCTCTGTTGTAATTTCCTTTAGACGAGAGCTTCCGGAGAATTAATAAATATAAACACGTCTTCTTTTTTCTTTTTCTTTCTAGGTACGACTACAAAGAAATGTTGCACAACTCCACTTTTTGTCTGGTGCCTAGAGGACGCCGTCTGGGCTCCTTCCGCTTCCTCGAGGCTTTACAGGTGAAGTTCTTTTTGTCTCGGCTCAGTTCGTGATTGTTTTAATGGCAAAAGTGTGATGTATGGAATACGTTATTTACAAAACTTCCAAGATCACCCAGTGTCTCGGTAGAGTTCAGTCATTTCGTCCAGGTTTCACATAACAGATGTTTACATGTAGTCCACAAGACACAATAACTGAATTTACACAAATGAACCAGTTCAAAAGTTTACATACGCTTGATTCTTAATACTGTGTGTTGTTACCTGGATGATCGAGTGTTTTTATGTTTTTTGATAGTTGTTCACGAGTCCCTTGTTTGTCCTGAGCAGTTAAACTGCCCACTGTTCTTCAGAAAAATCCTCCAGGTCCTGCACATTCTTTGCTTTTCCAGCATCTTCTGCATATTTGAGCCCTTTCCAACAGCGGGCTATATGATGTTGAGATCCGTCTTTTCACACCGAGGGACTCGTACACAACTATTACAAAAGGTGCAAACATTCACTGATGCTCAAGAAGGCAACACGATACATTAAGAGCCAGGGGGATGTAAACTTTTGGACAGGATGATCGGTGTGAATTGTTATTGTTTTGTCTTCTGGGAAACATGTTAAATATCTTATGTAGCTTCTGAAGGGCGGTACTAAATGAAAAAATAAGATCTTTAAACAAAATAATAACTTATGGCCTCAACTCAAGAGGCCACGCCTCCTTCACGGTTATTCGACTTCCTGATTTTAAAAAAACAAATGACCAAACGTGTGAAATTAATTGAAAATTTTCGAGTGCCCTCGTTAGACACATCATTTACTTTGCTGTACGGATACAAAATCACTTTCTGGGACTCATCTGCATGTATTATGATGCAATGCAGTGCGAGAGTATGATGTTTCAGTCATCCTCCGTGCTGATCTGATTTTATAGTCACACACACATGTGCTGTGTGTAGGCTTTGATTGCTGGTGCATTATTATTATTATTTTTAAAAAAAAATTTAAAGCCTTGTGTGTGTGTGTGTGTGTGTGAGAGAATGTAGCAGCGTTAGCACTCTGTGATTGTAACAGTGTGTATTTCAGCAGATCTGGTTAATGACGCTGAAGGGATTAAGGCGAGGGAGCAGCAGCCAATCACACACTGGCATCCTGCTTAACAGATTAGCAGCAGGACACGGACGCACACACGCAAACCCAAAGCACAAACCTTGTTAAACACTGCCTCTTGTTATTCCACGTCGAGGACGGTTTAGTAAGTGTGTATAGTAGATCGTTTCAGAGCGGCCCATTTGCTGTTATTGCTGCCGTCGTGGGACGCCATAAATGACAAGTTACACAACACGACATGACTCCATTTTTTTGTTATTGCCGATCCACAGTAGGCTACAATTACATGCAGCTGGAACTAGGCAGTTGGGAAAAAAATAAAGGTAGTCATTTGGAATGTGACTGGAATGATAAATTTTATTACAGCTTTTTATATCATTACAGTTAATGGAATAGTCTGGAATGGTACGCATTATACCCCCAACTGTACTACATTTCACTTTCAAACATCAAGAGAGAGGGCCTAAAGCATGGAGTGGTGCCAAATCATTCAGGTTATTCAAAATGGCTGCCATCATTATTATTACAGCATTTAGAAAGTCCCTCCAGGATTTTGCGATCACAGAAATGAATGCAAAATCAAGCAAACTCCACAATATTCGGAGGAGCTGGCAAGTTTTCAAAATTGCCGCAGATTTTCCGCAGATTTGGGCCAAGACGCGTCATGTGACGTCATCACGACGCGCATTCAGTCAAAGCCCTCTTCGATTCACGTGTGTCGAACGTGAGTACAGCTAAAACGTCTCCTTTACCAACAAGCATCACTGTGAAAGACCGTGCAAAACTATTTCATGCGATTGCAATTTCGTCAGTTCAAGTAGTTTTCCACAAAAAAAAAAACCTCTGCAAGTTGCGTCGCAAATTTTGAAAAAAAGCCACAGCAAAATCAAGCATTTTTGCCCACAACGATCACAAAAAACTCCACGAAATACTGTACAGACTGATTCAGCTACACAGCAAAGTTTTACAGAAAAACAAAGAAAGAAAAACAAAACACTTCAGGATGTGCTGTTAAAGGAAAATAATCAGTAACAGTTTGGTGCGATGCAGTTTTTTCTTTTTTTCTTTTAAATTTTCATTAGCAGCATTTCATAACAGCAAGTTTTATTCCTCTTATACAACATCAGTTTGTCGATATTAACAATTTCGTATCAATATCATAATTTCTATTTATTTATTGTTACGTTTTACGTCCGTGAACACGTTTGCTCCGGTTATCACATACAGTGCCCTCCAGTAATATTGGCACCCTTGGTAAATATGAGCAAAGAAGGCTGTGAAAAATTCTCTTTTGTTGATGTTTTGTTCAAAATATTCACAAAAATACTCTGCTCTCATGGATATCAAACAATTGCAAACACAACACAGGTTTATCAACAACAAAAAAAAATCTTAAATATAGGTATGCAACAATTATTGTCACCCTTTTAGTCAATACTTTGTGCTACCTCCTTTTGCCAAGATAACAGCTCTGAGTCTTCTCCTTTAATGCCTGATGAGGTTGGAGAATACATGGCAAGGGATCTGAGACCATTCCTCCATACATAACCTCTCCAGGTCCTTCCAATTTCGAGGGCCACGCTGGTGGACTCTCCTCTTCAGTTCACCCCACAGGTTTTCTATGGGTTTCAGGTCAGAGGTCTGGGATGGCCATGGCAGGACCTTGATTTTGTGGTCAGTAAACCATTTTTGTGTTGATTTTGATGTATGTTTTGGATCATTGTCCTGCTGGAAGATCCAACCACGGCCCATTTTAAGCTTTCTGGCAGAGGCAGTCAGGTTTTTATTTAATATCTGTTGATATTTGATAGAGTCCATGATGTCATGTATCCTAAAAATGTCCAGGTCCTCTGGCAGAAAAACAGCCCCGAAACATTAAAGAGCCTCCACCAACCGTGGGAATGAGGTACTTTTCCATATGGCTACCTCTCTGTGTGTGCCAAAACCACCTCTGCTGTTTATTGCCAAAAAGCTCTATTTTGGTTTCATCTGACCATAGAACCCGATCCCATTTGAAGTTCCAGTAGTGTCTGGCAAACTGAAGACACTTCAGTTTGTTATTGGATGAGAGTAGAGGCTTTTTTTCTTGAAACCCTTCCAAACAACTTGTGGTGATGTAGGTGACTTCGGATTGTAGTTTTGGAGACTTTCTGACCCCAAGACGCAACTAACTTCTGCAATTCTCCAGCTGTGATCCTTGGAGATTTTTTGGCCACTTGAACCATCCTCTTCACAGTGCGTTGAGACGATATAGACACACGTCCAATTCCAGGTTGATTCATAACATTTCCAGTTGACTGGAACTTCTTAATTATTGCCCTGATGGTGGAAATGGGTATTTTCAATGCTTGTGCTATTTTCTTATAGCCACTTCCCATTTTGTGAAGCTCAACAACCTTTTGCCGCACATCACAGCTATATTCCTTGGTCTTACAAATATTTTTTTTTTCTCATGAGTTTAGGGGTGCCAATAATTGTTGCACACCCATATTTAACAAAGATTTCGTTTTATAAACCTGTGTTGTTTGCAATTGTTTGATATACATGAGAGCAGAGTATTTTTTGTGAATTTTTTAAACAAAAGATAAAAATGTTAACATACAGGGGGCACTGTATGTTATAGCAGCTGTAAACATTCGTTCCATCAAAATTCTCTCTTTATGTTAATACGACAAAAAAAAAAATGCAGCTGTCGTGTTACCGAGAAGCCGTTGTACTTTTTTTTTTTTTTTTTTTTTTTGTCTTTTTAATTTCAAAAGAGAGAGAAAAGAGAGGCTGGTGAGGGAACGACTGTTTATAGGTGCTATAACGTAAGGGATTTCGTGGATGTGCAACAATGTTAAAGTAATTATAGGGAAATTGCTGTGGTATAAAAGGAATAAAACACTTTAGGACTTATTGGAAAATAATCATCTTTGGGGTGGTAACAGTAACTTCTCTTCATCAAGCCGTAATTGAAATAATAATCCTTGATTATTTTCCCATAACAACACACTCAACACCTCAGCTCCGGCTGCCATTATAACCTCACAGTAGTGAAGCGTTTTTGTCGAACTGAAACCCCGGCGTGTCTTGTGCGACACTGCTGACGGACAACACCGCGTGCCGTTCTGTTATTTTGCGATCTGCCTCTATACAAGCACATTTACAGAAAGGTGTCAGCTGCTGGATGGGAGATCACACTGTTATTCTCGTCATAGCCGGCAGCAAGAGCTTTAACACACCGATGTCCTGCTGAGTTTCCTCTCTCTCTCTCTCTCTCTCTCTCTCTCTCTTTCTCTGTGTGCAACCACTGATCTTTATCTCGGCTCCGTTTCTCTCCACTATGATTGAAAAGCAGCAGTTGAGAGACAGGACAGCGCTTTCTGCCCTCATCTCAAACTGAGCCGTTTTCTTTCATACTTTCACAGTCCTCGATGCTCACTTTCGATTTGTCCAGAATAACTTGTCCAGTGGAACAAATTCAGGAAACGCCCCCTACCTAGATTTAGTAACACTATTTTGCATGATGAGTATATCATGCAATCCGTTACCGATGTAATGTACTGAAACATTTGTGTGTGTGTGTAGGCCGCCTGTGTTCCTGTCGTGCTCAGTAATGGCTGGGAGCTCCCTTTCTCTGAGGTCATTGACTGGAACACGGCTGCCGTCCTCGGCGACGAGAGGCTGCTTTTACAGGTACGCACATCGCACCAGCGGCTTCCACAGTTCCACAGACGTTTATTTGGTATTAAGCAGTGTCCGTGCTTTGAAACCGTCAGAGGTAAGGTTGTATCTACGTTTTCTGACATCATCAGGACAGAGGGGTTTACGCTTTGCGGTTTCTTGATCACGTGACAAGCCGCATTTTGTTTTGTTTTTTCTCGTCTTTGTCTTAAACTCATTCATGAGAGCGACAAAAGAAAGGCTGGTGAGGGAACAACCGTTTAGAGCTGCTATAACGTAAGTGATAACGAAACCTAACTTTTTTTCCTGATCAAACATGGCTATAATCGGATACGGAATATGATGTGTCCGATTTTAATCAATTAAAAAAAAAATAAAATTGCTGACATTGTTGTGAGAAATTAAACGTGGTTTAGGACATGTTGTTGTAAAATAATCCATTTTTGGGGTGGTCACAATAACAATCAACACGGTCTTCGCTGCAGAACCAAAAGTCCAGGGGGTGGAGCTGGACTTGATCCAACTCCTCCCCCAACGCTATACAACACAGAACAACACACTTATCAAGCCTGAAACACACCAAGTTGTCGCCACCTCCTGGACTTTTGGCTTGACTCCGCCCAGGTAGGAGGAGCTAGATCAGGTCAGACTCCACCCCATGGACTTTTTTTTTTTCTTCTGCAGCAAAGTGTACTTTATTCCTTACTTAAAGATTCTGAAGTCGAGAAGGTTTAAAAATCAGTCTTAAAGTCTGATTTTTATTATGAGGAAAGTGGAAAGAACTCCATAGTGACATTTAGTGGCTTATTTACGTTGTAAAGACACATTTATTCCAGGTCAGCATATCCGTCCCATTACAGAGAGCCATACCGTTTTTGGAGTATCGCAGCATCCTTGAGTTTATCTAATAAATATTTTAAGCTTGTGTATTGCTTCTAAACAAGTGCTCACTCAAACCCGTTACTTTCCTCCTTCCTTAGCTAAAACAGTTCTCTCTGCATCCCTTACACTGATATGTCTAATTGTCGTGCCACAGAATATTTCAGACACTGACACCACTGCTGGCTAAACGCCCCGGAGAGGATTTTCCGAACAAGCCGCAGTGCAATTGAAATGCTGGAACCGAACCCGAGTCTCCTGTGTGCAGCTTGGGGCCAAAGGAAACAGTGGGGTTAGAAGAGTGACAGGTTCTGTCTGAGCCGAGTCGCACGTTTGTGCATTTAATACGCCTCTGACCGCACTCGCTGTCCCAGCACCATTACAGCTGAATACATTTCTGTAATTGCCTGGTGACTGGGGTGTTATAGCACTGATCACATCTTCAAAACTGTCAGCTGCGAGTCCATACCGAATCCATCAGCCTTAAATAACCAAATTATTTAGCTGTCATCATATAAAAAAAAAAAAGCTGAAGATTGGCCTCGTTTAACAGTCAAATATTGATGAGAGCGCACTTCTTTTAGCTGTCAAGCTGACGAAGAAAAAAGAAAAACGTGTGCATGCACAGATTTCTCAACTCATCACTGTTTTTGCAATCTGATTTCATTATGCATATATTTCCATCATAAAACCATCAGCCAATCAAAATGGGTTATAAGTAATAAAAACAGTCAATGATATTTAAGTGAAAATGTGGGTGTTGCGTTATGGTCTAATTCAATTACAAATTAAAAGCAGTGCATCAAAGGTATACAGAAATATCCACACTTAAATGTAGTCTAGTATTTAAAAGAGAAAACAGAAATGACTAAACTTAAAGACTTTTTTCTGTTTGTTTTAAACGTGGTTTCATGCTTGCAAATTTGTTTAAAAAAAAAAAAAAAAACATATGAAGGTTAGGGTTCAGATCAGTCTCATTTCCTTGAATTTGTATCTGTTTTTAATCTTTTTTTTTTTTTTCTTTTTCCATTTGCCTAATAGACAGCCTTCATGTAAAGGTGATAGGTTGTGGTTTCCCTATAAATTGCTATGGATTTAATTTGATGTTTTAAAAATAGTTCATTAAGGTTCAAGTATATAGAAAGGCATAGACATTGGTAACAAAAAAAAAAAAAAAGATCTAATGTTTTGTAAGGTCAGGGCTTTTGCAGATCCATTTGGACCTGGCTGGCTTCAGTTCAGGGTAGTTTAATTCTTTCTCTTGCAACATAAAATTTAGAAAATAATGTGCAGTTGCAAAATGTCTGAAATTACAACAGTTTTTCTTACTTTGAATGTGAAAAATGTAAGTATACTGTTCGAGAAGCCTAGTGTCTTTTTTTGCTTCTTCTTCTTCTTTTCCTTTCGGCTGTTCCCTTCAGGGGTCGCCACAGCAAATCATCTGCCTCCATCTAGCCCTATCCCCTGGATCCTCTTCTCTCAGACCGACTACCTTCATGTCCTCCTTCACTATATCCATAAACCTCCTCTTTGCTCTTCCTCTCGGCCTCCTGCCTGGCAGCTCTAACCTCAGCATCCTTTTATCGATATATTCACTCTCCCTCCTCTGAACATGTCCAAACCATCTCAACCTGGCCTCTCTAACTTTGTCTCCAAAACGTCTCACATGTGCTGTCCCCCTGATGTACTCATTCCTGATCCTATCCATCCTCGTCACTCCCAAAGAGAACCTCAACATCTTTAGCTCTGCTACCTCTAATTCTTCCTCCTGTCTTTTCCTCAGTGCAACTGTCTCCAAACCATACAACATCGCTGGTCTCACTACTGTCCTGTACACCTTTCCTTTCATTCTTGCTGGTACTCTTTTATCACACAACAGACCTGACACTTTCTCCACCCATTCCAACCTGCCTGCACACACTTCTTCACCTCTTTTCCACACTCCCCGTTGCTCTGGACTGTTGACCCTAAGTACTTAAAATCCTGCACCTTCTTTATCTCTTCTCCCTGTAACCTCACTGTTCCACTTGGATCCCTCTCATTCACACACATGTATTCTGTCTTGCTGCGACTAACCTTCATTCCTCTTCTCTCCAGAGCAAACCTCCACCTCTCTAGAGTTTCCTCCACCTGCTCCCTGCTCTCACTACAGATCACAATGTCATCCGCAAACATCATAGTCCATGGAGATTCCTGTCTGACCTCATCTGTCAGCCTGTCCATCACCACCGCAAACAAGAAGGGCCTCAGAGCCGATCCTTGATGCAGTCCCACCTTCACCGTGAACTCCTCTGTCACACCTACCGCACACCTTACCACTGTCCTACTGCTCTTATACATATCCTGCACCACTCTAACATACTTCTCTGCCACTCCAGACCTCCTCATACAATACCACAGCTCCTCTCTTGGCACCCTGTCATACGCTTTCTCTAAATCTACAAAGTAGTGTCTTTTTTTGCTATGTAGGCCAATTCATGAATGCACACACTACAGTTCCATTATCACGTGTTGTTGCCATATGGCAACAATTACATTTAACAGAATACTCAAAATATATAAACTTGTTTAAATTACCAAAAAAAAAAGTTAACTTATCTCGGATAGTGTTAATTATTTTTCCTTTAAGTAGTTTTGCCTAAATATTGAAAAATTCATTACATTTTGAGAGCCCTCCATTGATGGTTTTCACCATGCCATGTGATTGCAGAAATGTGCAAAGTTAGAGCCAACTTTTTCCAGTTACATAGGAAAATAGTAGTTTTGTATAATTGCCTATCAAAAAATTGTAGATAAATGAATTGTTGCCATATGGCAACACCATGCAGTAAAAGGTTAACACACATGGAGGAAAGTGCTGTCCGCCCTATTCCACATACATGAGCTGACGGACACCAATAATGGGCTAGTGTCGCTGTGATTGATCTGGAGAAGAGAGTAAGCCCCTCCCACCCATAGAGCACGGACAATTTTCCTCCCTTGGCTCGTGGCAGCGGATGACTGACATCATCTGGATTTGAACTCTCAATCTCCTACTCAGTAGTTTTTCATTCCTGAACTGGAAAATGTTAAATGTGGATGATTCAAATGAATCTGTATCATACTACCACTGTTTTACTTTTGGTTCAAGTTGACATTATTTATGATTATATAATTATTTTTTTTCTGCCTGTTGACCCAAGAGAGTCCATTTTGATAATTATCTATCCTCTTAATTATTAACCCATTAATTTCCCAGAAGTCATTTTTCAGGTCCAGATGTAGCAAGCTCACTTAATGTTAAATAATGCTTTACAGTTGCTTTACAATTCAAAGGGTTTAATATGCAAATATGCTTTACAATTCACAGGGTTTATGCATTTTTAATATTATCTTATTTTTTAAAACAAGTTATGTATTGTAGTGAAACAAATGGTAATTTGCCAAATAGAGAAGCAGAATGGAAAAAAAAATCACCTTGAGAATCAACAAGCCTAGAGGGGAAAAATGTCTATTTATTTATAATAAACCATGAAAAATTCTTGTTCCTCCATGTAGTATGCATCGTTTTATTTTTAAACCGGTCATGTTTATTTTTGCTGCAGATCCCCTCCACCATCCGCTCCATCCACCAGGACAAGATTCTTTCGCTCCGGCAGCAGACGCAGTTTCTCTGGGAGGCGTACTTTTCCTCCGTAGAGAAGATTGTGCTCACTACACTAGAGGTACAGTACACCATCCTCCCCTCTAGAGTTAGCCCTCATGATGGATGAACATCCTTCACTACATTTAAGACATGCCCTCATTAAATTTTAACGTTCCACGAGCATTAATGGCTCCAAACAGGTCTGTAGCTTTACAGATGATAGGCTCCTCTGCTTTTTCCCCACTCGACTCATCCTGAGATTTGGCGTACTTGCTGTTGTGTGCTCGATTAATCACTGACTTGAGCTATTCCTGAAGGAGCTCTGGTTTCATGCACTTCTCTGGCTGAGGAAATGTCTAGAGACCTGCTGGGTAAAAGACACCCAGGCCTGGCCATCGCGCAGGGATTTGTAGCCGGGAAATGGAACAGGGTTCTCATAGTCGGTTTCCTCCAGGTTCTTCGGTTTCCTTTAATCACCCAAAAAAATTTCAGGAGGTGGATTGGTTACCCTAAATTGCCCCTAGCTGTGAAGTGAATGTGTGTATGCGGTGATCCAGTGTCCCATCCAGGGTGTATTCCTGCTTCACGCCAAGTGTTCCTGTGATCAGATCAGCTGCGATCCTGACCATGATATTTTCGTTATCAGAAATGTTTCACAAATATTATATGTAAACATTTCCAGTTCCAAAAATACATTTATTTTCCAAAGCCGATTCCAATCTTTGCCATTTGTTACAGAATCCTCTATCCAGGAGGTTTTCTCCTCTATCTAATCCACCATTTTTAGCTGGTGTCGTCCTGGTTATCGGATTGGTGTCCTCTCTCTATTGACCACCTTTTCCCAGTTGACTTTAGTGGATAAAATGTCCGTTTTAAAACATAGTTTTGCTTCTAAAATCTGATTGGCCGAGCCCTGTAGGAAAATCCTCAATATATGCACTGCATCGCAATCAATTCTGTATTAATGCACCAGGATTTAAACCACTAAAAACCATTACACTTGAGCCATTGCTCTGTCTATAGAAGTCTAATCTTTGTCCATTATATTGCTTAGCAGCCAAAGCTTTCTGTTAAGACTACATTGCGTTGCAGGAAAAATAGTTTATTGTGAATATTATTAACAGTTAATTAAATTATTTATTGAACACTGGATGTTATAATATTTTTCTCAAGAGGGAGTACATTATAGTGATTTCATTACAGCTAAGGAAGTTTCAGGCACTCAGAACAAACCATGACTAAATGTATGAAATGAATGAATGGGTTGAGTGAGTCATGGCTGCACACACCGTATTGCTTAAAACCAGTGACACATTAGACATAGAGGGAGTTTATCGAAACTAGTTTTCACCCACGAGTTATTTTGAGTCATTCTCTGCAGAAGACGAGAAACAATGACTAATTGTTTAATCTATGTTAATAATTTAATATCGCTGCGTTTATTTTTAATTTAAAGAGGACACGCTGCACTCTTACACATATGATTAAAGTTTTAGATTAAACAGCAGTTATTTTTGCTCAGGATTTTGTCTGCAGTACATATGTGCTGTCATTCAAAATGGAGACAAGCCGTCATTCACAAATACGGAGCTACCGTGCAACAGTATTGTAAGAATTTAACAAATATGTTATATAAATTGTTATAAAATACTAAATCAAAAATAAATAGTTGCAGTGTCCGGTTTAAGTTCAAGCTCCAGGTCAGCTCAAAGTATTCCCCGTGTCTCTCTGATGTCTGGAAGCC